>CM053986.1:17452503-18002503 GCA_028641955.1 Protonibea diacanthus | reverse complement strand
TGTTCTTAATGAGTCGTCCACTGTACAGTATAAATTCCAATTACATCCAATTAACCCCAATCAGAAGCACCTCATCTCTAGCCTCTTTTTTTATTTAATGGTTCGCTGCGGCTTCAACCATTGATTAGGCTGAATGAGCAGCACTACTAAATGACCACCTTGAAGGAGACGGGAGCTGTTAGCCTTAATAGAGACAGCCTGGCCATTACACCTCTGTGTGCACAGTCCCCCTCTTTTAACAGGCTAGATCAACTTTTATATTGGGGTCTGACGGGCCTCTATCCAGGTTGATTTTGACTTTAGCCCATTTGCTTCGAGGGAAAATGTTAAGTAGAAACCTCCCATCCATGAACACTAGCCCATTATTTTCTAATTACAATGCATTTAGGTCCTCCAGTAGGCATGCATGATTATACACAACGCCATTTGAATGTGTACACAATGGAGGCGTTGTTGAAGCAGTTATGAAGCCAAATGTTAAAATGTTATTGTGCGACTAGCCTTGTGTCTTACTCCAAAATATATTAATCAAAGACAAAGTTAAAAATCAGATTTAAACGTGCTAATTATAATAACTACTGGTCATTTTTTCCAAAGGAAGTTTGAAGCGATCGCAGCAGCTTGCGTTATTTCTCGTTGCTTTGGTCAGGATCAAGACAAGACTCAACTGCAAGAGAGAGACAGTGAAGATTAGAAAATAAAAGCATAAATCCATTCAACATGAAGTATCCTCGAGTGTTAAAACTGGCAGCAGACTCTCGGTTAAGCCCTCCCACACACTCAGTCTTGAGAATTTCCCTGTCTGTGTTCTTTTGAGGAGTTTGCATTGCATAATACCCATGTGGCCAGCCACAACAATCTGTAGATTAAGCTCAACAAAAGTATGAATTAGAACTCTCTGGCTTAAACAGTTTCATA
This sequence comes from Protonibea diacanthus, assembly GCA_028641955.1. Classification (NCBI taxonomy): domain Eukaryota; kingdom Metazoa; phylum Chordata; class Actinopteri; family Sciaenidae; genus Protonibea; species Protonibea diacanthus. The sequence continues at coordinate 18,001,585 of CM053986.1, read as the reverse complement.
AGTGCATTCAAAATACAATTCCCTCACAATTTGAGCTTTGTGAAAATGAAAAAAACAGCGCTCGTTTCTTAATGAAAGCACCCATAGTCGACATTGGAAGTGGATTAACGAGAAGAGAACTAGAGATGCACAATAAGTCTTTGAAACAGCCTTCATATACAATTGTCACCGCACAGCCAAACATATGAGGACTTGCTTTTGACAGTGTGCATAAGAAAATAATTGCTTTATTTATAGATGGTGTGAAATTAAGCACACTTAAAAGCCTGGGACAGTAGGGTTTAATCAACCGCCTTGATTCATGCTCACAATTCACACAGCAACTGAAAGCGGGCGGTATTAAATACATTCCCTTATTACTCTATAAATGCAAGTGGCCAAGCAGACAAAACCCAAGTAATAAATTAATAGTAATAAAAACACCAACTGCACGGACAGATAGAGAAATTAAAAGCCAGCATCAAATACAACACGCCATTCAGCTTAATAAAACGCAAGACAATAACATTTCTTGGAACCAATCACATGCACCTACCGTAAGATATTTAAACATATTTAATGTTGATTTGTATCTCATTTAGCATTGACTGAATTAATCTAATAAAATATCAAACATTTAGAAACCTTTTGGGAAGGACGATGTTCAGATTCTGAGGGCAGTGAGTGAAGAAAGCAATTATTTTACAAGTCCGATTACATTAAATGGCCAGTTCACCCAAATCACAAAAAATATGTTTCCTTGCATGCCCCGAGTGGTTTCTAGCCATAAAGACAGAAATAGTTGTTGAATTAGTATTGTGGTGGCAGCTGAAAACCTGAAGATAGATAAGGTTGATATCCCAAATCTGGGCAAATAAAACCAATGGCTAGATACCACCAGGGATACACAAAATATTTACATTTGTGTGAAGCCTTTAAATTAACCATAAGTTAAGTGTATCCATCCTGCCAGCTTCTTTTTCAGTTCAGTGGAGGTTTCTCTGCAGCTGCATCAATCTCATTTGATTTCAGCGTACTACAACTTAAACGCACGCACAACCAAATGCTTAAACGCTGCAAGTAGCACAGACGACAAAGGAAACTGTTTTTGGGGACAGTAAGAGGTCATAAACACTGGTTTGTGACTCTTGAACTTACTGTCGGCTATCCTTGAATGAGGTTGGAAAATTAGCACAAATTAGGTTTTTTGTGTGAAATATCAAGCATGTGCATCACTTTTTAGTGTCCCCTGGGAACAGTTTTCATTGCCGTCTGTGCTACTTGCAGAGTTGTATTTGGGTGGGTTTTATCTTTTGCTCTTGTTTCTTTAAAGCTACAGCGTGTTGAGTTCTCTGGGCCACTGTACATTTTAAATCCCGTCCACAATGCTCTGTTTGGTCAGCTGTTAAAGTAGCCATCAATGAGCACACCACTGGACCTATAGGAATCACTTACAAAAAAAGAAATTGATATTTGAAACTAGATTAAAAACATTTTCGATATATATTTTTTTATAAATATGCACAATTTTCTATAAAAGCATAACAGAGGAATACCGTAAGTATCACCAATACTGACAGAGCCTTTCATTTAGAGCTGCCACAACAGACACCTGGCCTTTTCTTTATACTCCCACCAGAAACATGCATGCATTTAAGAGGCTCACGCATAAACAGAAACATCAATCACACTCATTTTGAGAATTTTTACAGTCTTATTGTAAAACAAGCCAGACCTAAAATCTATCACGCACATTTTCTCTCGAGGCTTCTCACAACGTGGAAAACCTCCTCTTGTCCTTCTGCTTCTATCGTACACTCCAATTATACAGCGTCAGCACGATACTTTGTAACGCTGAAGGACATACAGTACAGTAAGTATACAAGGTTCCTCATTTAAAACCAGAAGTTCAAAATCAAAAACTCTCCTAATTACTCAGAGTTCACCGGAATGTGTCATCAAAATGTCAGAAGCCTCCACACTTTAAACAAATCGTGCTACGGCTTTAGACATCTCATACAAGAACCATCCACTTAGGACAATGACAGCCTAGTGCTGATGAAATACTGTACAAAGAAGGTATATAACACATGGCCACTGCTCATAATAATCCAACTCTGTAAAGGATATGAGAATCCCATAGCATTATATGAAAATGTGACCATCTGGACAGCAAGTGGAGTATATTTCTGAGGTTTGAGAATGGCTTGAGATTCCCGTGACCTCCGGCTTCAGTAGCAAGGGCCTTATCTCTGGAGGGTCAATTACCATTCGCTTTTGCTTGATCTTGTTTGTTTAACTTGACACAGTGAAGAAAGGCCTGACATTGACCAGAATCTGCTGCATTAATGTGTTTCATGTTCTGCATTCATCATTGTCACCGAGCTGGGAAAGACTGCCAGTGTCACGGGAGGACAGGAAAGAAGAGGGTGTGTTTGTGTGTGTGTGTGCGTGTGTGTGTGTGTGTGGAGCAGAGAGGCGGCAGAGAGGAACATACGTGTTGTGTGGAGGTGAGGTATTAATTTCCTAATTTTGATAACAACAACAACAACAAAAATAAAGATTATAAATTTACTTAGCCATGCTTTTCAGGCATTATTTTCATCCATCTGAGCACTGATGTTGCGACAGAAAACCTAAAAGATCATATTTAAAATAAGTCACACGAAAAACAATCCACTGTTAAGAATAAAACAAAAGAAGACCATTATTACTTTTTATGAAGAAGAAAAATAGTCCAACATGCCCAAATAATACTGTCCAAATGCTACAATGCAAATCTCTTACCTTACCTTCCCAAATTTCAATGAGGTATGCAGCATCTGTGTCTGTGCCTACGAGGAGCGAATTAAAACTATCTGAGTAAATAGTTAAAGTTCATAAGCCTGTGAGCCAAAAGTACACGTGTTGTTCTGGTGGTTCATGACTCGATGTGTGATGATAGGTGAAAACTTGTAAAAGTAATTCTCAAGTATTGCTGCAGAGTGTTGTCAGCTAATTCAGGGTTTAATTCAAAGTATGTCTCATACTCTATGTATCATTCCCTCCCGGTCACTTTTGATGTCACCTGTCACCACCTTCACTTGAGCAAGACGAAAGTTTGTGACATAATTAGTTTGTCTTTTTTATTTTATCTCAATGCTTACATCATGTATTTATATGAATCATCGTGTGTATTTGTATGTATCTATTAGTTAATGCACATCAAGCAAGATTTGAATGTTAATGTTTGAGATTGACACACAATCTGTTTTATGGTTTATAAACTGACTCTGCTCTTATTATTTTGTTTACGTTGGTCTAAATAAATAAAATAAATAAATACAAAGCTAATGTTTCATCTGTTGCTGTCTTTTGTTTGTTTTTTGCATAACTGTAAACACAACACCGACATATTATAATCAATTAAAGCTGAAATGCAAAACTTTTACATGTAAATGAACATCTGTTACAGCGCTGGTGCACTTGTAATGATGCGTTATACATCAACCAGCAACGATTGGTTTGACGGGGACAGAGTCGGCTACAGCATGACGTCACAGGCAAACGTCATACTGTAAGCAAACAACAAAAGTTCTGCATCGCAGGTTTAAGCTGAATACAGCGAGTGCTTATTTATATCCAGCAGATATGGAGCAACATTTATTTGTGTTTGTGTTTTGACACCTGACAGTGACGCCCCATTTACACCTATTAAATTATGATCTGTATCTGAGTATGTAACCTGGATAATGGCATCCCATCCACAAATCTTTGTGTTTACACACGGTATTAAAATGTGTTATCACTTGCGCATGCTTTGTTACTGGATCTCAATATGCAAATTGACAGGGCTGATTGACCTGTCAACAGACATCTTTCTAAATCGCTCTTTGTGAGGAAATGTGTCCAATAGTCACTCTCCTTTTAGTTCTGTTTTGGTCTCCACCAACTCCTGAGGTCTATATCCGACTCTTTAGCTGCTAAATACTTCACTGTGTTCACCAGCTAGTTGCTAACTGTGTCTGCCTGCCATTTGGTGCTGGACTGGTAGTGCACAGTTAGTTTGACAGGGTTGCCTGTTGTTTCTGGAAACACTACTGATGAATGGTAACGGCCAGTAAAGAACAACAAGCAGAAATATGCTGAAATGCTCAGTAGAGTTGAGGAGAAGTGCATAATTAGGTGGTGATTCTCTCTGTATTAGTCACTACAAGCGATACACATTTCACAAACACTTAGTAATTTCATCCATTTTCAATATAGAAATATTGAATATGTCAGCTTTAAGTGTGTACTGACGTACAGCCTCTACAGGTTGGGTTTAGCAGTCCTCACTCCAAAAAAAACTTTCACTGTGGCCATGGAAAGAGTCTGAAGACAGATTCACTCTTATGAAGTAAATTGTAGCTATGGGTATTTAGTGTATTTCAGTATTTCTCCTGATGGCATGGAAGTAAAAAGGGCCGATGTTCAGTTTGTGCTGATCTTCTTTAAAGCCTGTAATTACCACAAATCATGCCATTCTCACTGCAGAAAGGTTTAAGGTACTTACAACTACTGCTTTTCACATAAACCCTGAAAACACAACGCATCGATCGTTGTCTGGAGACCTCAAACGGTCTGAACTAACTCTGGAGTTGAAAACTTAAAGACACAAAAACTGTAGAAGTGAAATTGTGACGAGAGGCTGTGTGATCTTTCTCCAAGTCCAAAAAATCTTTATGAGCAGGTTAAATGCAGAATAATATAGGCATTTCATATCAGAAATGATGAAAAATTCTTATGAATATGTCTCTTCAGTATTTGCTGTTGCTGAAATGTGTTTAATTTAGAAATTGTGTTGACAGAAACTCCCACGCAAGCCCCTACAGCAAACCCACAGTTCAATTAGCCGTGCAGGAAGGCTCACTTAGAGAGACCTGTCACTAACTAAATCTCTGTTCACGTAATCCATACTCTTCCTATCAAACTGAGGTGAACTGGCCTGAAGTACAGGGCCAACATATCATCTTATTTGTTTCATTGTTATACCAGAGTGACTTTGGCACTGATTGAATGTTCCCACTGAAAGTTGTTGAGCACACTCTTACATCAACACTACAGTGAACATATTCATGACTTTTTCAAGACACAGAGAACCATTTTTATCATCATCAAAGCTGATTTTTATTCCATTTAGTTAATTATATTACACTCGCTGGCGTAACTAGGTACTCTTTTCATGGCACTTTCTACTTCTACTCTACTACATTTCAAAGGGAAACTTTTTACAGCTTTCGTTACTAATTACTTTTATCGATTCCTTTGACTGATCATTCCAGCCTCCAGTTTCCAGCCTCAGAAATGCGAGGATTTGCTTCATTTCATTTTATTTTTGAATCACTTTGAGGTTTGTACTGTTGGTTGGACAAAAAGAACATTGTGAAGGTGTCACTTTGAGTAATGGTGACGTGATTTCACTGTGTTTGCAGAATTTTTACAAACCAAATAATCAATCAATTAATGGAGAAAATAATCAGCAGATTAACCCATGATGAAAATAATCACCTCCACCTCACTCAACTAACTACAAAAAAATCCTGCTTTGACATTAATGCATGATAATAATCATCTTTTATCATCATTTACTAGCACTAGTACAAGTACTTTTAATACTTAGCATGCAATTTCTAAAAGCTAGGGTAGATCAAACTAGCAGGAGACGGCTAGTATCCAACCAGAAAAATCCTGCCTGCTCCCCTCAGGTCTCCCTCCAAAGCCAAACACATTTTCTTGAGCAATGAGTATGCGGGCGCAGTGCACCCATGTAGCAGTATAGCACCAGCATCTCAGACCAAAACAAATGGACATGCCATACTCCCAATCCCAGTAACGTATTCTGTTTTGGAAAGAGATATTTCTTAGATCTGCCGTCCATACAACTTCATTTTTAGCTTCTAGCTAGCCTACTAACGCTAACTACCTAAACCATGAAGGAAAATATGCAGCTACCAAAGCAAAGAAAAGCCGTTGTTGTAGATGTTTGCTGCAATATTAAAGTTCATCTCAAATAACCTTTAATTATTTTTTACTTTCTCAATGCAGAACTTTTACTTGTAACTGAGCATTTTGTAGTGTTGTATTAGTACTTTTACTTAACTAAAGGATCTGGATACTACCTCCAACACTGATTGCACTATACTGTACTGGAGACTGGAACATTATCATGTTGTCATAACACTTTAATATCTTTTGAATATGTATTTCAATAAGCGCTGTATCATTTCCATAACTTTTTCGTGTCCTCAGGAGTACGATCACAGGGAAAAACAACACGGATGTTCTGTTCCCATCAACATCTGGAGTGTTGTTACTGATCCCGCATATCAGACTGAGAGAGTCTGAGTGTCATGGTTACTGAGCTAAAAGAGGATCATCGGCACAGGGCTCCTATGAAAGGAGAGAAATCTAAAACCTCTGCACTCCTCACAAAGGGTACACCAGAGAAACAACGCCCACTGGTAAGAATCAGATACGTGCGTGTTCAGTCTTTACCTCTAATATTTTTGAACGTCTATGTTTGATCAAATCTTTGATGTCTTTAAAGTTCTGTATAGAGCGTTTTCATGTACTAGTCAGAAGAGAAACGAGGGAACAGCTCTAAGTGGCCCTGAGAGCCCATGATAGATTATTAGATGATGGGCAGAGATGAGAAAGACTCTCATGTTTACAACGTGCTGGTGTGACTGGACAACTTGACATGAGTAGGTCATGTAAGGTGTTAAAAATACTATAAGCGGTCAATATAGCACTATATTGCATGATATCCATAAAAATAATTAGAAAACAAGATGATTAGGGCTGCAAGATTACTGCCATAAATATTTAATTTATTTTCATCTATTAATTTGCTGATCATTTCTTCCATTAGTAGATTGTTATGTCTATAAAACATCAAGAAACATAATCAAAATATTCAATTTACTATAATACAAGGGTAAAACAATAAACCCTTACATTTGAGAACGTGGAAACCGGAAATTCATAGATAAATGCAAACAATTGTTTAACATTACCGAATTATCAGTTCATTTTCTGTGACCCGTCATTGAGCTTCACCTGTTCCTCTAAAAATAAAGAAAGACTGTGAAAGGACACGTTTTCAGTGTTCAGAGAAGCTCTGCTCGGCTTCTGCGTGAAAAGGCCACTCAGTTTGACACGCATTTATTTGAGAAGAAGATGGATTTCGTACCGTGAGTGCATATGTGCCACTGGTGAGTGCTGTGGGAACTGAGACCTCAATGTTAGTACCAAAGGCAGAGATATAGGACCCATTATTTAAGATTCTATTTTAAGCAATCTGGGAATTTGCCTGCTTATTTTTAATGAAACACACAAATGAGATTAAATCAGATCAAATAAAAAAATGTGTGTGAAACTCTAATTTGCAATGCATACTTGAAAGCTGTTTAAACAAAGAGTGGTTTCCTTTGCTTAAAGGTGCTGCAAGGAATGCAAGGACAGCAATCAGATCCACATCTGGGCTGCACGTCAGATGACTTATTAAGGAGAGAATGACAGGAAGGGCAAGGTTTCAACTAAGCTCAGCAGAATCAAACTGTATCAAAAGTACTAGTAGCTTAGAGCGCTAATAATAGACCAATACAAACAAAACTCCCGACAGGAATAGAAAGATCAAAACAATGCCTATTTAGTGCTCACGCAGGCAGCGTGAATGGCTTTTGTGTGCTGCTTATTATTGCAATCTCAGTGTAGCAACGGTACAGAGCAAATCTCAGTAATTAACCTATGGTAATGACAAAAGCCAATTTATGGCTCTTAAAGATCAAATGTATCTGGGTTAATGTGAGGTCAATCTAATGCATGTGCGGGAATAGCAGCGCTGGAATTGAGGAAGCGGGTTGGTTAGAGGTGTACTGGGATTACTGCCAGTGTGAATGGTGGCTGTCAAAAACATCCATTCTAAATAGACAGTAATGCACACGCTGGTGTCAGGCTTAATTTGACACAGGAACAGTACACACTGTGAACACATTTGTACATAAATCATTGGTCTATGGTGAGCTAAACAGAAGGCAGACACATTTTTTTTTTTTAGTCAGACAGCCTGTGTTCATGAAACCTGAGTCTGTTCACTTTATTTCACATGCTTTAGCATGAGCGTCACAATTCAAGGAAGAGCCTCTTCTACTGCTTGCATGTTCAGGAAGCCCAGCAGTGTCTGCCACAATGGCTCTGCATACTGTAGATACTCTCTCTGGGGTTTCCACTGCAGGAACATAACAACTTGAAACCTGAAGCTTGCTATAACCTGAACCTTTAGGAACTAAGTGAGACTTTTGGTGCTGATTTTCTTTTCACATTCAGAAATATTTAATTTTAAATGTCACCATCACTAAATTAATTGAAGGGTGTGTGTTTGTAATGTGGGTCCTTAAAGCAGTTTGGCCATTTCCTGACTGACTCTCTGAACAGTTGGCTCTATCTGGAAAGAGTCACGGTGGGAACCAGATGAGCCTTCAGCCCACTTATCAACTCTCTAGTGAGCTGTCAGAGGACGGGAAGGTGCAGGTGAAACATCTGGTGTAACTAGAGACTTGTCTTTTCTGAACTTTCTTTTATAATTTATTTAGTAATGTTTGGTTGTGCTATCTTATCACTTAAAAACAGCTTTCTACTAAAAACTTTAAGTTACTCAAATGTTACTTGGAAATACAATACAAAAAGGTTGCAGAACAACATTGTATTGAAGCACACTACATACTGTTGCATGTCTCTTTACCAAATGCTAGCACCTTCTGAGCAATGCTGAAATTAAGTTAATCTTATTCAAAGAGGACAGAGGACAGAACAGAACCTGCTAAGACGTTAAGTCACAGGTTACTATGTTCCTGCACTGGGAACAGTTAGTTACTGTAAGTCAGATGGTACAATGATCACACATTTTCAATATATAATCTAATGCCGGTAACAATATGGCTCCTTGTTCTTTGAGAGGAAATTTAGATCCAAGCTGTGTGTCAGCAGCAGATCACCTGCCAATATAGGAAGACGTCTCTGGGTCGCTTTCGAGTGACACCCAGTGATCACACTGATCCCACACTGATCTTGATTAGTTTACTCTGCCTTGCATCAAATACAGAATCTAATTTAAGGTTTTTGCAATTATTTTGATAACTACAGGACTGTCGGCAGCCCTACATCACCAGTAGGCTCCTGAAATCTGATGAGGTTTGTTTTTTTTAGGTCGGCAGAGTGACACCTGGTCCAGTAATTGCCCTATAAGATAACGGACTTACTTTTCCTTGGTTATATGAGTCCTCCTGACCTCCTTGTAAGGCCCTGCCTCTGTAGGTAGGGGCCAGATGTTGCGCCACCTGGACAGAGCGACAGACAAAACAGGCATTAGTTATTCCGCCAGACTCCAAACAGAGCCTACTGACAGATCATGGCTCCCAGGGAGTTATGCTGCATTTAAATAGCACCTTTTGATATTAGATCAATACGACGGATTAACAGTCAAGTCACTCATGGGCAGATGCTGCGGGGAGACAGCATGCTTTGACTGTGATACATTATGTGCCAGAACTAAACAAAGAAGTTATTTCAATTCCAATGGTTTTGTTACTTTTTTCACAAAAGGTCAAGCGCTGTCAAAAATATCAGCATATTGACCTTTTTAAACATTCTAGAAACATTGGGATCATAGATTATGCTTTCTTCCCCTCTTCCTCGCTAACAAAGGGTTAAAACTCATTCACACCAAAGTCGCAGGGGGCTGCAACTCTCTGTGCTTGTCATTTGCAGGTCATTGTACAGTTCATTTGAAGTGTAACATGGCATGGACTGTCCTGATGATATGTGTGTATCAGAGACACTGTGCGGGATGACAGCACGCTCTGTTACTACTTGAGCAGATCTGTTCACTTCTCACACACACACACACACACACACTCATAAACCGGTGGCTTATTCACTCACAGTCCAATACATGTCCAACAGTGTCTCATCATCCATCCTCGAAAGTTTATTGAGGTTGTTGTAAATAATAATAAAAGTATATATTTAAGATAAGATAAGATAAGATGGACTTTATTGATCTCTCACAAGTGAAATTCACTTGTTACATCAGCTCACAATATACAAAGTGGATAATAAAATACTCATGAATAAATAAGGGGGTGTCCTGGTGGCTCAGCTGGTAGAGTGGGCTCCCTATGTACGAATAGTCCTTCATGCAGCGACCTGGTTCCAACTCCAGCCTGTGGTCTATGGAAGCTTCCTTTGCCGTGTGTCGTCCCTCTTTCTCTCCTTTGCTCACGTGTCCGCTCTAACAAGTTAAGCCGTCCAGAGTTACCAGGGACTCCAAAGTGAGTTCATTCAGCCACGTCCCTGCGATGCTACTCTCTCCATACTCCCTTTGTAGCCTTTTTTTTAACAGGCCACCAATGTATCATGCAGTATGATAGAAAAAAAGCGAATTGCTCATCTCCATACTTCAAGTCCATGTTTGCTAAAAAAAAAAGGATGAAGACCGGTGTTGAAAAAGCTTGCCCAAATGAAAAAATACATAAAACATACAGCTACTGTAACTGGCAGCTAACTTCACGGCGCCATGGCAATGGGGGACCAGTTTTAAAAAATCTTCAGTAGGAGCCAATGGGCTGAGGTTGAGTGCTACTGTCTGGGTAAGACACACACACCAGAACAATATTAAACTGTTGACTCATTTATTTAGAGACATTTTTTCTATCACACTCCCATCTGCACAGTAACCCCAAAACCCCAACCAGTCATGTCTCTGTCCCGCTGTGGCCGCAACGCTGTTTTAGTCCGTCCTGCACTCAACTTCACCCCACCGGAAGTGTTTCAGAAGCAGAGTGGTTTGTCTGCCAGACTAGCTGAGATATGGCAATTTCCCTTGGTTTAGGTGCTTATAAATATGCTCCTAAATGTATAAATATGCTATATAATTTGTTTCCCTTTTGGCTGCTTCCACGACCGGCAGTTTGCACAGGGTGCTTTATTTTGAAAAATTGGATTCTCTATGCCGTTTCTGTGTCTGACTTCTGGCCAGCTTGGGCTGCTCTGTGCAGACTGACGCGGGCTGGAGACAGTCGCGTATTCCCCACAGAGTGGAGGCCCACCTCTGGGATGACTCTGAACCGGACCATGGTGGGACTGGTGGGGTTTGAAACATTGACTAGAACAGCTGTGTATTGCTGTGGTGGCCGCAGTACACACATAATCCATACCTGGTGGAATCTGGAGGCTAGATGGTGTGGGAGGACGTGATCCCTCACTGGCTTCCCACACAGAAACATTAGCAGGTGTGGCTGATTGGAAGTGGCACTGTATGAGCTGTGGTGGTGGTGGTGGTGAGTGAACAAGTGCTTTTTCCCCCTTTGTTCCAGCCCAACACTAATATGTTCAAAAATAAATAGAAGGAAACAACCGGTGCCAACAAGAACAGAAGCTCTGACTAAGTGAAAGTGTAACTGCACGTTTGAGTCCAGTCAGCAATATAATAACGTGGCATTTTCTGAGTAGAGTGGCTGTTAACATATGACCATACATTATCTGCAGCAACAGCAGCATGTTGTGATGGTTAATACATTTACTGAGTGCGTCTTAAACTGGTCCCCAGTTTAGAAAGTAGAGTGTAAAGTCAGCCAAGATTGTTTCAATGCTCTGGAAGTTGACCAAGAAAGAAAACCAATAAAACACCCTCAGCCAATACTGGGTGTGTTTTCCAGGCAATTACACTGAATCTGTCTTCTATTATTAGAAGTGAAACAACAGTAGTCTTTTAGATAATGTGATAACGCATATAGTTAGACAGACATGACATGGTCACCAGTTCAATGTCACTGATGTTGACATTGTTCCTGCAGATTGACAGCGTCCTTGGAGTTAGGCTTTATGACTCGGGGACAAAAAACACTCCGGGGTGCCGAGACATCTCCTCTCCTGTCTTAGACAAAGACGGCAGGAAAAGGCGTGTTGGCAAACATAAACATGCAAACACCTACGGTATGAAGACACACACATCCTGCAGACATATACAACGTATGTGTGTGTTTGTCTGTGCGCGCACACACACACACACACACACACACCCCTGAAGTGAGTTGTCTCTTTATATTTCACTGCTACAGCAGGAAAATAAACAGGCTCCAGCTGCTGCTTCTCAACAATCCACTTTTTCTTATATCGTAGTGACATATAAAGAATTAAATATTAATACGCTATTGTGTATCGATTGAAAAAATACCTGCCACTATAATGGGCTGGTTGATATTTCTGAATAAAACAATGACAAACTCGTTATCAAAGGGCATTATTTAAACATTCATGACAGTGGAGTAGCTGTGGAGCAGAAGGCCTCACATGGGCAATAAAAAGCACGCAGATGAAGACAATACCCATTTATAGTTGTTCAAAATGAAAGTTATGCATGATAAACAATGTCTCTTGAGCTGTATTAACCTTGGAAGACCTGACACAATGGATTCAACCGTCCAATTGATTATTTTGATGGGTGAAATTGTTCAACTAACACTTCTCCTGAACGCTTACAAGTCAGTACAGTGTGCAGCTCCGGCAATAAAACACAGATCCTGTGCAACTTTAATGTTAATGATCACAGTGAACGGGAAGATGTTGCTTTGGATGTGAGGGCTAAAAGACTGGACTGGAAATATTCAGTGAAAAGAAAGTTTTTCATTCTTTAATTCCAGAAGCACAGCGAGCGGCACTGATGCCTCCTTTGTTCGGCTGACTCATGGTTGGGGAATGGGAACTGTTGTGTGCTGTGGAAAGATTTCACCACGAAAACAGAAAAAGGAGTCCACTTCAGGCTGCAGGAGCTGAACAAAGAGACTCTTTAAAACATGCCAGTCCAGTCAATGGAGAGTCCAGTAGAGTCACACTGAGTACAGTACAGAGTAGAGATCTGCTGCTAGACATGCAAAGACGCTGGTGTGACTGTGAGAAGCCATGGAGACCCTTCTCCCCTTGAGGGGAGGACTGGGGGGACATTGGCTGTCCACTGTGTGGGCCAGTAGGTCTTCTGAGGTGTCACCTCCACACAATGTGACAAACCCCTCTGGTATGACCCTTCTTCACTCTCCCCCATCCCCTTTCTTCCACATTCATAGACAAATGAGTGAAGACCCCAGCCCGGGCACTACCACAGGCAAGGACAGAGACCGTGTGGACTCCGCCAGTCGCAGCTTCTCGCTCCATCACTTCACACATATCCCCCATGCTCTCCTCCGTCCCCTTCCTTTCTCCTTTTTTTTTCTCAGGCTTCAGGCTCTCGCTGCTCATTTTGTGACTACAGGACTTTTACCAGGGTCTCGCCCAGACATACGCCACATGTCACCCTGCCGTCCATGGCCACACTGCCTGAAGCCAGATGTAGTCTGAGGCTTGAACTGGAGAACCACTGTGACACATCCCCAACAACCCTTTCTCTGTCTTATTTTCCATCTCTTACAGTGATGGAGGAAGCAGTCTTGAGTAAAAGTACCAATACAACAATGTAAAAAAAAGTTGCATTTTACTGCCGTATTTTGGTTGATTTGTAGCTACTTTTATGTACTCTATTTACAGCTAAATGTTAATGCTAGCATGCTAACAGGCTCACAAAGACTGTTAACACGCTGATGTTAAGAAGGTATAACATGTTCATCACCTTAGCTTAGCATATTAGCATGCTAACATTTGATAATTAGCAAAAACAATTAGCCATCATGGCTAAAAGCTGTGTACAAATTCATAAATTTAATTTAATTTAATTTATCTCTTATCTTTGCTCGGATACGTTTACTTCTTGTGTCTTGAACAGTTATCTAATTAGACCATGTGAAAAGTTTAGAGGCAAAATGTCTCTTTGGTGCAACTGCTAACAACTCAAATGCGACATGAGGACCCTGCTAGAGACTAGCTTTTTGCAAGATGTGGGAGCTGGGAATGCCACTATTGTTATTATTGTTATTTATTTTTTTATAAATTATTTTACCATCTGGTGGTGCCAGATGAAATGTAAGGGTTTATCACCTCACTCTGGGAGGGACATTAATGTGCTAGATTTCGTGTCAACCAATCCACTAGTCAAAATATTTAACTGAAAAACACAAATTTCAACCTAATGGTGATGCTGGAAGAGAAGTCAGTGGATCAACAAAGGAAACATCGTCTGACATTGCTATCTCTAGAGTCATGCTGCCAATGTCATGGCTAAAAACAATGTTCTGCTGCTTAAGTGTACACACACAGGTATATTCATTTTTCTATCTCGCTTTTTGTTTTTCAAAATATTGGTTAGTTTTACCTCGTTATTGTTATTTAATTAGAACATCTGAAAAGTTTAGAGGGGAAATGTATCTTTGGGAGAACTGCTAACAACTCATACATCTCAAACGTGAGGCCTCCAATTTTCATTTTAAATTTATTATATATATTTTAATATATTAATCCAAAAAGTAACTAATAATTATAGCTGTCAGAAAAGGATTAAAAACTATTTCCCTCTGAACTGTAGTTAAAACTGCCTTGAAGTGCATTGAAGTGTACTCTGTTATGATCTATCCATCAAGTCTCAATCCGTCCATGATTGTTTTATATATCTGACTTTTTCTCATTTTTTTCCCTTAGCATATCGAAGGCAGAGCTAATATTGAGGAATGCAAAAAAAAAAAAAAAAGAAAGAAAGAAAGAAAGAAAGAAAGAAAAAAAAAACCTCATGGACTAATCTTGTGCTGAGTACAGCCATGGTAATGATGATGGATTAGAAATACAGCGGCGTATTGGGATTACAGTGCTATTAACTGGCCAGGGGAGGAGGATGAGGAGGCAGACCAGTATCAAGCTAATCAATCAAATAATCGGGACAAGCCCTTGTCTACTAGAAACAATTAGACCACTTCTCCAAAATCAATAGCCCTGCATTCTGTTTAGATACCCACTGGTCACTCATTCAATAAAGCCTCCATGGGTTTTGATAAGCCTGCCAGTCGGCAAGGGCCATTTGAGGCTCCGAGTGGGAACAAAATACATCAAACAGGCTCCAGGAAGGCCTCATAAAAATTGCAAATCGAAAACAATATAATTTAATGTGGCAAAGGTTACTTTTCCACTTGTTCATTATCAAATGTCTCATGTGAAAGCATTGCTATAAAGGGGAAAAAATCTATTTTGTCTTGAGTGTTTGGGGAAAACAGGAGGGACATGTATTATATCTAAAGGAAAACAAAATAACGATGGAATCAAAGGGGTTCATAAAGTTGCTCTGAGAAATAGTCCTGGTAGTAGAGGTGTCTCCTGTTTGCAGCACAGCTCCCATACATAATTAAAGCAGGAATTTGTATCTGTCTGCACTCTGTGGCCTCCTGATGAATTAATATCTGGTGGAAGTCCTACACAGCCATCAGATTAGCTCATTTATTTCTGTCAGCTGCTTGCTCTATCAGCTATTTGTAAATCAGAGAGGGTGGGTGGGTGGATTGGGGGGTGGTGGATGGGGGGGTGTTGAGATTGTTGGACGTGTATTTATTATCATAAATGGCTGTTATGAATTAGGTCTGATTCAAACGTCCAGGCTATAGTGCCGCAAGTGTAAGTGCACAGTGATGACTTTTTTTTTTTTTTTCCTGGGAGAAATGTTGACATTGTTGTGCTAGTTCTGCTTTAGTATCACAGCTGTTCTCCGCATATACACTGAACTGTAAGCTTGGCAGTCAAGGGATAACTTGGTGATTTCTAATTTGGAGATTTGCAAAAACAGATTTGTCATAAGCACCTCCTATGTCCCGGCGGAGGCAGCTGGACAGCCGTTGACTTCCACCAGGCTGAAGTTGATGCTCTCCTGCACAACGATGTCTTGCTCCATGTGGGTGTGTTTGGGCATCCTTTCCCAGCAAGGAGATGACGTGACAGGATCCAGGAGCTCCGTGTTCGTCAGGACTGGAGGTGTGTTCATGTTATGTGCATGGGAGGAAGCACGGGTAGGGAGGGGAACAAACAAGAAGACTGCATTAACCTTTGGTCTGCTGGGGAGGGGAGGGCACGAGCAGGCCGGGCTGGTTGAAGGGACACCCCATAATCAGGCTCCTGTCAGCGCTGTTTCCAGGAGATTAATTCAGCTGGTTTCAATTCCAGCCGCTGCTCCCCTAGCCTCAACCCAGGGTGCACATATTGTCCTGTTTAAAACACATGCACGTGGCACTGACTCAATTTAACACAGGCATAGCTGAGGGGGAAGGCTGGGTCACAGGAGTAGCCTTCCTCCCTTGCAAACACAAATAACATGCATCAACAAGAAAGCAGAAATCCCAGCTCAGGCTGAGGCAGACGAGGAATCCAATCAGACCGGAGTTGAAACCTCCACAAGAGGAAATGATGTCGGATCAGGCTGGACCCCTAAATTACACTCAGGAGATGCAAATCTTCTTTTAGAGTCCAGAAAATTATTACATGATGCCATGGCTCGCCTCGGCCGTGGTGCTTATTTCAACAACTAAGAACCTGTTGTGAGCCACCCATACCAAAAGAGCTGCCAGACAGTGCCTGGTTGTTGTGGCCAGAGGCTGAGGAGCAGTCTCTACTGGCGCTAGCTAATGAACTGATGAGACGGCAGCGCTAAGGAGCAGGTGATACAGGGGGACAGTGACAGAGACGTAGGGGCCCACCGTTAGTTACCTGTAATAGCCCGGGATGACGATGTGCACCCCAGCACTGGGCTGACAGATGTCGGGGTTCTTCTGATCATCCATTTTCCGCAGCGCGTCTGTAAAAGGTCCCGTGGCATTGATAACACATTTGGCTCTGACATCAAATTCCTGCCCTATGAAAGAAAACAGCATCAATCACCAGGGGCTATTCATCTGTGGCTGGTGACAAGCCGGATTATTAATTTATCAGCGAACGCCCCCCTCTCTCCGTAATAGAGTGGCTCGAGTGTGTCCATGGGAGACTTCCCAGGATTGTAATTAATAGGAAACAGACATACCTAATTTCCCTCTTGCCTCTTTGTGTCACAGAGTAGCTCAGTGGCAGTGACTGAGGGAGCCTTTTGAAATTGTGGAAGGGAAATGTTTGTTAATGTGATGCTTGATGTTGACGAGCTACAGTATATAATGGGACGCATATCAAAAGATACCATGAGGATAGCAAATGATCTGTTTTGACAACAAGATGAATGACGGACTACCCTTTCTAATTTGACGTGTGATGCCGCCACTGCTAAGAGAGAGGAAGAGGAGAAATGGAATGACGAGGTTCGTCAGCAGCCTGAAAATTCACATTTTTAGCAATGAAGGGAGAAAAAAAAGAGGAAAAAAAAAAAGACAAAGAAAAAAGCACAGATGACAAAACTGTTTCTATTATCCTTTGAGTCTAAAGCCCTCCCTATGTGAGGCCCTCCTCTCACATTATTAAAGTGAGACATCTCCTCCAAGAGCACACTTCCGTCTTTTAAAACATCAGGGGGTGGTCATGTATTGAGATCCTCAAATCTTAGTTATTCATGAAATGTTTCAGAATACCATCTTTTACCCTTAACTGCTTTATTCTTCCAAAGCCGGCCCTATGCATGACATTTAAAAGGTAAGTAAGGCCATTTGGAGTACGCTAATTCCGTCTTATGTTCCTCCCTACAAGATCTGAAGCAGCCCTCTACACCATAAAACGCTTATAAAATATTAAAAGCCCCTGCATTAGATGTGCAATGACTATGTGCAAACTAGCACTGAGTAAGAAGTGCTGGGAGGGCCCCTGTTGTGAGAGCTAGACAGAGTGGGAATATAGTGAGGCAGGAAGGAAGGAAACGGCTTTTGTTGGATTTACCTGTGATCACATCCCTGCAGTGAGCTCCGTAGACCCTCTCCTTCCCCGTCTGAGGGTCTGCCCTCTTCAGTAGGTGCACCACTTCAGTGTAATTGGCTATGGCAGCCCCATACCTGGCAGCAGTGAGGGCGATGGCGAGGTTCATTCGAGCATCGTTGTGTTGTCCTGCAGCGGGGGGACAGGACCAGAGCAGGGGGATGTGAGTCACCCCGAGCCTGTGACTGGTGGTATGGAAGTGTGTCGGAACCGATATGTCACATCTGTCCCTGTCACTTTGCATCAGCGCGATGGCTGCTCTGGCCACACAAGGAGCACACTTAAAGCCACAGTGGCCCTTTGGCCTGAGTGTGGGCCCCCCCGATCACCCCTCCTCTCCTCTCCTCCTCTCCTCTCCTCTCCTGCACTGGGAAGGAGGAGTGCTTCTCGGGAAAAGGCAGGGAATGCGGGGATAAGGAGCAGACGCATCAAAACCTTAAAATATAACAAGAGTGCAGAGGTAGGAGCTGACGAACCTGTTGTTTGACAGGGCAGTTTTTGCCCCTGTGTAACATGTGATAGTGCCTTTAGCAGATGCTCAGTTACTATTAATATATTACTATTCATTGCCATTATATGTTATTTTTTTGTATTGGTTTCCACTGTTGATCATATAATACTTAAATGCGAATACGACCGAATCGAACGATAAAGGAAAATAATGATTCCCCTGATCATTTTTTCCATGTGTCAATATGACAATAAACAGCTCTTGACAGCGCCTTATCTGCTTTTCTATCGGAAGATCCCCCGGCAGAATCCTTTTAATGAACAGAGAAATCTAATATCAAGATTTATGGATTAATCCCTCTTCAGCTCTAAAATACCAGAGATCTATATTCAGAGTCACAAGGTCACAAGTTTTGTAATTTAAATGAAAGGGTCTAAAAGGTGACAAATGAACAAAGCCCGGTTTCATTAGGAAGTGATTCTTATGTACATCTTTGAAGATTTATTGCTGGACAATCCCTTGGTTCAAAAGTAAAGAGAGAATAGAGATGATTAATCACTTTTAATGTTGGTGTCTCGGGTGACTTTCTTTCTATTTGTTATTGCCAAGGAAGTTCAAGTCCTCATTGTTGGCCAGGGAAAATGTTGCTACTTTGCAGGAATGAGCAGGGTCCTTTGTGCCCTGATTTATTTTACATTTGAGCGACTTGAGGCTAGCTAGCTGGTGGGCTCTGCTTAATGCTACGGCATGCTGCAAGCCATTCCCCACTACGGCAAATAAATAAATAAATTGAAAGCAAAAAGTAAAAAAAAAAAAACAACAACAAGAAAACAACAGATTTAAAGGCCACATTTTAGAATGAATTACATACAAGACTATGCACCCTGCCATGATGTATTAGGAAGACCATGGAATCCACTTCTTCATCTCTGTAGGGTGAATGTGACCATTATAGTATGTGGTTAGCAAACTTATGCCACCGGTGGTGTGTGTGTGCACACATGCATACACAACCACACACGCACACAGCCCAGGCTTGTGAGGCACCGGTAGGCAGCGTCTGATCCTTGGTGATTGCTGAGCCTCCTAATGACCTTTGACCCAGTGATTCACAGCTCTCTGTTGTGAGCCTGTCACAGATTGGCACTGGGCAAAGAACAGGAGCATTAATACTACATTAAATGTCACGAATTCAAGGATTAGTCAGATCGCCGTAGCAGGATTTATGAATGAACGGCATAGCACGCCTGTAACAACCTGACACACTGATGAAGATAACAATAATGATGATGATAATTATCATCAGCAATTAAAAAGCCAAAATGGCCGGATGACAGAGCAAAGCTAAATGAGCATCAAAGCCCACCAAATCCCTGGAGGAACAGCAGCCTCCCCCCCCCCGGCCCTCCTCACCCTCCTCTCCCCTCCTCTCCCCTCCTCTCTCCTCCCTTCCATTCCTCCGCTCGGCTCCCACCGCCGCTCGTTCCAGCCTCCTGGAGGTACAAAACTCAGTGGAGTGAGAGGAACTCTGCAGGCTGGACAAAATGCTGCAAAATGACAGGGACAATAATGACAATGAATTTCATGTCTCCCAGTCATAGAGCCAGAGATGCTTGACTGGGCTGACTTGTCCAATTAAATTGTTACAGGTACAGTGGGAGATTAAGTTATTATCCCAGATGCTTTTGTCAATTACTCCTCGAGCACAAAAGAACAAGGGCACAGTTGAATGGTATATAAACACACAACGGGACACAAAATTTCTTTAAAAGTATAAAAAAAAAGTTTAGACACAATCCAGAATTGTGGCGGATAACATTCGTAATGCTACTAAGAGATTTAGATCACGCTGCTGTGTTAGAGTTCATATTGGTCTGACAACCTGCCAGCGTTCGTCATTTCGTACTAAATTGTATGTTTGCAAAGATTACGTTTTCTAAGGCTAAAGGATGTCTACATGTTGAAACTATCTGACCATGATGGCTTGAAAAATCCTGAGGAGATGAACCCGAGCAGTCAAAGCCCGATCCCCAGTAAGGAAGGTCAGGACAGAAAATGTCACTGCCATAATGTACCCAGTTGCGTATGGGAAAAGGGGTGGAAAAGACAGCTTGAGGAAAAATTAAATACATGTAAGTGGTCTTAGTGTTTTTAATTTTATTATTCCTTCTACAGTAATAAAGATAGAATTTAAGATTTTGTTCATATTCTTAAAGTCTTTTCATAATGTTTCAGATTTCCTCTCCAGATTTTGCTGCTTTCTAGAAGTGCAAAAGAAAAAGAGGCTATTATAAAACCAAACAAATATAAATAGCTCATGTGAAATACCCCCCTCTCCTATTTACTTCTGCTAAATGAATAAGGTTGACAGATCACTGCTCAGATAGTGGCCGCATTCCCTCAGAAGTATGTTGCCTTTTTGCAGTACATGGGAATCCACATATCCTTAAATGCTAAATGAAGTCTGACAGATAGCCTAGAGAAACAAAGTTGGGAGTTTGCAGCTACAAGGGAGACCTTGAGTGAACAGGACATGCTATGTACACCCTGGCTAACAATCAACATATGCTTTGTTTTTCTGATGCCAACACGAGGCACGTATAGCCTGGAGAAAGATGGATCCTGGGACCGGTTGGAACGTGATGCCTACTGGCTGTTTTCTGTGTTAAAAAAAAAAAAAAAAAAAATGCTCTTTCTAATTTGTTTACGCTCGCATTGACAGCAATTACACGGCTGTGTGAGACACAAGATATTCTACTTAGAAAGTCTAGATCTTAAGATCACAGACAAATCATTTTAAAACTGTATTTAATTGTATTTTTTTCTTCTAAACATCTTCTGTGCTGCTCTCAGTTTAATAATACCTAATTTATCTAAAATTCTTAAAGAATTTATGAAGGTATAAATGTTATGAGGAAGTCTTTTACCACTACAGACCAAATATCTCCTTTTCCAAAGGTAAAACCACCAAACATGTATTGCTCACACTTCACGAAAGACGGGAAAAAACAAGTTTTGTAATCACACGAAACAGATAACAAGGCAGACTGAGATTTCTACAATTTGCAGTCAGATTGCTGCTACCAGCGTCTCCAGCTGTGATAAGTGCTATAATTTTTAACATTGCACAAAGTGATTCATACACTTTCATGGTGCATAGTAATGCGTACAGCACACTATATACTGTTCAAGGCTCTGAACATCATAATAAACAATGGCTTTGTCTCTCTGGAGGAGTATGAGAATCACCACCTTGCAATAACCGGAGAAATACGACATCTGCGGGTTTGGTAATATGCGCTGTGGCTCACGTGCTTCCACAAAGTCACACTCTTTTATTCTCTATGATCCTGTCTGCAGCTTCCGCCTCGATGACAGTGTTTGCGGCACTAAAATGGACTTTATTTTATGATAGGCTTGAACTCTGGTTTGACTGATGATCGTTGGGTCAGATATGGCTTTGTGCGAGTGAAGGAGGGGTTCTGGGATGGTGACAGGCAGCGTGATGAGTTAAGACGCTGCCACGGCCCAGCAATGAGAGGGAAATCAGAAAATCTCCCATCACCCTCTCAGTAATGAGCCACACCTGTACACTGCTTTAAATACCAGAGAGAAGCTTTAAATGTCAGGTGCAATTAAAGCTTATGATTCAAGGCTGCACAAATCAAATCAAGGCCCCTGAGTTCACCCAAGTCTGAGAGAGCAAAGGCGAGATGGTGCTGAGATGCCATGGACCGCTCTCCCTATGCCTTACACTTCAATGGGCCTCTCAGCCCAAAGGTGATTGTAAAGTTTACTACCGTTCTCCTGAACTTCTCCATCATCCCAACTCCATGCCTTTATCAAGGGAAAGGTTTACTGCTGATCAGAGTACAGGAGAAATTAGGTTTTACTTGTACACCTGAAGCGTTATGGATAGTGCTGCTGACAGATAGGTGCGGTAGACACCGTCATGACTGGAGGTGAGGAGAAAATGGAAGCTTTGTCAGAGATAAAATATAATTAAGGCTAAACTAATGATTCTTTTCGCCGTTGAATAATTGGATGAGTTGAGTAATTTTTGATTAATCAATGAATCCTTTCATGACATAAAATGTCCATGAGTTTAAGGTGACATCTACAAATGCCCAAGCAATAGTCTAAAATCTAAAGACAATCAGTTTACTATCATAGAGGACAAAGAAAACCAACAACAATTCACATTTGCAGCGCTGGAACAAGTGATTTTTTTTTGGCATTTTTGCTCAAAAAAATCACTTAATCAACATAATGTTTCAGCTCTAATATTAATTAGAACTTAAATTCAGCCTTTAATCTAGATTCTTAAAGTCATACATTAAATATAATCTGAGAGTTGAATGACAGCAATGACCTATTGCGGTTTAATTGTCCTGCTAGTACCTGAACATTATATTTAACAAAGAACCAGAATTGAATTTCCCACACTTTTGTTTGTTATTAGTTGAGACCTCAATAAGATTTTAGGTTTTTGGAGGTAAATATTATTGCGACTGGAAGTCCTGAGTTCCCAGCCCCATAAACTGTTGCTTTAATTTGCCCTCTGTTTCATCTAAGACATGTAGTACAGTCTACGTTTTACTGTTGAGCTGCTGACTAGGCAGTTGCGTTTCCTGCAATCACACTAATTGGTCTCTTCTGCTGCTCACCTCCAGGACCCTCGTATGTTCATACAGATAGCAAAATAAGGCTCCTAAAGAAAACACAAGCTGAGAATAATGAGATTTCTCATATACTGTGAAATGTAACAGAAAATGGTGACATTTCAGTTTGAACCTGGGTGACTCGTCTTAAACAATTCAGAGACAAAAGAGGACACATGGGCTTCATTCCACCTATTACTGAGAGATAATTTTATGAATTAATTCACAATATGATAACAACAGTGGTCTGCCAAGTTGTACGATTTCTTTAAAACAACTTCAGAAAATTCCAGGCAGGCAGTCTTTCAAGGCAAACATGTCACTGCTTCCCGTGAATGAAAAATGAACATGGGAGGGTAAATAAAGCAATATGACCAGAGGGACCAGGAATTCTGCGGATAAGTGTCAGCTGCGGAGAAAAAATGAAGCATTTACCTGTTTGTAATCCAATTTCATGATGGCTTTCTGTAGATATCGGACTCCTCCGTGAATGAGCTTGGTGCTCCGGCTGCTGGTGCCTGATGAGAAATCGTCTCTCTGCACAAGGGCAGTTTTGAGATCTGACAATAGGAGCCAAGGAAACACATCAACATTTGGATACTTATTGTCCCAAATCTTTAGAATGGATCAAGATGCTATTCACATATGCACAACTTTCCACTGTAATATTCATGACGAGAACAATATTGTGAGGCCATACATATTCCATTGGTTAAAAACAACAATCATTTCCAGCAGCATGGATCTCAAAAAGGGACTGTATGTTTTGAGAATGCAGTTATAGAAACCAAACAAAGCAAAATACATCCAGAAAACATCAGTTTTCTTCTGAACATTTTTATAAACGTATTTGAGGGAAATCATATGACTTTCATATCATTTTTAACACTGAAATCGCTCTTTGCTTTGCCTATTAGAAGCTTCTTTGCGGTCCCAGATGGTCAACAAATCCCAGTTTTGAAAGGAAGAAAGGAAGAATAACTGAGGATTAGAAGAAATGGTTTGAAACCCTCCCCTACACAACCATTAGACAACACGAACACATAAAGAGGAAAAACACATTTAAGAAGCCTCCAACCAGCAGCATAGATAATTGATTTGGTATGTAATGGTAACCACGAGAGGATGCGCTCCCTCACTGGACAAAAACAAAAGCGTTATCATTTATGTTTTTTTTTTGTTTGTTTTTTTTGGTGACTGGACTAAAGCCCACAGACTTGTTAAGGGGAGAAATCCTCCCAGTCTAAACATGCTGCTGCTCTAGACTTCACAGCAGAGACGTGCGAAGCGCCTTAGAGATCAAACCCGAGAGAGACAACTTGGAAGCAACTCCATCACAATTGCGGAGGAGGTTATGCAACATCAGGATGGAGAATGCCCATTTGTGGTTGCAAGTAGGGGCTGAACAAGAGTCTGCCACGATCCTCTCCAAAAGCTGCTCCCCAAAAAACGATGGCACTTTTGTTGAAGGAGAGACAGACACTTATCAGTTATTTTATTTTATGGAGACTTTCTGACATAATGTGGAATAAAAACAATAAAGCACATGGCTTTGTTACTCTATATAAAAGACTAAAACCAACAACGTGTCTCTTGTCTCATGTAAACTTCTTTACCATGTGTTTGGGACTCAGCACATTGAGTCCAAGACATTTGGTTCTTAAAAATGTGCTACAAATACACATATATTCTACATATTTTGGCAAAATGCTTCAAATTTCTGGGCACAGATGGGAACTGTATTTTTTTTTTTTAGCAAACAAGTAATTAGTGTATTTGTCAGGGAATATTGTCAGATTGATACAAATTTTTATCTCGCACAGATTTATCAGGATTTAGGTTGAATTGTTGAGCAGTTGAGGTCCCAGAAACTGGTGGACTCCAACTTCAGCTCAGGACTAGAGCAATGTACTGTCAGTGACTGCATCATCTGAGTCAGTGGCTCCTCCTCCACCGCGGAACCCATTAAACTCCTGCGAGACCTTCGTAAGGCCACTGGATGGGAGCTCATCCATGTGGACGGTTTTTACCTGTTCAGCCAACCTCCACACGCGACACACAGGCCTATAGCATCCATGCAAAAGAAAACCAGTCATCCATTTCATTGTCATGTGACTCCAGGGGACAGTACACATTAATAAATGTGTTTCATTATTATGCATATGTCTTTATATTCCTCATGATGGATTTAGTGAAAAAAGAAGCCATGCATTTTCTGTGACAGAGCTGTCAGACATCATCAAGCAATAAAAAGCAATACATCACATGCTTATTTACATTCCACTCCCAATAACATTTCAAAATATTGTCTTTCTAGATTAATCACAAAATCTGCATGTGGCACGCAGACGGGCTGCACTGAGACATGTTAACAAGCAAACTTGACTAATTGCAAGACATGTAGTTAGTAAAGAAGATGATGGCACAGGATTATCTAAAATAAGCAAAACAGAAAAAGACAAATTACCGTCACTCTCGAGTTCACTGCAGTTGTTAGTCATGTACACATTACAGAGGCACCATACGATCTACCATCTGTTAGAAAGAATGGTGAACAGGATGCAAAGAAGCTAAAATTAGTCCCTGAATAGCTCCTTATTATCTTTCCCAGTTAGGTCTGTGATACACAGAATAAAAGTATGTTAAAAGTATAATCTATATCTAATACGCTTTATTTTTTCATTCGACAAACGTAATCTGAAGCCTCCTAATTATATAATTTATATAATATAGGACTTTGTTAACAACACAGCACATTGCTCTGCAACACTTGAGAGAACCTCACCTGTTTTCTCTTGTATTCTGGCAGCTGAGTGAGGCTATAAAATGCAAACAAGCCTCCTTCTCTAGCAGTGACAGCAGTTCCCATTACTGCGTTGTGCAATGCTCCTCCTGCAATGCACAGATACAGCTCAGTTGGTGATCAACAGGGGGAAAGAAAAGAGGAAAAAGAACAGCAAAGATTGCAGTGTAAGTAATCCATTGCTGAAACAAACTGCATACAGCAGGCATAGTGTGGCTGCATTCAGAATTTATGGATCTTATCTTTTTTTTTTTTAGTTTTCCCAAAGTTTGCATGCCTTTACCAAGGAAACATGCAGTGGTGGGAAGTAACTAAGTATATTTACTCTGCACTGTGACTAAGCATTTCCATTATTTATCACGTTTCAGATATCTGAGTTGTTAGCAGCTCCGCCAAAGAGATGTTTCCCCTCTAAACTTCTCACATGGTTTCAATAAAAATTATAATAATAGTTAAGACAAATTTAGGGAAATGTGAAAATTTCTGAAATTTTTTCCTCCTCCCTGTTCATTAAACATCTCACAACCCATCCGATGTATCACGAAACTCTGAAGCCTTACCCTAATGTGAGGAACCACTGGACTGTTCAGAGCAACGGTGTCTGCAGAGAGTGCACAACATTACCAGGGAAAGCTCTCACCCAGGCCTCAGACTGTTTACCATCCTCCCCTCCAGGAGGCGCTACAGGCATTTATACATATATTCATATTTATACCTGCACTATATTTATATATCCTGTTTGCATGTACATACTCTCCACTTTCGGTTACTGTATTTCATTGTCTAAGTACTTGTTACTTTGTGCAATGACAACAAAGTTGAATCTAATCTACCTAGTATGTAAAAACTAGCTCCACTAGCTACAACAGTAAAATGCTACTTACACACTGATTTGTATCAGCAATCTAATGTCTAATATCATATATCAGTTACAGGAGATATTTTACAGCAGAATTAGTACTTGTACTTAATATTTTTGTACTTAAGTGGGATTTTGAATGCAGAACACTTTGATTTGTATTTTAACTTCACTAAGGATCTGCATACTTCTTCACTGGAAGCATGTCTAATGCTGCACCTGATATAAACAGTGTTATCATCTAAACGCTGCTCCTTACTACTAATCTAGAACCAGGACTGCCTCCTTACACCACAGTCTGAACGGTGCACTGCACTAAACTGAAGCCGTGAAGAGAAAAAATCCTCCCATCCAGCTACTTAGAGGAGAAAGCCTTGCAGCTTAGGCAAAGCTCTTCCCAATTCCCTCTTCATCCATTCTAGGACACTTTAGTGGGGCCGAAATGGAGACGCAGAAAATTCCAGTACAAAAAGAAATGGGCGCCCACATTTAGTCTGTAACCTCGATGAGCGGGCTCGTGTCTGTGCAAGCTGCTAAATCTACTCAACCCTCAAACAACTCGGATAAGAGATAAACTGCATGAAGCGTCATTCCTCGCATAAGTAGAATAATTCAATAATTTGGTGTGTTACTTTTTAGGCAAAAGTCATCAATACATTTTACCAGTGATCCTTTTTAAAGCCTGGTAGCCAGTGGCAACGACATGGTATATAGGAGTCCTTCAGGCCTGCATTCATAACTATTACAAAGAGATTCACTTTACACTATTTAGAGTCCTCCCAACCTTTTATAATTCAGATATATTATTAATCAAAGAGATTGACAAAGAAACTAATGGTTTGTCTGATTTTCACTGGGGCACAATCCAGCCAGCAATTGATTGTGGCACCAGGGACACCTGCAGCTTCAGAATACATTTTCACTTTCAGGAGGAGAGGAAAAAAACAGCACCACGAGGAAATATTGCCCCACCACATGAATATGCAGGGACTTGATACCAGCAGTGTCATTACTAATGTTGCTGCCAATTACAGAGCATGTCATGACACTGTGATTCATGAATATTCATCGCTGACTGATATAGACAGCAGCAGTATGCAGAGGCCTCTATTCCCATTTTACTGTCTCATTGTGAATGGTGAACAGGTACCTCCATCATGCCATGGAGGCGCCTTCCAGCTGCAAGACAAGCTGTTCCATAAGGCATTGCTAGTTAACAGTGTGTTATATAAAGGTGTATAAAAGTGATGAAGTGCTCCCTGGCTCTAAAGAGCAGGCATTAAAGCATATTAAGTAGACATTTAAGCTTGTAAAGAGGGAATCTAGAAATGGAAAGAAGACACTGAGCAAAGGGATGCCTTCAGGGTCGGGCTGTTCAATTCTCAGAAAGTTTGATACCTGCTGGTGCTTAGAAATGAAATGAGGTTTGTGTGAGGGACCAGCAAATTTTGCAAACTACGTAGGCTTTGATTTAAGAAGAGTGGAACAGCCCCCCTGTAGTTCAATCCAGTTCTTTGTGCTGACTAATGTAAAGTGGATCAATTAATGATAAAGAAATTAAAAGAAGTTTTCAGCAACTTTATCACCCTCTACACGTCAGAGAGAAACACTGTTCTTCCTACGCTACACGTTACTTCTGAGGGAAGATGTAAAACATGTGATGGGCTTACCACTCTACCAAAACTGGTTACAATGCTGTTCACACAACAAATAACAGTATTCAGCTCTACAAATTAAGTATTAATTATTATTAAGTTATAATAAGTAAACGCAGCACAAAAACAATGTGTAACTACTTCATTAGAAGTAAAAGTCCTGCATATGAAATCTTACTTAAAGGTCCAGCGTGTAGGATTAAGTGGCATCTAGTGGTGAAGTTGCAGGTTACAACCCAATGAATACCCCTCACCTCACCCTCCCCTTCCAAGTGTGTAGGAGAAGCTATAGTAGCCAAAAAACACACGAAAGCCCCAAACTAGAGCCAGTGTTCAGTTTGTTTTTTCAGTTTATCATATTGGAGCTAATTTGAACTACTCTCTAACTCAACTATCCGGCTGTTAAATCTGTAACAAATCGTCACATTTATGAGCTGATTATGGTTTGTAAAATCCTAATCTCAAAAGCAACCAATACCTGTAGCTGTCAGATAAATACGTACCTCAGAAAAGTAGAGTGGAAATATGAAGTCGCTGAAAATTGAAATACTCCAGGAAAATAAAAGTACCTCAAAAACTTACTTGAGCACAGTACTTGAGTAATTACACTTTGTTACATTCCACCTCTTCACATAGTTACCTCTGACAGTGATAGGGATCCCTCTGTGTGCTATCACACCCACACCAACAATAATATCCAGTACTGAGAGTTTTAGACAAGTCATTTTCACTGTGATATTACTACTAAGTATCTGAATACTGATATTATCACTGAAAAAAACAACATCCAGTCATAAACTCATCAAAACTTTGTATTGTTTGAACTGAAACACAAAAATGAAAAACTTTCATTAAGTTGAGAGCATATCTAAACTTACCACTTCATCTTACATGTACAATCTAATGTGATCCAATACAATAACTCTGCTATAAATTCTGCCTTTACAAAGATAATAAACTGTCAGAGAGATATTAATTTAACTATATGTTTATCACTGAAGTCGTAGTTTGCAGGGATGTTGAACTGGACTGTGTTATATTGAGAGGGACGCAATATTAGAAACACCTCTAACGTCTAACATAATGCACTCCAGTCCAACAACACCACCCACTGTGACCTCAAAAAATAAACATGAAGTAGAATTATTATCGCTGTGAAACTGAAAAATATAAGCTTTTGTGAAAGTAGAATTTATGACTTGTTTTGGATCATATTAGATTATTTGTACACCTCAACACCTCTTTGGTATCCAGATGAAACAGAAAAATAAAGCAGACAATTTCATGTGGGCCAAAATGCAAGCGAAGCTGATGGCCCAGAATATAAGGACCGCTTGCAAACTGGAGGCTAATGATGTAAAATGCTGATGTAAGATGTGTTGCAGTGATGAAACTTGGACTTGGAAGTTAGTTTCTGTGTAGGTGGCAGTAAGAAAAATTGGTTAATGATCACTGTTCACTTTCCTGTGTCGACCCTTTAGGCGCTGGACAGCCTGTCACTGGGATCCATCATGTGACCTCGAGAAAACAACGGTGTCTTATTCACCAGTAAAGTACATTTCCCGCAGATTGTACCTGCAGAGAAATTAATAACAGAGAGCTGTGACAGTCTGTAAAGCAATAAAAAAAATATGCATCTCTCCCACACACACACACACATACAGTACACAGGCATGCACGGTCACACACCCACACACTATAAAACTGGTAATGTCAGTAGACATTTCTTCAAACAAAGTTAAAAATATAATCTCAGGAAATAACTTCTGTGTGATTAAAACTAACTCCTCACTTTCTGTCAATTAATTGTGCATATAAATGGGAAGTTAATTATTCTTCAGTAAAATGGCCAATTAAGCTGCTAATTGTGTTTTTATTTCAAACTCTAAATGGTAACTGGATAACAGAAACACAGTGTGACCGGGCAGCGTCCTGCCGTGGATGTTTTCAGACAAAACATTTATGCGGAGGTGCATCATATACTGTATGTAAATACATGTGTATAGCCGGTAGACTACAGCACACAGTGAAAGGTGGTCTAATTAGCAGCTACTATGAAGACAAGGAGGTCAGGATAATTACAACTTATTAAAAACAACACCAGAACTTTTAGCCACATCATTTAGCTTCTTCCTCTAATTCACAGTGCAGCATGAGGGGAATCTGTAATTTACAAATCCTGCCATAGAGCCCACCTGCAAATGACTGGGCGTGACCACACAGCCTTAATGGGGTTAGGTTAATTAAAGAGGTTAATTGTAAAGAAAAAAAACAGGAGCTGGTTGATGTATGGCTGGTGAGCAATAGTGTCCTCTAGAGGTGAGTGTAACCATGATATACAGTTTACTAGCACCCCCCCCCCCCTCTCTCATTGCACACTCCTGTCCTTGTGTGCACTGAGCACAGGGCAGCCAAGAAAATAAATAAATAAGTAAATAAATCTGCTCTGTGAGTGAGTGATGGCTGTTCTCCGGGTCGTATATTAAAACATCAGTCCACTAGAAATAACTCTGCGCGCTGCTGCTGCTGCTGCTGCTGCTGCTGCTGCTGCTGCTGCTGTTACGTGCATGTGGACATACATATCAACACATCACAAGCTCAGCCCCAAGCCCAATATGCATGTAGAAAAATTTAGGCCACCTTGATTGGCTACAAGGTGCTGGTGTAAGATTACACTGAGATCAGTTATTCCATCGCTGCAGAACAATAAGGCCAAAAGATTATTTTGGCGACTGCGTCAAACTTGAGCGTTTTCTGCGTCACTCTCCATTCTGCCCGTTTCTATCACGTTTCCCTCTCTGGGGACTAAATCGGCACCCCCCCACCGACCCACCCACCCTCCTCCCCTCAATCCATGACAACTGGCTACAGGCCCACTAATTACCCCCAACCACCCCACCCCACCCCACCCCACCCCGCCTCTCTTCCTCCTCCCAGCAGCAGCTCACATACACTACACACCGGCTCTATGAATAGGCAGCCCACCCCGCAAAACACCCCCCACCCACCACCTCATCTGGAGCGTCTAAATTTGGAACACAATTGAAATACAGAAATCCTGTCAGAAGATAACGAAGAATAATATTGACCCCCCCGCTTCATTAGGCCTGTTTCATACGAGTGTAGTGAGTCTGGCGTGAGCCTGCCTCATTGTGACATAACTGTGCCTACATGTGCCAATGTACACTCATCTCAATTTCACACTAGAATAACAACTGCGAGGCACTCGGTACTAGAGAGCAGGAGTGTATCTACCTGTGAGCTGCAGTGCTGGAACACCTGCAACCTAGTTTACCTTTACTACATCGCGCGTGATGCATGTTGAAAACAAAAAGGTATGACCCGGAGAAAACTTTACATCACTCCAAGATAAAAAGTTAATTACATGTGCAGAAGCTACCAGATCACATTGCACATGTGATAAACACGGTGAAATCACAGCACATAGATTAGTGTCAACCCCGAAATAAATAAGTAAATAGGTGTCTGAAGTGAGCACAGAAGGGTTATTACCCACCACTACATCTCTGCTAATGTCCATGTGGGAAGCAACATAGAACACATACCACAAGACAAACATACTCACCAGAAAAATTGGGGCTTGAGAAAAAGTTCCCAAGCGGATTGGTCCGTGTCTGTGTCGACGCCGATGACGTCGCGCTGTGAAACACGTGGGCCACGGTATCCAGCGCTCACATAAACAAAGCCACATTGGCCAGACTGGGTTAGTCGAAGCTTGTGTCGCTGTCAGTGCGCGGAGTCACTACGGTTTTGTCTGCCTGGCATTGTTGGGTACCGACCGCTCATGATTTGGAGCTTTTACCGAAATTGATGAATACCCCGTGCATGCTTATCGCATGGATTGAAAGCAACGACCCTGATGTGAAAGAGGTAAGATCCACTCGTCTCTTTTCTTTCGTATTTTTTGTTGCAACATCATCTGTGTCTGCGCTTTGCACTTGCAGCGCCTTCTGCGAGCTGTTAAAGGTTTTTAAAAAATATTTTAGTGTTAAACTGACTTTAGACAAATCTGAGTCTGACTCGGGCTTCAGATCTGTTGGTGTTAATGATATTTCACGAGCTTTTTTTTTTTTTTTTTTTTTTTTTTTTTTTTAGCGTTCTGCGTTCCGGACAAGTTGCGCGAAGTTAGTCTGTACATCACGAGCTGCATCATATCTTATTATAACAAAAAGAAATGAGGAGACTTATGCTGTTTGATATCTACACGCTTGTATTTTGTCAGTATCCACTCGACATTTTTATGACATTTTTCCAAAAATAATGCTGTGCGTAATTAGAAACTGGTTACAGTTTGTGCGCAATCGTGTCGATTCCGTCTGATTTTATTTGGCATCTCGTCTCGTCTTTTTTATTTTTATTTATTTATTTTTTTTTAGATCTTATTTTATTTTATAATCCAGTAAATGTCAAAGTGATGTGTTTTTATTAGGGGAAGATCCAGAACAGAGCCGCTTTCTTGAATCCTGACAGCCATACAACTCCTGACATAACCCATTTCAAGTGTCACCGAAAAACTGTCAGAAGACTTGAGGTATGATCTGGAAAATTATTTTCAAATAAAAAAAACACACAGATGTATTACACTTTGCTGTTATTTTATTCTGAAATCACTCATCGATGCAAAACACTGTTGCTTTTTATTCTTTATGGTAAAATTTGATTTAAAAGACTAAACTGTGCAACTTTTATCTGAGAGATTCTGATGTGTTTTTACCCGTTTGGTTTTCAGCCATGCCCTGCGTTCAGGCTCAGTATGGATCATCACCTCAAGGAGCTAGTCCTGCTTCCCAGAGCTACAGCTACCACACCGCAGGAGAATACAGCTGCGACTTCTTAACACCTGAGTTTGTTAAGTTTAGCATGGACTTGACCAACACTGAGATCACAGCTACTACTTCTCTCCCAAGTTTCAGTACATTCATGGACAACTATAACACCAGTTACGACGTTAAACCGCCCTGTCTGTATCAGATGCCCCACTCTGGAGAGCAGTCCTCTATCAAGGTGGAGGACGTCCAGATGCACAACTACCATCAGCAGAGCCACCTGCCACCCCAGTCGGAAGAAATGATGGCTCACTCTGGGCCTATGTACTTCAAACCCTCCTCGCCACATGCCCCGAGCACGCCAAACTTCCAGGTTCAGCCTAATCACATGTGGGAGGACCCTGGCTCCCTCCACAGTTTCCACCAGAACTATGTCGCGGCCACGTCTCATATGATAGACCAGCGCAAAAATCCGGTGTCAAGGCTTTCGCTCTTCTCCTTCAAGCAGTCCCCGCCTGGTACTCCTGTTTCCAGTTGTCAGATGCGGTTCGATGGGCCGCTGCACGTCTCCATGAACCACGACAACCCGGGCGTGCACCGCGGCCTGGACGGCCAGAGCTTTGCTGTGCCAAGCGCCATACGGAAACAGGCTGGTCTGGCCTTTCCTCACTCCCTGCAGCTCGGCCACGGGCACCAGCTGGTGGACAGCCAAGTGCCATCGCCCCCGTCCCGAGGATCTCCGTCAAACGAGGGTCTGTGTGCGGTATGCGGGGACAACGCAGCCTGCCAGCATTATGGAGTGAGAACCTGCGAGGGCTGCAAAGGATTTTTCAAGGTGGGCTGACATGACAGGGACCATGCGTCAGTGTAACTGTTACGTGAAAGATATGCTGTGTGTTTCTTAATATTATAAACACACCTTAAAACCCAAAGAATAGAATCACATTTTCAATGCGGGATGCAAGAAATAAAAGCAACACCAGAAGGTGCGGGTGTAAAATAACTTTCTATGACAATCACATCTATCCACACATTGTTGATCTCAAAGGAGTCAGTAAAATATGATAGACCACGAATGCGTATTTGCACACTGTCTATTCCCTCTTGTTGCGCAGTCCCAACATGAGATGACAGATATTATATCGTTTTCATCTTTTTTTTCTTTAAATATTGTATCACTTGTGCAGCAATCCACAGTCTGCATGTTATATATATATATATATATATATATATATATATATATATATATATATATATATATATAGCCTTAAAACAGGCCTGCAGAGTGACATTATGTCTTTCTTTCTTTTTCTTTGCAGCGCACCGTTCAGAAAAATGCAAAATATGTGTGTTTAGCGAATAAAAACTGCCCTGTTGACAAACGCCGGAGAAATCGTTGCCAGTTCTGCCGTTTCCAGAAGTGCATTGTCGTCGGAATGGTGAGAGAAGGTAAGTTTAGTCCATGCATTAAATTATTTTAGAACCACTTATAACTTATATCTCATATTTCCCCCACATGTGCGTGTGTGTGTTTCACGTCTTTAAAATACATTTACGCACAGCAACAGGAGTGCATCAGAATGACTTATATGACGTGTGTTTCTTCCAATCGAGTTGTCCGAACGGATAATCTGAAAGGTCGGAGAGGACGCCTTCCATCCAAACCCAAAAGTCCCCAGGAGCCCTCCCCACCTTCGCCGCCGGTGAGCCTCATAAGCGCACTCGTCAGGGCCCATGTGGACTCCAACCCCTCCATGTCTGCTTTGGATTACTCCAGAGTAAGTAAGGTACACCACAGTCTCAGAAATAAAACACACAGGAAAAAAAAGTTAACACTATTACTCTGACTGAAAACAGAAGGAACACCAAGATTGACGGCCTTTTTAATTTAGTCCTGCTTTTAGAGAACAATTTACTGCCTTGGAAGTTTCCTCTAATACATCGCTGAATTCCTAACTTTGTCGGGCTTTTAATGTGGCATATTTTTTTCCCTGAGTAAATTGCGTTGAAATAGAGAAGTTAATAAAAAGAAGACATGAATTTAATAGTAAAAAAGCACCCTCTCCCTCTTGGAAATGGCCATTTGCAATTTCACGGATTATATATTTTAAAAGGACCTCATTAAGGCGCTGTTTAAATTAAATTCCAGTTTCAGGCTAACCCTGACTACCAAATGGCTGGAGACAACACACAGCACATCCAGCAGTTCTATGATCTCCTGACGGGCTCCATGGAGATCATCCGGGGCTGGGCGGAAAAGATCCCTGGCTTTTCTGATCTACCGAAGCAGGATCAAGATCTCCTCTTTGAATCCGCCTTCCTTGAACTTTTTGTCCTGCGGCTGGCGTACAGGTAAGCCTGCGTAATTATTAAACAAAACAATCTAGGCTTTGAATAATTATCAGCTCCTCCTTCAAGCTTCATTGCTTTGGCTTTTATTAGCTGCCCAATAATATGAAGGCTCTTAAATTCCCATTTATTGCCAAGCGTAATTAATGGCATTTTCTTATTAATTGCAGGTCCAACCCAGTGGAAGGCAAACTTATTTTTTGTAATGGAGTGGTGTTGCACAGGCTACAGTGCGTCCGTGGATTTGGAGAGTGGGTGGACGCCATCGTGGAGTTTTCTTCCAATTTGCAGAGCATGAACATAGACATCTCAGCTTTCTCCTGCATCGCAGCTCTGGCCATGGTAACAGGTGCGTAAAATGCGCATTTTGGAAACTCCGCCTGCGTAATAATGCGTGAAAAAACAGAGAACAGAGAATCGGAAATAATAATAATGACAATAACAATATCCGTATCTATTTCTTCTACATTTCAGAGCGACACGGGCTTAAGGAACCCAAAAGAGTCGAGGATCTCCAAAACAAGATAGTCAACTGCCTCAAAGATCAAGTGACATTCAATGGCGGTGGATTGAATCGTCCCAACTACTTGTCAAAACTCTTGGGAAAGCTCCCTGAACTGCGCACACTATGTACTCAAGGTCTGCAGCGTATCTTTTACCTAAAACTAGAAGATCTAGTCCCTCCGCCAGCAATAATTGACAAACTTTTCCTCGACACCCTACCTTTCTGAGTCTGACTCTGATGGAGAGACCTCAAAGAACTTCCAAAAGAAAATACAAAAAAAAAAA
Source organism: Protonibea diacanthus (assembly GCA_028641955.1). Classification (NCBI taxonomy): domain Eukaryota; kingdom Metazoa; phylum Chordata; class Actinopteri; family Sciaenidae; genus Protonibea; species Protonibea diacanthus. Next base: position 17,965,384 of record CM053986.1, on the reverse strand, counting down.
AAGACTGTTTTGAGTCAGACAGGACAGATTTTTAACGCTATTATTTCTGAATATTTGCAAGCTCCGTAGGCTAATAGAACAACCGTACCCTATTATGAGTAATGATTAATGACAAAAAAAGAATAACATAAAAGGAAGAGAAAGTTTGATTGTTGTGTAGGCCTTTTAATTCATTGAAATTGTTTTTTTTTCTTCTTCTTCTTCTTCTTCTTCTTGAGTGCCAAACGAGTGAATCATCCCGGGGAATTTCTCTCCAGTGGACAAATTGTCAACAAAGTTAATCCGGTCTTGCAATCACTTACTGTTTATTTAACATCGGCTCTACTGATTCAGCATACTCAGATGTAATATATTCCATTTATATATATTAACACGCACACGCACACACACACGCACACACACATCCCCTCCCCTCCCCTCCCCCAACACACACACTGTATATTATGATAGATTATGTGATGCCTCCCAAATGCATCGGTTTATAACACGTGTACAAAGTTTCTTATAATGAAAAGATTTAATTTTCTTTTCTTTTCTGACTCGTGCCTATGTGTTTCTGACAGGATCCCCAAAAAGTATCCAGAAAAGACAACGCATGTTCTAGTTTTTTCTTTTCTTTTTTTCCTTCATTTGTTTTTTTTTTTTTTTTTCTTTTATAGGCACTTGCTGAGGTGATGTCTATATATAATATATACCGGACACTATGTAGTCTGCTAGATTTGATACAGATTCGTAGTTATGGCACTTCTTTTATGTATGACGCATATGTGGAAAAATATCTCATCTGTATAGAAAAATGAGGGACCCATGGTGTTTGTAAAACTGTCAGACATTCCTTGTTTGTATGTGCTGTAAGTATTGTTGCTGTTGAATATAAACGTTTCTATATATTTATTATTTCTATTGCCAAGAGCTACACTAAGCATGGTGCAATTTAAACGATTTCAAACCATCAAAGTTCATGCTGAGCACGTTGTCTATGTTTTATGTCTTATAAACGTCTAGGTAGTTATGATTTAACACGTTTGGAAATGGAAACAAAACTAAACAAACAAACAAACAAAAAAAAAAAAACTCCATCTTATATCCAAGAGGTTCCTGAGTGTGTGATATAGGCCCACATCTTTGACATCATGATGTACTTACAAACTTCTGTAACGCATTTGGTGCCGAATTCAAAAAAAAAACTTTAGAGAGAAAGAAATATTTAATGTTTACAAATAAAACTTTTAAATCAATCCCTTGCTAAATAATTTCTCTGAAATTAATTTATTCTTTAAATTCAGACATGTCTGATCGGACAGAGTGACTTTGGCACGAGAGAGAAAATACTATTTTCTAGTTTCAACTTTATTATCCTAATTCCCCAAAGCTTTGGGATCAGCGCTCGCAGGCCCGTTTAAAATCATTGTAATAATAATCTCTTTTAGTTTTTTTTTTTTTTTTTTTTTAGCTTCACTAATTGTGAAATTGTGTAGATCTATTCAGTTCATGAAGTGTGACTGTGGACATGTCGCAAACAATGGGCAGGCCTACTCATGTTTTATTTCAAGTTCAGATTCTCTGTTTTGTTTGCACATTTTATATTTGACCATTTTTAATCGTTTCATTTAAAGCTGGACTGAGCGAACATTTCAGTCATCAAAGATTTCATTTTAATACACTTCTAATTTGGGGGACACCTTAAAGTTTTCCCCTGCGTGCATGACTATATTTCTTATATTTTAAAAAAAAAGTTTTAAAAAGGTTTTATCAGCACATCCCACACTGTTTAAACATCTTTTTATTTTCTAATGTGCATTTGTATCTGACAAAGACAAAAAAAGATGCAGCGGATTAAATATAGGTGTCTTCATTTTTCGTTTCACTCCCAAACAAAGTCACATTTTTGAGGGAATAATTTTAAAAAAAAATCGGATTTATTACTATTATTTATTTATCAGTCTTTTCCTCTGGATGCTCTTTGCTGATGCAAATAAAAGTTTAAGCTTGTCTTTCCGGACAGACTTGTTGCTCAATAGTCAAAGGATTAAAAATGTGACGTCCACTTTTCATTATTTTTTAATTTACGCGTGAGAACTTTTACGCGCGACTTCAAACCGCTTTTCCACTTTTATATTTTAGACCTTCAGCCCTGCCGACAAGTCAGACCACAGCTTACAGCTCTCCGGTAATAAAAGGCCGTCTCCCTGCTATTAAAAAAATAAGAAGAACATGTTTGCAGCTGAGAAGAACACAATTATTGTGAAACGTGAATTGTGGTTGCACACAGGTGGCTCAGCTTTCCATTTTGCGTCACCAACGCAAAGCTGCGCTTCTAATTTGAAGTGAGCAAGAAAGACGTGATGATGCCACACAGGGGCACGTTTCCTCTGATGTGTTCTCACAGCTGTGCAGGTTAAAGTTATTTTTCTCAACCGGAGCCGGTTGATGAACAAAGTAACATAGCTGTTTTAATATTGAAGCCTGATATTACCGTCCACCCCCCGGAGAGCCCGGCTCTGCGCTTCTGTTTTCAGTCAGGTAAAAAGTCCTACTGCTTATCCCTTAATCCCATTTACTGATTGCCTTCAGACAACAGCGATTCAAGCCACATTTTTGAGAAGCTGCCTGCGCACTAAAAACCCGCATGTTGTTATACTGCAGCTGCAGAATTGAGAGTAATTTAGAAATGTATATAAATCGGCAGTGATTGGCTTGCACGAAGTGAGGCAGTGCCGCTGTCACAAACCCTTTCTTTTAGTCTATCAGAGGAGAGAAGTGACGCCAGGCTCTGAGGCATGTCTGGGACTTATCCTCAGTGATTCCACATTTATCACATGATCAAGATGAAGGGAACAGCTTATTTTGAGAGATATTAGCAGCAGGCAATAAATTGTCCAAATAATTAGATCGTCACTGTAAAGTGCTAATTCCAAGGCAAATTGGGATTACACTCAGAACCAGTTTGCTGACATTTAGCAGATCTGTTGAAAGGGTGCATTACAATGTCACAAGTTCTCTCTATTGACTCAAAGTACAGTTAGGTTTTAAACATGTCTGTACACTCGACACAATAAAACATGACACAAGTAGCTTAATACTTCTGTCAGTGTTTGTGCATGATTATATATGCTGGAGGACTTTGAGTCTAAATTCATTAACAGCCTGTGACTTCATTTCCTCCCCACACTTGACATCAGTGGAAGGTTGTGACTGTGGCAGTGCGAGGCTAGGAGAAAGAAATCATTTTCCACTCGCTCAGCCTCGTCTTCAGCTCCTGCTCTCTCTCTCCAGTTCTCCAGAGAACAACAAACCAAAGCCGCGCAGGTGAAGGTGGCCGTCTTTCCGAGTGTCCGCTGCTAAGTGCTCGTGCACAACGCGAGGGAGAAATCAAATTCTAAAGAGTCCCAGCTTCACATTTCACACTGTTAGATGTTCCCACACACGTGCGCCGTGCTGCACTGCACGACGATCGTAGGTTATGTTGCATGCACAGCTGCACATTGCTGCACTTTTGTCTAATTCTGTGATGCAACCTGACAGGTTCGCACGAGCGGGGTTTGATGGATTTGAAGTGCTGTAGCTCTGCTGTAGGTGTGTTTAGTCCGGCGACCGCCTGCAGGGGTTCGTTTGAGCTGAACGTTAACATTTTGTCAGGAGCCGTTCCCCAACAACAAAACTGAACAAGGATGTGGAATCTAATATGTGATTTTGTCGTATTTTGGTTCATATGTAAAGAGTGTTGGCTTTGACTTCGATTTAGTTTGTGAATTACCGTGTTGGGAGGCCAAGATAAGCCATTTGCTTCATGTGATCCCCTGTGGTGGGAGAGCACTTGACCTTTCACCTTTGCACTACATGAGAACTTGGTAGGCAGATGAAGAAGAAGAAGAGGAAGAACTCACCTGGTGCTCAGACCGCTGCTGGAGGTATATTTTCAACCGCAGCAGCAAAGAGTCTGAAAGATAAAGTGGGAGAATAATTATAAAGATGCACAAATAAATGTGAAACTTCTGTGATGCATCGCGTTGATCTACCCTATACAGCACGGGTTTCTGACTCAACATGTAATTTTCTCTGACTTGGATAAAGCCGAGAGTAAATTATAGTTAAGTATTACATTTCTGCACATTGTACGGGAGTGGCATTAAAAGTTATTTTTAGGTACAGAGTGAAAATCTTATTACAAAGCGTGTGAGCAGTACCTGAAATAGATCCGCAATGCATCGCTTTATGACTACAACACATAACGTGCTCATTATTACCTGATGTGCTTTCAAATGAAAAAGGATTTAAAGAACTCAGCTGACTTTTTCAGCACGCCAGCGCACTCTGCTTTCACGTTGTATTTCCCAGAGCAGTTCTTTTCCATCTAGTCTTTGGTTGTGTACCACTTTACAGCACCTTGAGTGTACGTGCTTCACTCATGATCACTTCCTTCCATGTTACCTTTCCCTCTGTTCAGGCAGTCCGCTGCGTGAGCTCGCAGTAAAACATGTTGATTACACAACTTATGAATCTCATGAGTCCTGCCGACTATAGCTCTAAACAAAATGAATGAATAATGAGTTGAATGATGGCCCTTTGGATGCGACTGCCTATAGTTATATTACTGTGACTATTTGATTTACCATATTGAAATGCTGATGATTGTCCAATAAATAATGCAAAAAGCAGATTTCCAAGTGGCGAGGCAGGAAAAAGAAATCCACCTTGCATATAGATGGAAGTGAGCCGTGTCTGTCCCTCTCAGCCTGTGGCCCAGAGCAGCTTTATCATTCATAGGACTAAACAGACAATCAATTCAGCAGCCATGTATGAAGGATGAAAGGATGCGACAAGCTGTGAATGATGAGGAGCCAAAAATCAAAGGCCTCACTCCTTCTTAGCTCTAATGGCCATTACCAGCCCAGACAGCACCAGTAAAATGAGGTTAATCATTTGCACAGATCCTTTCAAAGAAGATTGACTGGACTTGATGCCCAGTCAGACCACTCATAAATATTTACTTCATATTAAACAGCTGTGTATGTTCTGTTATTGTGCATTGATTTCCGACGGATGCCATCAAATCATTGTTTCAAGTGTGGTCAGTAAAAAGCGTTAATGCAGTGCAAGACTCAATTATGCTACCCACAGGAAATTAATAATGCAATGAAATTGACAGGACATTACGTCAGAGAGGAGTTTAGGAAACTATAGATTTGGAGGAAAAAAAAAAGTGGGTTGATTTTAACAAATGATTATATAATCACCAGAAACCACAAGAGTCTGAGTCGTGCATTCAGCGCTGATAGATCATAGGCTCCGTCTGGCTGAATTAAATAGCCCCACTGTTTAACTTTATGGGCACAGAATGTATCAGTATTGAACACACAGGCTCAGTCCTTTGACCTTATTGACAAAATGAAATCGGAAATTTCCTTAATAGAAAGAGTTAATGTTTCCTCGGGCAGACATGTTTCCGATTCAATTAGTTTTAATGAAGCCGGTGCTCAGTGCTTACTGAAGTAGAAAAAACAGGCATAAATGCCTGATGGTAATAGAGGACATATTAAGGAGGAAGGGATCGGACACACAGTGCGTGTTTCTAAGTGGCGAAAAATGCCTCCATCAGGCTGGTAGGAGCCAGTGGCTTGGGAAGCAGTGAATTGTATGAGCCTCAAATGATGCATTAGGTCTCTGGGGCGAGGCTGGAGGAGACTGAGGAGCAAACTGTAAAAACACACAGGAGAGGAATCTGGTTTTGATGACGCATGTGGTGTGTCACCACGCAGACGGTAAAATCATGCCTCTCTCCACATCATTTTTTATCATAGTAGTCTAACGTACTGATCTATTTACTCTTAGATTTACATTGTCATTGACATGTTTTTCAATACTGTGACTTAAAGTCTGAAAAAAAAAAAAAAAAACGCCCTAATTTACACCTTCCCTTGTGAAAATGTGACTGAATACAGGGCTGCAAACTAGCCATCACACCCCCCCCCCCCCCCTCTCTCTCTCTGTCTGATGTCAGTGTGTAAAATGTCAACATGGTCAGATGCACTGGCTCAGTTCCTGCAAGAATATGCCCTCATCCTGTGTTATGGTTTGTGCCGCTGCTCCATGTGAAGTGAAACATATTAAACACACCCATGCACATGTAATCTCTTCATGTCTTTGAGTCAAATCGTGTGTGTGTGTGTGTGTGTCTGTGTGTGTGTGAGTGCGTGTCTGGTCTTCTATCATCTGCTAAGTGTACGAGTTCCTTTCAGTCTTTTGCAGCCATTTAACTGTGCGTTTGCTGAATTAAAGCAATCCAGATTTAAAAAAAAGCAGGTACGTGGGTGCCCTCGTCGAATACGGGTTCAAGGTGCTGACCGCGTAATTCGTGATGTCTCCGGTTTGATGTGGTTCATCAGTGTGCTTCTCATCCGCCTGATTTCCTGTTTGTCTCTGTTCTCTAATAAAAGGCATAAAATGTCCCGCAGGTACACAATCTCTTTTTTATTCGCCCCTGAATTACAGTCATAGCTTTATTCATTTAGCAGAACACAGGTGTAGCAGAAGTTATGTGCTCCCTGTGGACAAATGTAGAGCTATACAAAAATATAAGTATTTTGGTGGGTTCAGCCAGAAAATATGCTCTTATGGAACGATCCTAAGACCCCGGTTTTGTTTGCTTGATTAAACAAACAAGCTTGGAAATAGTTTGGTAAGGTTTTACAGCTGCAAAGTCATCCCCTCTGTGTGTTTTTTTGCTGAGATCGAATCAAGTTAAGAAAAGAACACAAGCCTGAAATTCACCTGTCTGCACCCACATCTGACTTCTGCTGCTAGTGTAGTTAATATTCTGTGTGTATGAATACACACACTATAGGCATGTACCCACGGAGTGACAAATAGATGCATGTAGTGATGGTTCTACAAAACTCTCGTGGCACATATAAATACACATCTACAGTGGGAAGGTGCCAGCAGATAGTAGAACGGTGGCTCCTTGAGGGGTCAAGAGGGGAATATGAAGTGTGTGTGTTTCGACAAAAGGGAACGAGAGAGGGGGGTTGTGGTGTGTGTGTGTGTGTGTGTCTGTGTGTCACAACAGTCAGAAGAGATTCAGCCCAAGCTCCCACACAGCTTTGTCATATCACTAAGAGATTAGGAACACACACATGTCAAGCTAGGGAGAGCCTGCTGCAATAATGCACCTGCCAGCTCTCAAGATCCACTCAACCCCTGTTCAACCTCTCATTCCTGCATGCAAACACAAAGACACGCGCACATAAACGTGCCAGATTTTTTTTAAATATAGGCCCCCTTGGTTAATGTACATCTAGAATCTGAAGGATATAATTCAAGATCAGTGGAAAGCAAATGAACTGAGCGCTTTAAGCATATCGACTTGTCACAATGTGAGTATTTATACACGTATGATAAAAGAAAATGTAGTTCAGCACGTATACAGTGGAAAAACACAAAATATCAAAGACATGAAAAGGTTGGGATGTGGCTAAAATGGATATTTTACATGAAAAGTCTGACGGGAGAAGGTCGTTGTCTTTCTTCATGACAGAGTTCCCCGAGAAAAGAAGAGAGGGGAGGCTCAAAGAGATTCATCTCCACCAGGATCCAAGGTCATCCAACCTAGTCATCCTGGAAGCACTTGAAAAATATGGAGTGAAGACTAGAGATATTCTCCCCCCCCCCACCCAAAAAAAAAAGGAGTGCTGTGGGAAGACTCTGACTGAAGAGAATCACTGACCTTCAAACAAGCTCTCTATCCATATAGAGTAGGGGAAGACATGCACAATCCATCAAAAATGCACATGAACTTTCCCTCTTCAAATAGTTCCCGCTTGAATAGCAGTCAATGGATCAACTATGAATATTGCATGTTCTGAATTGCAGGGGATCAGATTGAATTCACTGTGAAAAAAAAACAAAACAAAAACAAATCTGTGATATCAGAATATCGTACTGTGAGACTGAGTCTCAATAAAAGAGGTTTTGTATGAAAGGATAGGAGCGAACTACAGATTTGAACCCTGTTTTTGGTTGAAATACATTTCTGTGTAAACATTTCAAATCATCAAGAGAAGATATCAGTAAAAAAAAAAAGAATTCAGAAGCCACACTATAGTCATGAAATTGCCTTTTGCCACAGTCCCTCTTCAGGAATGGAAAGATCAGTGTTAATTTTCAGCCATTCTTTGATTGGATGAACCTGCCTCCCTCTTGCACGACATGGCTACCACAGGTCAGTGGCTGGTGCAGTGTAGCATGAAACAAACAAATAGAAAAAGGCACCTCGTGGCACTTGACTCTCGCCAGAATGCAGCTGACGGCAAGCCTGCCAGCGTCCTACAATAACGGCCGATGCCTCCTAACCAAAAAACAGAAGGGAGGGGGAGAGAGCGAGAGAGAGAGGAGAGGTGGAGGTGGAGGGGAGAGAGGAAAGAGAGTTTGCAAACGGGGGAAAAGATGGATTTAGAGCTGCTGTAGATGTGGAAGAAATGGTTGGGAAAGAAGGTAACACGTCAGTGCTCTAAAAATCCCGAAGTGGACATCTGACCAGGACCAGCTGCAGGGAAAAATAGATTTAATATTGGGCAGCACAAGTATGCATCGATATGAAGAGAGGAGAAATATACATAATGAATTGTGACAGAGGAGACGCTAAGACGTTTCTTTAAAAAAGTGGCACCAGAGTAATTTTATCTCAACACAATTCATTAATATGTGTTATGTTTATTTCTTCCTCTCTGCAAACAGTGCATGATCGCTGCATCGCTGTGCTACTATCTGAGGGTTTTTTTCTTATTATAAGGTCACTCAACATTTATATATATTCTATATTAATCAGCAGAAACACAAGATACACACACTGCTAAAGCATTAAAAGGAAACTCTACTACTATTACTATTATTAGTATTACTATTAGTGCTATTGCTACATGCATGAAAAAAGTTGTCTTAGGCCGTTTGTGGCTCCAGAGGGAGGTGCATGAAGTCTGAAAAACTGCCTCAAGTGATGTCACTTGAGGCAGCATTAAAGGAAATAAAAACAAATCTGGTGGCGTTGAGTTAGAAAGAAGTCAGCTTACCAGAAGCTGTAGGTCGCTCCTCATATCTGCTTAAGGCCACTTGCTCAAGGCTACATTAGCTGCTACCAATAAACACACCCAAATGCTGCTGCTTTCTGCTGAATCAATTTTTGCTGCAGAAGTGCAATGCTAAATCCAGTCGAACTATTATCAGGACATTTTTAACTAAATACAACAAAAATGAAGATGCACATGGGAGGACGAAGCCATTCTTTTACTGTACTCCTCCACCAAATCTAAACAAAATCTAAACACAGCAGTGCTTTTGTAAAATTAAAATTAAACTCGACAGGACGAGTCAAAAAGGAGTTGGAGGAGAAGAAACAAGACAGGAGAGACGGGGAATGGAGAACAGGAGAGCCAGGTGATGTGATATGACGAGGAAAATAAGTCTGATTATCACAGAAGCCGGGAGCGTTAGACAGACAGTTGGGAGTCATCTCAAAACTCAGGAGGGAAGAGGCAAGACAAGAGGTCACAATTATGCCCCGCTAGCTGCACTCCCCTCCTCCTCATGAAGTCCTCTAATATATTCGGTTAGTTCCTGTATGGCGCGAAGGGGAAATTCTAATTAAAGGGTGGGGGGAATTTTGACACATGTGAAGCAGAGATCAATATTTAGCACCATAATCAGCCATTCCTGATGTCTTGACGGTGTCACTGTAGCTCTCCATTAGAGGGGCAGGCGAACAGGCAGGCAGGCAGCCAGGCAGGCAGGCTGAAGAGAACCGCCAAACTCCCAGCCATCATGAATCAAAGCAAATGATGCCTCCCGTGCTCCATTTTGCTTTGCTTTTTATCTTCATTCATCCTCTTAAAGGAGAAAAGTGAACTCTGTCAGACTGGTTTGTGATGGGGGGTGCAGGGAAAGTGGAAAAGAAAGGAAGAAAAATGCCATAGAGGGGACACGGTAGATGAGGAGGAAGTGCAGCTGTCAGGACTTTGGACTATGAGATGATTGTAAGGTATACAGATGGTCCTGTCTGTTGAGTGATTCCTCGTTTTGGTTTGACGAATATTTCTTTTTCATTTCAAAGAGTGGTGGAAGAAGTATTTGTATCTTTTACTCAAAAAACAGTAGCAATACCACACAGTAAAAATACTACATTAAAGGTAAATGTCCCACAATGAAAATATTACAGTTACAGTACCCATAAAGCAGAAAAACGGCTCCTATGAGTGTTATATTATTATATATTACTGATGCATTTTACTATTGCAGCTGGTGGAGGTGGAGCTAATTTGAACTGTTTTAGACAGCGTCGGGTAGTTTAACCTGTAACAGTGTATCATATTTTAGAAGCTTGTGTGTTAAAATCTTAATATTCAAAGTGACAAAAAAGTTGAATATTTCCTTCGTAATTGTAGCAGAGTAAAAGTATAGTGCAGCATGAAATGGAAATATACGGAGCCCCTAAAGGGACATGGAAAAAAAAAAAAAAATGAAACGCTTCTCGTGCGCACAAGATACTTTCTCGTGCGCACCAGAAAGTATCTCGTGCTCACAAGAAAGTATCTTGTGCTCACGAGAAAGTATCTTGTGCACACGAGAAAGTATCTTGTGCGCACCAGAAAGTATCTCGTGAGCACCAGAAAGTATCCCGTGCTCACGAGAAAGTATCTTGTGCGCACCAGAAAGTATTGCATGCATGTGTGATGTCTGGGAGACCATCCACTGCATTTCGGTTTGTGTTTCTGTGTGAAAATGACAGTAGAGGAGTTAGTTCGGCTATATTTTAACCTGGGACTTCATTATAAGGATATTGCTGCTTTACTTGCAAGTCGTCACAGTCATGTTGTCTCTGAAAGACATTTAAAACGAATTTTGAAGTCGTGTAGTCTGTTTCGGCGCAAGGGATACATCACTTTGGATCGCATAGTTAATTTCATTCATGAACAATTACAAACATCTGGCCAACTCTGTGGGTATAGGTGGATGTACACAAAATGCAAGGATAATGGATTACGCGTCAAGAAAGAAGAGGTACGCTTGATTCTAAAAGAACTTGACCCAAGGGGTGTTGAACTCAGGGGAAGGAGACGGCTCCATCGCCGAAGCTATTTTGCAAAAGGGCCCAATTATATTTGGCACTTGGACTCTTATGACAAACTAAAGCCATTTGGCATCTCTATCAATGGCTGCATTGACGGCTTTTCCCGGAAAATTATCTGGATGAATGCATTTACCACCAGCAGTGACCCAAAAATCATCGGAGGCTACTACATGGAGGCAGTCCAGAGATTCGGTGGTTGTCCAAGGATTGTCAGAGGCGACCGGGGCACAGAGAATGTTAAAGTCAGAGACTTTCAGCGTTTTCTCCGTCGCAACATTCATGACGGCTCCGGCATTGACAGCTACATTGAAGGGGCAAGCACAGCAAATCAGCGAATAGAGAGTTGGTGGGGCTTCCTCAGAAGGGAATCAATGGAATTCTACATCTCTCTGTTTAATGATCTGAAGGACCGTGGCTTGTTCGATGGTGCATATTTGGACAGAAGTCTAATTCAGTTCTGCTTCATGGGAATCATTCAGGTAAAAATATATCATATCATATTGTTATGTAAAACCTACTTTCATCTTAAATTGTGTCCCACACATGATTTTGTGTTGTTACATTCTCCAATGAGCAGCTGTCCACCTGTCTTAATCACTGTCATCAATGTGGTGTCCTGCAATAATAATTCATAAAATGGCTCTAACAGGGTTATTTGAGCATGGAGGCACCGCACACCGGTCTGCCATATCGTGCCATGTCAATCATTTCATTGTTTGTGTTCACAAGCACAACAATAGGCCTAATGCGTTTTTTAGACAAGGTTACCAGAAATTAACATAAACAAACAAAAAGCAGGGAGCAGGATCAACAACCTTGATGTTGTGTTGTTGTGTTGTGTTGACGTTTGTCCTGCTCTGGATCAGCACAGACACGCCTATCCTATCATTTCTCCTTACGTCATCAGAAGTCAGCATTAAACACGATTTAATTCAAAACTTATCTAAGGCCCACATGAGAATTACAAATTGCTTATCAATTAACTCGTTTTCTTACTTTTTAATATACTGTTATTCTAGGACGAATTAGATGAGACCATCCATGTGTGGGATTCACATGTCATCAGACCATCGAAGAATGACAGGGTACCCAGTGGTCGACCTCGAATCATGTACATGTTCCCAGAACTCTACACAAGTGATGACCACATTTCCCCAGTGGACAGAGCTGATGTACAGTTGTGTCAGAGTAACTGCACATTTCGACCAGCAGTGCCATGTGACACAGACATCTACAACATCTGCAACATTCTGATGGTGGAGTCACAGCTGCATCTTCCAGCTGATGCTTATCAAGCATTGGATTTGTACCTGCATTTGAGGAGTGAGATAAGATCTGCCCTCTAATTTGAGATGAAACTACATTTGTATCCATCTAAACTGAACACGTGATCAGACAATTCTTCTGCAGTCCGCCATGCTTTATTCACCAAACATTGTCAGTTGGCATGTTTTCCCAGGAACTACGTAGAAGCTTTATTTTAAATTTTGGATTATTTCTCCTTGGAAAAAGGTTTGATCTGTCACTATGTGCACACTGACTGTTAAAGACATTAAGAACATTTGCAGTGATATTGTGTACACAGTTTTTTAAGGTACGTGGCAGGTTTTGACTGTTATAGATAACTTCTTTCTTCGTTCTTGTGTGGATTTAGGTTGTCCCAGTTGCTTCTGTCTCTTCAGGTAATGAAGCACAGGCTTTATTGAATCAGTCTGGGATTACCTGGGATTTTTCAAATGACAGAGTATTAGCTCTTCTCAGTAATTTTTGCTGGAATTACAGACTTAAATGTGTTGTACAGCATATAAGAGTATTTTCACAGATGTTTTACTTTGCCTTCACATCAGTCATGGACAGGAAGCAAACAAAACCACAACAAATAAAAACAACATGGCAGGACATGAAAGAGGAATTACATTTTTATTTAACAATGTGCTCTTGACAGTTACTGTCTGTATGTTTACCATATGAGGCTTCAACAAAAACAGCCATGGGTAGCCATTTGAAACGATACTGTGTGTGCATCGAACAGGTATTATTTTGTTGAATGCTGAACTTCTTTCTTAATAACAATTGCATAAAACATGCACATGATAATATGAAGATGAAAAGGGATGTTCACCTATGAGAGCAGACTTTTCTGACATATCAAAATGATTAAACTTAAACTGTCTTCTGGACTTAAACAAAATGTAAAACTCAGTGTGCTGACAAATATTACAGCAAAATCATTAACAATAATAAAATAACAAAACCAAAGCAAAAAAAAATGTCAAAACAGTTGTTTTTTTTTCAGTTTAAAGTGTAATAAAGCAATCAGTCATCAGATTATGCATCTGATTTTATCTCCTCTCCTTGTGGAACAATTTTTTCTTAGTTGTAATACATGAATGAACAAATGAAGTTTTTTTTTTAATGCAAATCTGTAGAAACAGTTTGTTTCAGACAAATGTCATAACAATGTCAGTAGAAGATGAACACGTGTAAGATGCCTTACATTCACAATATTACATTACACAATATCCATTGTAAAGCAATCACCAGACAGGACATTGTCAAACTCTTGACGAAACTCAGGGTATGAGCTGTAGGTGCATGGTAACTCAAGAACTGCTCCACATGTGTGTGCTACAGGCCTGCGACTTAAACCACACAATCTATTAAAAGTTACTTCGATTGTGTCTGTGCACAGCACAGTGGACGCTGTGCAGAAGCGTAAGAAGATCTCCAGTTTTCTTTGGTTGATGCTTCTCACATACCTTAGCAGGTGGTTAAGAGCTGTCTGCTCTTGTGGATTTAGGCTTTCAGTTGATGGCTTTATGATCTGGACCACTTTCTTGTTAGTTGGTCGCTTAGATTCGTAAAGCTCCATTATGCTTTCTTTGGTTATGAGTGTTGGCGCAGCATTGCAAATGCTGGAGTGGAAACAGTCAATTATGAACTTTGGCTCTTGAAGAAGAGCTTTGTGTGCCATTGTTAAAATGGCAGCCCGTATGTTGTCTTTAGAGGGCAGGCAGTGTGAGCCCATTCTTGAGAAGACGTCGAGTAAGTCCTCTTCAACAGTTTCATCAATGTTGCCCTGTAGTGCTTTTTCAAGTGATGCGCGCTCATTCTCTGAAAGAAATCTGGCAAATGACATCATCAAGAGTTCTTCATCCACTGAACCAAGTCCTTGACAACAGGCAAGAACAAAAGCTGGTGACAGTCTGATTGGTATGATTTTGTGGTCCAGGTATCCTTTCAACCACACTCTTCCAAGAGCTTGCCATTCCTTCTCAGAATAGTCTGGTCGTAGTCTGGGTACTCGTTCATCTTCCCCCTCACACTGTTCCAAGAAATTTTCCCAGAACGCGGAGTATACCTCTCTTGACACACCATCACTGTCCACAGCTTTCTCATTTGTAAACTCCATTTTTAGTTTAGCATTCAGTAGTTTTGGTTCCATGAAGAAATGAAGGACATCATCAACTATATTTACTCGTCTTAATTTTAAAAGAAGGAGTTCTTTTTCAAATGGGTCTGGTGATGCTGGAAGACTGCTTGATGATACAGGTCCGTCATTCAGTGTAGAGTGCTGCAAGATTTTTTAAAAAGGTAATTAGGTGTGATTTGACAATCAATATATCAAGCAGCATGCAGAAATGAATTTTGCTGTGGTTCTAGATTTGCTGCTTTTCTGTTTTATATCACAATACATGGAATATCTTTTGGTTTTGGAATGTTTGGATGAAAAAGTGATCTAAAAACATCAGCCTGAGGTAAGAGAACTTAGGATGACAATTTGTCACTGTTTTTGTACATTATACACAGAATCATTAATAGGGAAAACTCTTTAAAAGAATCAATAATGGTAGTAATATTTTGCAGCACTGTTAGAAATGACTCAGTTCTACACTATACCTGCATACTGTTGAAGTCATGTGGATTCCAGGGAAGGGTGGAGTCTTGATTATCACCATCATCACCAAAAACGGGTCTAAAGTTTACTTCAACATCCTCAAGAGATGCTTGGAAGGCAAGGGCAAGAGGGGAATCCGACTCATCACTTAACAACTGGTCTGCATCTTGATTTGACACATGCATTAAACAGTCGTCTTCAGATCCATGCCTGCTTGTCGATTGCCGAGTATGATTGCCAACGGAAGATGGTGGATGCAGGACCTCTGTGTTGCTCATCTCAGGAGTTGCTGGTCTTGATTGACTGATTGGTTCTCCTCTCTGTTGATAATTAAATAAAAAAACAAACAAAACAAACATATAATTATTACCTTATCTTTGTTTTTGCATCATCTGATCAAAGCTGTCATGTGTACTATCACATTCATGAGCAGATGGTTTTGGTATATGCATACTGAGTTAACGTGGCATTGAATTCAAAACATTTTGCCCACTTCCATCATCTTAACTGCATTTAAAATTTGAGATGGATTAACATTTGTTGTTTGTAACAAAATCATGGTCTCTTATACCCCATCTCTGTGTCCTCATAGACTTCACAAGTTCTCAAGTTTTGAACTTTATCTTTGACATAATTTTTTTGTTTCAATTATTTGATATTTTGATTGATCAATTTTTGTTTCAATTTTAAAAAGTATTGTTTGAACATTTTGGCAAATCTCCATACAACACAAGATCCATACTGTATATCACAAACTGGGTCCATAAAAATGCAATACTGGGACTTACTTTTTCATGGTTTTCCTGCATTGAGCCACTGGGTGCTGGATCT
This sequence comes from Protonibea diacanthus, assembly GCA_028641955.1. Classification (NCBI taxonomy): domain Eukaryota; kingdom Metazoa; phylum Chordata; class Actinopteri; family Sciaenidae; genus Protonibea; species Protonibea diacanthus. The sequence goes on along the minus strand of CM053986.1, from coordinate 17,949,533 downwards.
AAATCAGTGGAGCTCTCTAGATCATCCACTCGATGATCAGTTCCAGTCCCCCAGTGATGACGTCTCCTGGTTTTGTTCCTCAAGGATCGTCTCTGCATTGTCCTAGTCTATAAAGAAATCAGCAGATCAGAAAATTATAGGCTTATACAGCAATGATTGTCCAACTGTTCAAAACAAGTCTTTCTGAACTTATTGTGATTAAACATGCACATAAGTCGAGAGAGAAGTGGAGCAAATATATTTAGGAAACTGTATTTACATCTCTTGACCTCTTGCAACTCAACTATCACCCCTGATTCAGCAGATAAATATTATAAAATATCTAAATAATACAGGCTTCATGTTCCTAATAAATTTAACATTGAGTTAATACAATGGATTTATCCTCAAAAATTACTGATTCTACTTGTTGAATTTCACAAGAAGAAAGACATAAACAACATGGCTGTTAGACTAAGATTATTTTGACTAGATCCACAAAGACTGAATTGCACCTACTAATTGCACCAGAATTGTGCAGTATTTGCATCCACGATCTGTCCTGTTTAATGCCATCTATTTGAGAAAGCCAGAACACAGATTGGTCTATAATGAACATTGAAAAGAGCACAAATGCCCTACATTGCATTTAGAAGTGTGCATAAACAGAGCTTTCCACAATCACAAACCAACTATCATGTATTTGTACTATTATAGTATTCTACATCTATAACATAATCTACTGAGATTTTCTTTCATAAGTACAGCTATTAATATGACTCAGGAAAGTTTGATAAATGTTAGATTAGGTGTCAGTGAATGTATGGATTTCACAAAAACATCACTACTGATATTCTGTTTGCTGGCCACAGCTGGCTGCAGCATCACAAGGCAGGTGAAACTATACGTGCGTCTCCAAACTACGACAGGCTGACGTGTGCGTTTACGCACGGTGCTGAGGTAGCTTCATTAACAGTTAATATCAATCAATATAAATTCGGTATCGACAGTATTGATAACAGAAATGTGGCAGAAGATAAATTACCTTCATTGGCCTCTCATCTGTGGGCTCGAAGTCAGATGCATCAGAGAGAAGTATTACGTCTTTAGCCTTGGACGTTGTGTAGATGCGCAGCATTCGTAGCTTAGTCTGCTCGTACAGCTGGCTCACTGTGATTTCAGGGGATACTGCATTGTGACTGTAATCACGAATATCAAACTCGAAGTCTTCCACCCGTCCTTTGGATGAATATCCATTTGGAAAAAACAAGCCCTTGCCCGTCTCCAGCAGTTCACCCATAGTTACTGATTTCTGGACTGACAGGTGCCGTGTTCCACCTCCATTTCTTGTTTTGATCTGGTGATAAGTGCCGTTATCAAAGTGGAGCCATCCCATTTCAACCCGCCGGGTGGCTTTGAGTGCATGTTTATTGCCAACAATACCAGAGCCTTCTGTGTCTCTGTTGACAGGAGTTTTCCGATGTTCCCAGAGCCTGTCTCTTACTCTCTGCATGAGAGCGGACTTCACTGTCTCCACTCCTCCTGACTTTTCGTTTGTCACAGTTCTTTGACGACAAAATGCTCTGAGTGCAAGTCTGTCCCCATATTGTTTGATATATTGTCCTAACTCCTCATCTGTGATAACATCTATGACGTCCATGTCGATCTGTAATAAGCAAGGCTCACGTCAAAAACGTTTGAAAAGTTACATTAACGTAGCAGGTTAAAGCTAGCATCATTAGGCTAGACATGTATTGCTTACTTTATGTCACTAAAGTTAACATTTATCTTTACCTTATCATCTTTTAGTTGACTGATGACACTATCAGGTATATTTCGCGTTTTCAGGAAAGAGAATAAGTCCATTTCTGCTGCCATTCTTTTAAAGATCTGAGCCTAGAGGCATATGCACAGGAAGCACAACTGCCTGTGCTTAACCCAAGGTTTCTCGTGAGCACGGGATACTTTCTGGTGAGCACGAGATACTTTTTGGTGAGCACGAGATACTTTCTCGTGAGCACGAGATACTTTCTCGTGAGCACGTGATACTTTTTGGTGAGCACGAGATACTTTCTCGTGAGCACGAGAAAGTATCTTGTGCTCACTAGAAACGTTTCACTTTTTTTTTTTTTCCATGTCCCTTTAGGGGCTCCGTAGAAATAATCAAGTACAAGTACCTCAAATTTGTATTTAAGTGCAGTACTTGAATGAGCGAAGAGTATTTAAATGTACTTAACACTGATTTTGAATAAAAAAATACAATTACTGTATTAATTTATAAAAAAAAACAGATACACACACACATATATATATATATATACACACACAAGCACACACACACACACACAACATTTGTGTGAACAAGGCTGCTCAGCTGACATGGATCGTGATAGTGACCGCTGACTCAGTATCAGGAACATGGTGTTGTTTCCAGAGGGCAAGGAGAGAGGGCGAGGGGCATGTGGAGGTGTGTGTGTGTGTGTGTTGTGTGCGTAGGTGGGTGAGTTGTATCTGTGTGTGTGTAGGGTGTGTGTGTGTGGGGGGGTCAGCCCAGCCCAGGGTGTCCCCTGTCTCCATGTGTCAGCCCATCTCCTTGTTCTTGCATGTCAGTGACACACACGTGGGTACTTACCAACCCAAGTTGCTCCAATTAACGGCTGTCCCACTGCGCTGTCCGTTGTGCGGTGTGCTAGCCTGGGTGACAAGATATGGTCTGGGATCTGTCTCTCCAGTGACATAAGGAAGGAATTTTAAGAGGGAAAAGTGATGCAAACACACACCGCCTCATGCTGCGCCCAGATAGGTAGATAACAAAGAGTCTTGCAAATGAGTGGCAGAGAGGAAGGCATTGAGGATTCTCTAATTACTCGCTGCAATCTATCTAAGTCACTGGCTTTCTAATTTGATTTATCAGAATGCATGAAATCCCTTGGAATAATGCCCTTATTAGAAGGACAGAATTGACGGGGGGACAAGAGGTCTGCCGAGAGGAGGAGGAGAGCGGAGATTTAAGCATCAATTACAGTCAAAAGGAGAATTAATAGTTATTAATCCACAAACATAGCTATCGTTCCCTCTGCTACCTCTGTGCCTCTTGGAGACAATCCCCTTCACACTTGCCCCGCCATACATGCACGCACACGGTCACACACACGCGCATAGACATACACATACCAGCATAAAGAATTCGTACACGGAGGCATTTTTTTTTTCTGACGCTGCACATGCATGTGTACAAACACACTGATGCAAACAAACACGCATCTGACGCAGACAGTCACGAGCTGAAATAAGCAAACACAGAAACAGACATGCATCCTGCAGAACTGAATGAAAATGAGCCTCTAAAAAAAACAAAAAACAAAAAAAAAATTGCATGTGCGAGCAGTAACAAGGGTAAGATGCCATAAATATCTCTTACTCTGGATGGTTCGTATCATTTTGCTCACCGGTAGATCAAAGGTCTTTAAATCTTTAACTAAATTCTTGACTGACAAATTCAATTGTTGTCAGTCTTCCAGGGCCCTCAATGTAATATGTGCATTTTGATTCAATTTGCCCTGCAAATACATACATATACATATTGTTTATCTGGTTATGGGCACAAAAAAATCAATACTTATAACTGTGCTTTGTCATTCCTAAGTGCATCATGAAATAGCAAGATATCCCTCTAATTGAATCCAACAAAACCACATAGATTGTTAATTTTGTGCTATTAAGCTTTTGCAACATTTACAACGTCTTCTTTTTGCCTGTTGATGACTCTTGTTTGTCCCTTGTATGGGAAAAGAACATTTTATATATCTAAAAATTGAATTTAGAAAGGTCAATCTCTAAACAAATAACAATAAATCAAACATGAAGCTAACTTGTATCATTTCCAAGGAGAGGAATTCAAAGTACACCAGAATGGGTCTCACAGGTTCATATCATTAGAAAACAGAAATACAATGCATTTTTCTACGTGATGGATAACTATTTTTTTTTATTGTAAAATTATAATGATTACTCATATCATCTTAATTAATTCGCATGTTACAACAAGCACCCTTTTTTTTTCTAACCCCACGAGGTCATATCACATGCACAAGAATAACAACAAAAGGACAGCTTGTCATGTTAAATAATTTAAAGAGCTGTGTGAAGGCAGCAATGCTGCATTAGGTGACACTCTGGTCTGAGTTTTATGTTAAATCCTGTGGTTTTTTGTTAAAGGGTTGCTGAGTGGCTGAAAGGAGAATGCCAGTGTGTTGTTGCCTCGCTGTCAGTCACACAGAAGCAGTATTTAGACAGGGAGCTGAGAGGTCTGCTCCGCTGCCAGCTCCTGCCTTTTAAACAGCCCTTTCCTCAGAGAGACAGCTTAGCACTGAGTGCCAGTCAACCTCGCCTGCCCGGCCATGTACACCCCCCCTCTCCCTTCCTTCCTCACACACACACACACACACACACACACACGCACACACACACACACACTTTGATAGCCTCTTTGCTAAAGAACAATTTGGCAGAAGGGGAGAAATGATCATGTATGGTGAGACCAAAAGGTACATTGTAATAGGTCTATCCCCCTGTTTCAACAAAGTGGAGCGAGAGGCGTCTGGACAGCAGATTCATCAGCATTACTTGAATGGAGGAACAAGCTCATACAGCATTACGTGGCTGACAGGGAAGATGAATCTAGGCAACCCGGCGCATCGGGGATCCTCATAGACCTTCAGTCATGGCTTGTGGTAAAGACTGAGGGATGGGAGAGAGGTTGTGGAGATAACACATCACGCCCTGTCTACGTCCCATATTATGATGCTGTCCTGTAGAGTGTCTGGGACAATACTGTGTTAGCTGCCAGAGTGCCGTTGACATCATTGACAAACCTCTATGGTGTCAGGCAGTCACTCACACTTCCACTGGGTGTCTGTCATCATGCTCAAACGGTCAGGCGCTGACACCTTTTCACGTGAATGAAGAATCTCCAGTGACGGACAAAAAATAGTGGATGGCCTTTAAGGAGGGGAAAAAAAGACACAGCAAGAATAGCACCTCTCCTCAAAAGGAGAGACTTATAATTTGCAATAATGGCACACCAGTAGCTCTCAGAGAGAAAATTACAGGAAAGAGCCGATCTGAAATATCCTTTTAACTGGCAGAAACACATCCATTGTAGACAGAAGTCTTGTTTACTTGGTAAAATGGCATCAATTAGGAGCGGATGGCAAAATTAGCATATTCTCTTAATGGACTGGCCTTTCTTGTGCGGCGCTCTCACACTGATTGTATGGAAGGGACATGTTAAGGGAGACTGAGAAAAGGTCAGGTGTCTGCACCATTCAGGTGATCATATTTTTCACCAAACAGTTGTGCATTTTCCATGGCTATTGTCATGTTATACTTGCAGCTGAGAGCAACATTCCAGTATGCGGGGGAAATTTTTTTTTATTTCAAATCACGGTGGAAAAACAAGTCAGTCATTCTGACACTTCCAAAGATACAGGACGTGTAGACCATAAGAATATCTGACGTGTTAAAAATGTTTTATTTTTAAAACGGTTTGATCACAACGTGCAACTAATTATCAAAGCATACCAAGGGATGTAGCTACTTCAGAAAATTACATAAAATGTGTAAATTCCAGTGAAAAAGCTACAAATACTATAGAAAAAAGAATCAGTAAGATTAGAAAAATCAAACACAAAAGAACAGCCCAACAAAAAATACATGGTCAAATGTGGTTAAAGACTTGTGTGCTTCTCATTTGTTGAGATTTAAGCATATACTCCAAAAATCTGAGAAAATATACAGCTGGAAATTAACAGACGATTTAAAGTAGCGCTCAATATCGTGTTCTCAGCGCTGATTTGCCAGTTCAGTTCCATTATTAAAAGCCTCCCGTCACTTTGGAGGCTAATTAATTCTAAAAATGATATTTCCTCATCAATGCTGCAGTACGTATCTCAAGGCAGGCTCGGCTCCTCCCAGCCAGACCAAAGCCGCAGACTGCAAATTCTCTTCCCTCGTCCTCCACCTCCATCCACCCTCCTTCCTCCCCCTCTTCCCTTGTGCCTCTGCTCCCACCACCCCAAATTGACTGGTCTTGCACAGTTGCAGCTGAACAAGAAAGGAATTGCTAGTGTCAAGACACAGTTTACAAATATGACATCTCCTCTGCCATGGCTGGAAATATGAAATATTGATTTATGTGCAGTAAAAGGTCTTATAAAAATGATCACATACACATGAGGGATTAATGCGCAGAAGATCAATAGAAATTTCATTCTTGACACTAGACTGTCACCTATGGTGAAATGCTAAAATAAAGAAATCAATATTATCTATGAAATGTCAAATTTATTATAATTATGTGGATGAAAGCTGGCCAAGTGGCTCCCAGGGGGCTGAGAGCGATAGGGTACCGCTCTCAAGCATCCCTCATGTCCCTCCTTCTCAGGCTGCCAATTTTGAGAGCAATATTGGTGTAAAGGGTTTTCACCCGTTATGTATGGCCTTGTTGTAACAAATTCCTCCTGGAATATTTAACTGTGGAGAGACTGACAATGGACAGAGCTGCAGTTCATAGCCTGCAGGTTGCGTAGTTAACAGCTGTTAGCTTTGGCACATATTGTATGACTCTGCCCTCTCGATTGAAACCTATTTGGCAGCTGCTGCTGACATGGACGAGTCACAGGCCACAAGTACGACATCTCAGCATGAATCCTAGTTCAAAGATGACAGATTCAGTCAGGCTATGTATTGATCTTAAGGCTCGAGCGTGGTCGGTAAACATGTTGATTTGTTTTGCCGTGAACATAAAGAAATAATTCACGGCAATCCATAAAACAATCATGTTAATTACGAAAAAACAAACCCATTTTAAAAATGATTTTATGGTGAGTCCAACTAGTTTTTTTTTTTTTTAATTTGCAGGAGAAAGTTTGTGAACAAGCTTCTCCACATTCAAATGACAACAACAGCTCTTTATGTGTTATTGGGCTTCAAATCTCCCTCAATGTTTTATTTGCTATTGCATTTAAACTAAGAGCTATTTGTGTTCATTCTCTTGTTTTCCATGTCTAATTAATATCCTTTGAATGTGTGGGGATCAATTTATTTAATCAATGTTGGGTAGTGCCTCTGGCCTTCTAAAGGTCACTTAGATATGGAATGGGAAATCATCAGAGTCAGATCACAAAGCGAGCAGGTAATTTGAATGTGGCAGGCAAACTTTGCATGTATGATCACACATTTCTGAAGAACTACAGAAAATTATTTTCCTTTTCCGTCTTCCCATTTCAGGCAATACTCTTTTTTTCCCCCCCACCAGAGGCCCACTGTACACACCAGAGTGTGGCAGCTGTGTAATCCCTTTAACAACCAACGGGGCTATTAAATGAACCGGCGCTGCAGCTGCAAATAGCCAATAAAGCCAGCACAATATCATCCCTATTAAACAGTAATCTCGGCAGGCTTAAGAAGTTCTCTGAAAAATGGGAAGAAAACCATAACAAAATGTAATCAAGCAAAACATTGGGATTTTCCTCAACAACAACAACGAAAAAAAAAAAAAAAAAGCCAAACAATTTTCACAGCGGCTTACATGAAAGGTGTCGAGCAACAGCGCTCAGAGAACTTCTCGGCCCCCTTCAGGTGACCACGGTTCGCTGCCTTATCACAAATACAGAAGCGCACAACAAATAAAATGAGCCTGTCAATCGAAGCAATTTATCGCCACAGATATTAACAGAGAAAGGGAAACAGGGGAAAATAACAAATTGTGCAGTTACATTTTAAAAGTGACCAAATCGAATTCATAAGATCACAATTTGAGAGATAGAACCCAGTTTATTTTTCCTCCCTTTCACCGGCTTATGTGCTCTGTCAGATGAAAGTGGAGCAGAGAGCCGCTGTTGATGGAGCCTTTGAGCCTGGGAGAGGAGGCAAACGCAGCCTCTTGAAGGGGTGCCGGGGACAGCGATAACCAGGGAGGCCGCGGGAGCTCCCTCCGCTGCCGGGGGAAGGTGTTCCAACTTATCAGAGTCTGCACGCGGGGAATGATTACCCCTCTGCCGGACCGATTACTGCAGCCTCTCCGGGTCAAAAGCAGGCCAGGATGAAAGAGAGAACTGAAGCCTCCTATCCTGCCTCCAATCATCCATTAGCACTCAGAGCGAGGGGCTTGTCTACCCCTCCACCCACCCCCACCTTCACACCCTCTCTCTGACATGGGCTTGTCAGTCTGATGCATAAGAAGAGGGACGTAATCACAGGCGGGACTCTCGCTCACACCAGTGTCATAGAGGATAGCGTGGGGCCTGCAGAGGTAATTTATGGATCTGAATATAAGCACTTCCTTGAGATATTATTTATTCATTTGAGTTTGTTTAAGAACAATCCTCGTCATCTGCAGGGCGAGGCAAAGTGTTGAGCGCTGTTTACACTATTGATGTATGGTATATATGCTGATCCACTCGCATGAATAAGAATGTGAAGCAGGGCAGAAAGCGCCAAACAACCGACACATCAAACAACAATAACTGATTGCAACACACACCGCTCGAGATTTCTCTCCTTTTTGTTTGCAGTATTCTAATAACGCAGGAAAAGGCATGAGAAATGCACTCGTGCTGGTCTTTCACCACGCTCGCTGCCTGTGCAAGATCTGCTCCCTATATTTTTTCTTTACACCACTTTCACGCGTCTCCGTCGCAAACAAATGGGACACTGTATTCTCTGTGAAATATCACTAAGTACTTGAGCAAATCACATCAGCCTGAAACTGTTTTACTGGCTCCCGAGTGAGCGAGAGACGCTCCACTTAAGAGTATCTACATTTAATGTTTCGCTCTGTATGCGTTCCCCAGCTGCCGTCGTGTTATGGATGGACAATGCGCTGGTGTAGCACAGCTGACCAGACTCACCTCTGCTTATAACAGCACAACCTTTTAGATTAAGGTCAGCGCTTCAGTCAGCCACCGCTCACTCTCCTCTCTTTAATACCAGGGAAAAACTCCAAGCCAATTGCTGGTGGCATCTATGATGAACAGAGTGTAAAAATTTGTCTCCCTATGCTCCTTTGCACAGGTCAGTATAGAGGTCTTTACAATATGACAGAGTAATGCCTTGCTCGGAAACCTCAAATGTGTAATGCCATTGACCAATCTATTTGGTGATATGGAGAGCTGGCTCTCAGGAGGGGGGGAGGTCTTGATTCTGTGAATTTGGGACAGATGTGTGTAAAGACCAAAAGAAAGGCTGCAGGTCAGTCTTGAGAAAGGAAGAGTGAACACTGCCATTTGTCAAACAGGCACTGAGCTACCACACACACACATATTTCCACAAAAACTGGGCGAACTCCACTTGCTGAGGAATATCATGTGATACAGCTGAAAGCTCCAGAAATGTTATATACTGTCCAGACTGAAATATCTTGACAACTATTTGATGGATTGTTGTGATATTTGATACACACATTCATGTTACCCCCAAGATGAATTGTGATACCTTAAGTAGCCCCCTGACTTTTTATACATGTTACTTGATGTTACTTCATCAGTTAAAAATTTAAATGTATTTATTTTTTTTGGCTAAATCCTTGCAAAACCTTCCCCACCAGCCTCACCTAGATTTTGTGTCATGCTAACATGCTAAACTAAGATGTTGAACATGGTAAATGTTTAACATTACCATATTATAGTGCTGTCATTGTAAGCCTGTTTCTATGTCGGCGTCAAAGCATCATGGTGCTTAACACAGCCTCACAGAGCTGTTAGCGTGGCTCTAGACTCTGTAGACTCGCTGTCTTGGCGATCTACTACTTAAAAAAAAGTTAACCACGATGAATCCCCACAAGCTCCAGGAGTGCTTTTCTTTTACCTTTCACTTTGCATATTAATTTTGCTCCAAGGATCATTTAAGTAGGACATGTGTCCTGCAGAGTTCCTGTGATTTAGACTGCTACTTGTACAATAAAAAAAAGAATAAATACAAGTAAATTCAAGGCATCAGGTATAATTAAGGCAATATCGTATCAATGTTAAGTCCCAGTGAAAGGCTGAGTGCTTTACATACATTTCCTGACATGCCATCAATCAGATAAATTCTAATGATGACTTAAACAGCAATTCAGAGTGACCATCTTCATCCCATGATGCATATCTTTATTGAAAGAGATAATATCTGTCAGGATGACACTGAACCTATTAGCCGCAATCTATTGAATAACAGGACAATAATGTTACCTACATGTCAAGGACTTCTGTATAACAAGATGTGATCCCTGTTCTGCATTTAGGAGATACTGAAGTAAAGACTGAGCGAGTGTTTCCTGTGCTGTAACTGAAAGACTCAAATCAGTCTCCACATGAGTAGAGATAAGAACTGACCTTGGCCATCTGAATTTGAGTGGACATAAAGCACATGAGAATTAGTAAGATCTGATGATGCACAATACAAATATCTGTTCATATTGATCAAATCTGAAAATAAAATGAAAGATTCAAACTGAAAGGAAGCATCTTTATCATTATGGCATCATTCAAATAAGAACAAGCTGAACAACGTAACAAATTTCGTAGGCCTGCACAAGCAAAGACGGAGCTCTCACTACTGATGGAAAGACCTGTGGAAATGCTGTTTTCAATGATCCAAAGCATCTTGTCTTGTCCTTTTCACATGCTTCCAATGAATTATGTATCTGCTGTGATTTATGGTGCGCCATGCTCAACCGTCTTCCTCTCCTTCAATGTGGAATCTTCCATGGATTTTTCGCAGGGAGCCAACTGGGAAAACCAAAATTGCTCAATTTAAAGAAGTAATTAAAACTGTCCACAATCAATATTTATCTTTAGACGGACCCTGGTGGGGGTTGAGTGCCTCACCATCCCCCCACCCTGCCCCGTGTCTAACCCTATGTCCCCCTGCTCTTCTCATTGACAGCTGTTCAGCTCCGTCAAATAAACCAGAAACAGGAGCAAGCTGCTCCCACTCACGACTAAAATGACATGTGTCATGAATAATCAAATGGTCGTTATATGTGAGCCGGCACAGAACATGTTGAGGAAGTTTAGTTGACTGAGATACAGATCAATTTGTGTCTATCCATGGAGGGAACATACTTGCCCTTCATTGTGTATTTACTGCAATAATTAATTATAATTCTAGCTAATTTTCTCACAAACTAACACATTTAGATATTATGAAACTTTCAAAAACTCATGAATAATCAAAAGATGAGCACCACTTTTGATACTCTGCGGATAATTAGTTTGACATTATCCTCTCACCTGCGCACAAGTGTAGGAGGTAGAGCAACGCGGATTGATAGAGTGATATAGAAAATAGAAAACTGATATTGTGGATGCAAATCGTTTTAAATAGGTGGAATACATTTGTATTATAATCCCTTTTAGTTAACTCTTAAACAATACAGTATTTAAAAGCTATATTTTAACAGCAGCTCATACATTCAGAACACCTGATACAGTACTTGTAAGCAGATGTAAGAACATTTTTATTTCCATTCCCACATGAAGCGGCCGTAACGGGTGTAAAAACTAATAATGTTAATGACTGATAAATAACATAGTATAACAAAGCTGCAACCATGTTTAATGATATATAATTACAAAAGACCAAAAGTGTTAAATAATGTGTTTAAAATGTTTATTTATTTATTTTAAAATGTTTCCATTCACTACTACTATCCGATTATTAGCTGTTGGTTGGTCAAGATAAACAGCTAGTGATGCTAATTTTCCATTCGGGTGCCATTATTGCAGAAAAAGACGGAGCAACAAGATGGTGTGTAATCAAGTTCTCAATGGTGAAATACAGAAAAAACGCAATGAAAATATGACACTGCTCCACACAAATCTGATCTGATGACCACTTTTCCACTTTAGTCAAGTGTCTTTCAGTTTTTCTGCATATCTACTCAGTTTTTGTACACAGATAAAAATCAGATGGATGGAAACCCACCTACTGTGTATACTGTACAGTACTTCTAGACTGATGACTTCTTTAAAATACAGTAGAGCCTAAACCCACAATAGAAATCACTGACATTAACCTAACCATGATAAAGGGTCATGGAAGGACAACTTCCATCAAAAGAAAGTAACCTCGAGTCCTCAGACTGATACATCACGCTTTAATTCAATAGAGAGTATTTACTTGCGATCAATTTAGTAAGGTGAAACAGTCATGTAAAACAGAATAGTGGTGGCATGACAGTTTGGTTACACTGTCTTCAGAGACTTCTTGCTTCAGGCAGAAATCATGTCTCTGTCATTCTATATCATCAATTTTAATTATCCTCACAAGTGCTCATTCTGCTTCAGGCAGCAGTGGGAAAGGCAGAATCTGGGAAAAAATTCCTTTAATCTATTTGGGACGTGAAGTGTGAGGTGAGACCTCTGTCTGTCACAACCCCCTCCACACCACCTCGCCCTAAAACCACACATCCACACATGCCTAATGGGCTTGTGCTTGGATGCACACATGTACAGTGAAAGGATCAAATGCAAGCATGCATCCCACAAAAATCCTATTTATTGCCACTTTCTCTCTTTTCCTCTCGAATGTTGTTTCTTGTGTTGTTGCAGCACCCCGCGAGGAGTCAACCAGAAGGTCAATACAGCAAAGGTCATGCACCTTCTTGCCAATCTCCTGCTGTAACTGAACACCACCCACATTTAGTGTGTGTTTAGTGTGTCATTATGACACCCCCAGTTCCTTCTGTCCTCAATATCTTGGCAGGGGTCTTACTGGCCACTGCCCCCCTGCTGAGTTAGACCACCTTCTGTCTACCAAGAGATCATCCAGACTGCACAGTCACTGTTTGGGGGATTTTCTAATTGGGTTACACTGGGTGGGTTCATTGGCTTAATGAGGATGACAGTGATCTTGGGTATGTTCACTGGGGCTGATCCTGAAGATTTTTTGGAAGTTAGACATTATTATGACCAATAGAAGTCTATATTTGCTTCTGAGATGTTAGATCTTGGTTGTCACAACAGTAAAATCAAAGCACAGTTTTTAATGGTGAAAGAAAATCAGAAACACTTTGCACTTCCACATCCCATCGCCTGACAAAAACACTGATAATAAATGATTCTGGAAAAACATAAATGATGCAATACTATATTTATTTATTCAAAATGCTCACTTTCTGCAATATCTGTGAATCACAACTACAGCATGGTTACAACTGGGAAAAGACTGTGGTTATGGTTAAGGGTTACCACGACACCACACCCTTAATTTCCGCCTCCCTACATACAGTAGATGGCACACTACCACCTGCACTGCCACTAAATGTTGGCACTGGACATAAATCATAAAGTAAGGAATCGTATATTGCAGTACATACATATCTTATGCAGATAAAAATGAGTCTTAATATTAGGAGCTAATATTAGCGTTCAGAGATGTCTATGGCCTGAAGATAATTACAGAATCTTTATATTTGTATTGTGACAGTCAGTAAAAATAAATCTGAGACGCAGTGACAGGACGGAAAACTTTGAAGTTTCACAAAGCTAAGAGCCCTTTTGATACATACAGCTTGGGTTTAATGACATAATATTCAACCATTACAGACAAGCAGTGGTATTTCCATATATATATGTATAGCTGTTGATGCTGTTATTTACTATACAATGTCTGACGTTCAATCAGACCTTCAGTGATTGGAAATCTGTAGCACAAGTATACAATATGGTTAAATCCAATTGAGGCAAATTGCATGCATTTTTAGGGATCATTAAGTTATTAGCATCACTAGAGGGGGCAGAAAAACACTTGAAAAAATCTCTTTGCTAATTGCAATCAATTTCTCCTTTCAGAGAAACTTCTGACGCCTTCCGGTGTTCTGCTTTTCATAGATTTCACACGGGGCTTCATGGATCTCTTCCTAAAAAAAAACAACAGCAACAGTGTTGTTGGCCACTGAGAATGGATTTGTTGAAACACATCTGGGGATATACAGATAAATATTGTAGTTTACTGTGAGAGCCATACAGGTACTGCTCTGCATACAGGCTTAGCCATAAAGTGCAGGCAGAAATGACCCATAAAAAGATATAATTAACAGAAAATGGGTAGCCTCTGATTGGCAAAGCCCTGAAAAGTGAAACCGATAGCATGAGGAACTGATAATGAGTTCTGGCATTGGTGAAAAATTCCTCTTGCTCCAGGGTGGAAAAAGAAAGGTACCTCCTCCTCCATAAAAAGAGGGGATAAAAGAAATAAGTTAGAGAAAATCACTGGCCAGCTTTTATGTTTCACTCTGTCAGCTGAGTGTCAGGGATTTGCTGTCATAAAGATAGTGAAGGCTCAAGAGCTGGTGCTTACCAAGAATTAATCAGTTTAGGTTTTGGTCCTGAACATAAAATGTCAGACATTGCCTCTCAACTCTTGTAGGTGATTTCTTTGAGCCGAACAACACAATAATCCCACTCTCACTTCCATTGAAGGTCAAAGTTGGTCAGTGAGCCAAGAAATACCATATCAGAGCTTCCTTCCTCCTCAATTGCTGCGAGTATAAATTACAGAATTAGTGTATTGATTGCTGACTATGGCTTCAAGCAATCACTTTTACAGCCATGACAAGATTATTTTATCCTACTTTTCCAGTATTATTATATGTTGTGTTTGAGTTATTCTACCAGCATGGGAAGTGACAGCTTGAATTTATTCAATAAAGCGGGGCAGTTAGGGAAGCCAGTGAGGCAAAAAAAAACACAAGACATGGCATGAAGGAGGGAGACAGCGTTCCTGCGTGCAAGCCTGCCATCCTAAATAAAGAAAGATATCTGCCCAAATAGAGCGTTGATCAATACATTCATACAAACACAAGCGCATCATTTGTTAAATCTGGGGTGATAACCTCACAGTGATGCACATGGGAAACTGCAGGAGTGGGGAAAATAAAAAGGCATCATAAATTACACATAATAGAGTTTATGATGATTTGTAACACTGTATATAAATGGGAAATGCCCGGTTGAGTTTGATTTGTTTGGAAAATACAACGCGTATAGACAAAAAGTGATACAATTTCGCAAATTATACAATTGTGTCATTGCACCGGTAGAAAGTAATTTTTTTTAAAAACTCGATTAGAGATGAAGACAACCTGTGGAGTTTATGACTATTAGTGATTTTGGTTTGGTGTTTTGGTGCTCCTCTTCTAAGTGACGTGACACACATTTCTGCCTCCTGCAGGTGGCTGTAAATGAGCAGTTGTGGCGGTAATGCACAATAAACGTTGGGAAAAGCACCGACTGTGTTTATTAGGCCGTAATGATACACACAGATGCTTTCTGCGAGAAACACTGACTGTAAAGAAAATTGTGTTCTTCATACAGTGACGCTGGACACAGTTAAAAAAAAAAATCAAAAACTTATTCTCTATTATTATGAGTTTTTTTTTTTTTTATATAGTAGTGGCCATTATTTTCTAAAGATAATGAAGACATCTCTACAAACTGTGTCAAGAAATGAGCAGTCAGACACTCTTCAAGAAAACACTGTGAAACTATGGATTGTGCAAGACATCAAAATTAAACCAGTAACATGTCTACAAGCTGTGATGAATGTTTACAATGGACAGCGTGGGTAATAATTGTACCATTCATAAGGTTGTCTAACTTTGGGGTTTGTTTAAAACTTGTGTTGTATTGCTCTTTTAGCAAAGCTGTGTATTCTGTGAACTAGGTTGAATAAAAATGTACGTTAGATAAAAATTAAATTATTCTTTAAGGGCACGGCGGCCAACTGGCTATAAACTGATTAGGTGGATGCTGAATCATGCTTCCAGTGTTCCAACCACAAGCGCACACGCGTACAGTATGTGGCCCTGTGCCGAAATATGTCACGCGTTAAAATGGAGAAACACAAAATAACTTGTAATAAAAAAAGATTTTTGCCTCCCATAAAAACAATAATTTGACTAACTGAAGATTCATGCTCTTTCGTGCTGCAGCAGCTAGCAGGGTGAAAAAAAAGCAATAATACATGTGTGCTGTGATTGATGCACCTTTCCATTTATAATCTAATTTGTATTGGTTTTCACTTATTCCCACAGCGCTCCAAAATCCTAAAAGGTAAAGTGCATAAAAGATAGCACAACAATGGGCAAAGACAATCTACAGACATTAAACAGAGGCAATTTCATATCTATATTTTATACAAATTTAATTACCATAGATTTAAAATATAAAGCGCAAGCCTTTACATAAGATAGCCCTGGGACAAAAACAACTGTTCTTAGAGTCAGAACAGTGAGGAGATTCACTTTCCTCAATGACCAATTAGACAAAAGCATGACTCTACATTAGCTGTTAATAACCTAAGACGAATCTCTAGGAACCGATCTGTGAGGACGGCATTAATAGCTGAGACAATGCCTCCGTCTGCACATGACAGACAAGCATCTTCGGTCTGTATTGCATCAAAATGACAGGACCCAACACGAGTAATCTGACACATCTTGATCACAGCACAGTCCTGATCTTTCTGTCACACTGGGGATTAAAACAGAAACACTGGGCTAACAAGGGTCAGATATGAAATTTCAAGGAAGTGACACATGACAGGACAAACAATTAAGTGTCAGTAGGCTGACCTTGGGGCAACAGTTTTACACCCTGGCCCTCTATGCATTAGTCATTCTACCAGCGGCATGAAGGAAGGAAAAGGGGAGCCTCTTCTGCTCTTGTTCATCCAATGCCACAAGCCCAGTGTTGTTCATTGTTTAGTCGTTATGATTAAAAGATGTACAGCGCTATGGAAATCGGAGAGCTTGTGATTTGTCTTTGTCTGGTCAGCCTCTTACTGTATTCTGTACGAGTTGCAGAGGTGCAGCTCAAGGTAGTTGTGGTCTTTATACAGTGCAAAACAAGCACAGATCATACAATATATGAACACACACACACGTCGTTACATTTCAGAAATAATATAAATGAAGGTGTGATTCCCTCCTTACTGGTTTTAGTGTGATGGTTCACTGTCCAAGGAGCATTTTTTTTTTTTGTATTTGGCTATTTTAAAACGGACTTCTTTACTGGCGGAGCCTCTATCAATCTTAGGATTTTTCTACTGCGGAAGCCATACAACGCACCTCAGAAATCAAGGATGTAATTACTCATGCAGAAAGCACAACATGAAGGAGAAAAAGCCATGTTCTGCTGAGTATTGCTTTTAGAGGAGGCAACCAAACAAGCAATGGTGGCGCTATAATCAGTCAAACCCGACTGCTAATTCTTCAGGTGGTGAAGACTGCAGCATTTTTACCTCGGAAGTACACAAACTACAGTAGAAGAGCTTTTTGTATCATATATTTGACCCAGAAGTTATACAGCAACTTTATGTTTTTTTTACGAGAAACTGATATACAGTTTAATGCTTAAGATAATGCGTACATGTACAGGACAACAGCTACCCTAGAATTAGCAGCTGATGGACAGATCATACTCATACTTTCCTTCCACCTGTTGAACACCTTTGTTTTTTAACATTAAATGTTTAATCTTCAAAAAACACTCAACTTCTACTACTATAAACCCTTACTCAAAATAACTTTTTCAAAGAACTGAATAATGACCACTACTACTACTACTACTACTGCCTTGCACATAAACAAATATCAGCTAATTAATCATTAATTTCTAAATGTGCTTTTTAATCATCGTAGACATTGGCCAGCATGGTCTCATTTCTCTGTGACAGCTGGTGATGCTTTCCTGTGATTCACGGTAATCCACTTTTTATTATGAAGAAAATACTGGTATTTTTTTTATACAGCAGGGGAATGAATAAATATTGTATGTGGCAGGGACATATGGTCTAAACAGAACAGAAATGACAAGCCAAATTTCAGAGACAAAATTCAGCACTTACCACTTACTTACTGCACTATCCACACATGATTAAACTGTTTTATTAACTTAAGGATACAGGACATAAATTAGAAATTGTAGGAATGTTTAATTAAACCCCTCTTACTCTATAATTAACCCCAACTGCTTTTGCCTTCTTTATCTTTCTTTAATTAAATAGACACAGTGTTGTATTTTATTTTCGGATTACTGCTGGTAGATTTGAGAATGCAGCAAAATCACATTCAGTCCAATAAATGGATTTCAACTTTGGAGACTCCACAGAAAAAAAAAAAAAAAAAAAGTGGGCACAGTCTGTATGAACAAATTAACCAAAGCCAACTGTCACAGTTTAGTTTCACAGTGGTTAATATCCTCGGTTAGCAGGCAGAGCAGCAAACAATATTCAGTGGAAATGATACACAATCCCAGACACATATATTAACTTTTCATGTAATAAGGTAACACATCAATGATTAAGTGTAAGCACTTTGCCTCATACTGTAGTTTACCTGCTTTGATAATGCATACTATTATGTAAATGAACATGACATGACCCAAATCTGCTCTGTGTAAATTAATGTATTTTACCTTTGAGATAAGATGTTGAATATCCACCGAGCCATTTGTGTAATATGTTAACAAGAAGGCATAGCTGAGATTTAGTAGCTTAAAAAGTGGCATAAATTACAATAAGATGAAGCTGCTGAGCAATTCACCTACTAAATGATTTCCATAAAAAACATTAATATTATTCTATTAGCAATAATACTATTTCCAAGGTGCAAAACAAATGTCATTACTCATCTTTGGTCTCTATGGTGAAGCTGGCTGCACCACTGAAGCAACTTGTTCAGTAATTTCAGTTCTGGGCCTGTCAGATCTTCAGTAAAGTTGACATTTTCTTAACTCAAGGTAAAAACCTGCAATGCACCACAGAGGAGGTTCATATTTTCTATGGCATATTTCTATCTTTTATCATCATATTTCATGAAATTTATCTAATTACAGCCGCTTGTGATTAAAACAAGGTGAAATAGGATCTAAGTGTTCATTTACTTTTCTACAAAATAATGTCAGTTTGACAGAATAATGTAACAGGAAGAATGTGCTACGACAAACGACCTAATTCCGGTACAGAAATATCTCTATCTCTTCAGCATAATCTGGAGGGCAAAACTTACCAAGAGCAAACAAAGGAAGACAATACAGAGAAATCCCGACAAATGTAAACCTGAATCAAAACCATACAAAGAAAGAATACCGGGCTTTGCAAATGAAAACAAACAAAACAAACAAACAAACACGCACGCAAGTTTAAGAAGCAGATAAGTGGGGTTATGACCGCTACAATATGAAGCAGGGAGGTTGACTGGATGGAAACGGGGGGGCTGGGGACACCTTTTTTGAACTACTTCTCCTGCAAACAGCATTATCTTGATTAAAGTTTAATTAAGGATCACATTTGGCTGTGCCTTTCATAGCGATCTACATGAGCAGATTTCCTAGGGCTTAACTCTATCGCTGGGAAAATCCTCCTTTATTACTTTCAACCTGTTGTAAAAGCTGTTGGCACGGAGGGACGGCTGCCTCATTCACTGGCCTTGTTTGCTGCTGGAAAAATCCTGAGTCTCAGGAGATCTCCCCACAGTGGTTCAATTTAATATCTGTCCTATCACTACAAGGCTCGGGCTCATTATTAATGATACTATTCATTAATTTCTTGTTGGGCTGATGTTATTTATTAAAATATTAAAGAAAGCTCCTGAGACACTCTCACGTAATGAGGGATGTGTCCTCCTTCCACAAACCCCCCCCCCTCCCCACACTCCTCCTTCCCTCCAACCCCCCTCTGCTGGATGGATGGTGGGTGGAATTACCCCACTCGGACGCTGCTAGCCTGCGCACCCTCATTAGTCGTTCTCCAGGGCTGAGTGACACCATAAATCCATTCTACACATCCACCACCGGCAGCCATATACAAACGCACACCGCTTGCCTCGCCCCGTTAATGAGCCATTCCCATGCACAGGGAATTGACTAGTGTCCATCCTCCATAACTGGACAGTATTTTTTGGAAGAGCTAAATTGCAGCCTTGGTATAGATTTAGGGCGTCGGAAAACAGTTTCACTTCTCATTAATAAACTATCATGTTATAAACTTGAAATTGAACTGATTGGCCATGTCTGCAGTGGTAAACAGAGGGGCGTTGATTGTTGAAGCAGCATTACTGTAACGCCTGTAGACATGATGAGAAGAGAAAGACATTTTTGTTTTAATAAGTAATTTACTGCAGGGAAGACAAATTAAATTAGATTTCTCTATATTAGGAGGAACTGTAGCGACTCTGAACAGTACATGTAAACAAATTTTGAGTAAAACTTGTAAATGATATTGCCAGATGCACGATAACCAAATAAAAGCACAGATTTCTGCTTCATACACAACCTGGGAAAGTCTGAAGTGAGTTGTTCGAGAGGCTTGAACATTAAATTTGTGTATGTTGCCTGTTCCAAACCCCTAGTATTAATGGTTACACACAGAAACCCAAGAATCCATTAATCATAATAATTAATCTGATCCAATTATATTGCAAAGAATATAACAAATTGCAGGGAAAAATAATGATCTATCACTGCCATGTCATAGGGATATGGGACTAAAGCAGTAATTAGACAGAGGGATTTTAAATAGTACACACCGAGCGAGCAGCTGATGGCTCTACTGTTTGAATCTGATGATGTAATTAAAGATGAAGTTGAACACAGTGTTTTTGCTGGTTCAACTAATGAAGGTCTAGCTAAAGGTTTAGCCAGCTTTTTAGAGGCAAGATGTACAAGTAATTAATGTTTTTGTGACTGTAAGTGCAAAAATGAAACTGTGTTGTTGGGGGAGATGTGGGCTTTGTGTAAGGAGTTTGCCTCTTTACGTCATTATATAGGATTCCTGCGCAGTCAGTTAATAAACTTTTAAACTGAACGATCATAATTGTACACTACGTGCATGTTTGCTTAAATTCAGTAGGGCATTGCTGGGAGATCATGAACGGTGAGATACTGTATGTGTGGTGTGTGATAGGAATGCAACAAGAGGCTTCAGACTATGGCGACTTTGATATCAGTGTCGCCACGAGTACAAAGACGTCAGGCTCTTATCAGAGCTGCTGAAGAGCGTCCGCACAACGAGACCTCAGTGATGCTCTGAAACATGCTAAGACGCAATCATTTCCACAGAGGAGGTGAATCCTCCTCCGATTCCACCACGCACAAATCATCCCAGCACATACAGTAATGTATATAAATAGATATGTACTCTGCACAGCGTTATCACTTAGGTACGAGTAAGCTACTGCTAATAGAGAACAATAAAACTGGATATGGAAATAAACAGCCAAGGAAACCATAAAGCAAAGAGACTGAGCGCTCTCTACAAAAAGCCCTATAGAAATCCTTCTATGGTCCCTGTTATGGAGTTGTTGGCTTCTCGTGAGTACAGAATTAATCACCTGCCTGCCTTCCTGGTCTCTGCGCAAGGACCCGAGGACAGAGGTAATAAGACAAGCCCTTCAGGGACACAGCGCAGAGTATAAATATCAGCTGCTGTGCATATGTAAATCACTCGCAGACTTATTTATTTTTTAATTTCTTCTCAAAGGCTCAAGTGTGCTAATATCAAATAGCAAGCTTTTAGGGAGTGTTTAATGGCTGTTGGTGGGTGGTAGGGAGCGGCGGAGTCTGGAGTGTGCGCCCGTTCATGAGTAATTAAGGGGTGTTTTGCCGAGCATAAATAATGCTGTTTGTATTGGCCCTATGCAGGAGTGGAGCGCGGAGAGAAGAGAGGAAGAGGCTTGGGTGGGGGTGGAGGTGGGGGTTGGTGTTGGACAGACAGGAACAGCAGGGGTTAAACCCCTCAACGCACACCTCTTCTCACCACTCCTGCACCTCTTAATGCAACACGCAGGCATGGAGAGGCTCATTTGTTAGTTCTATACCACTCAGCATTACTTAAAGAAAATTATTGTTCATGAGGATCACTGTGACGTGGGGAGAATTACAGTGTTTCTTTCCACTAACCTCCCTAATCGTTCTTTGATAAAATAAATAAATGTCATAGTTGGGATAACAACAGCAATAAGCACTGAAATACTGAGGATACAGAGTTTATGTGCTAAGCTACGAATAGGAACCCGATGTATGTTTTGTTTACTTTATGGCTATTATTTTTCCTTGAGACAAACACACCTACAATAATCCCCAATTTGCCATCTTTACACACTTTACAGCACATTTTAAAGTGAATTTAAAGATTTAGGGTGATTGTGTTTTTGCCTTTAAGCCTCTAGCCAGATCAAACTAGCCAGATTTGTGTCATATCTTGCATTTATTTCTTATTATTTTTTACCTAAAATTTGCACATTCTCATTTTATGTTGCTGTCTGCATTTGCTTTTATTGTTGCCGCTACTACCGCTATCAAACTCTGGCACATTATCCTTGCACATGTACTATTTATATTTACATATACTATTTCTCTGGGTATTATCTGCATGCACCTATTGCACCGTGTTAACTTAACTTGTATTATCAAGAGGCTTTTCTAATAAATTCACCATAAGAAAAAAAAAAGTAATCTGAACAGTGTGTACTCTAAGTCATGTCAGAGCAGGTGATTTTCACTGGGGTAGGAAATAGAGTTATTTCCTCACACATTAGTGGAGGAGCTGACAGGCCATAGAATGTACTGGACTTGAGCACACTAATGGTCAGTGAGCAACACCCCCTCCTCACCCCTACCCGCCATCGCCACCCAACACCACCTCTGCAGACACCATAGGAGGAGTAGGAGCCATTTATAGCTCCTTCCCTCTTGTCTCCTATCGCCACCATGTTCACCTGAACTTAAAAATGCTCAGGTATGTGCCGCTCTACTTGCCAAAGATTTCACTCCAAGCGGTGATATTTTTAACACAAAGAGCATTAAATCATCTGATTTAGATTTAAATTAAGTTTGAATTATAATTACAACAGAATTTAAGCTTTATTCTCCGCAACACGAAACCTGTATCATGCACTTGATGTATGTTTCTTGTTAGCATTAATACGATCTCGGCAAGTGCAGTAGATTTGCCATGAGAGGAAAAACAAAGCTCTAGAGGAAATAAGTGAATCTAAACGGTGCTCTACTTTATGAAACTGTGATCCAATATTGCCTCTAACAAAGAGGGAATACCCTTCTTCTCCTCCTCCTCCTCCTCCGCCTCCTCCTCCTCCTCTGCCCAGTTTTAGGTGCCACAAAGGACTACGCTTTTGAAGAGAAACAGACCCACAATATAGGCTTACAAGTTCCTCTGGGTACAATTATATCATATCTCTGTAGTAACAAGTGGCTTAGGTATGGGGGGACAAGAGGACAACCTCTTGAGTTAAACAATTTAGCTGTCATGAGTGTGTGGCAGGACCCAGTCCTGTTTGGGAAGCAGGCGGATCCCCAGAGTCAGAAGATAATCGTATCCAGCTCCAAAGAACCAATAAATCAATCTGATTTAACAACCGTGTTTCATAGAGCTCTGTTTAGCTCTATCAACAAAAAGAGAAACAGCAGTATGAGCCTTTTGAAACAAGCCTTATTTTTGCACCACGTGACATTCATAAACACAGATACAGGAGAAGATTATAATCTGATTATTCCTCTAAATATTTCTTCGTCTTCAAGCTAATTAAAAATGACACCTTTGTCACGGCTGACGATGCCAGAACTGTTTGATAAAAATGATCGACTAAAAGAATATAAGTTTATTCCATCATTAACTCCATGGCCATGCACACAACAGACTTGTTTATTCATTAGACTTTTAATAAGCGGAGGTATCAGAGCAGACACATGCTGGGATTGTTTGTGACTCACTGGGAGGTACTGTAAAGCTAACAGGGACTGGCAGCACCTGTGCCCCCACATTCCAGCTGCCAGCGCTGTGCTGCGGGGCCCAGGAGAGGCGCATTAGTCGGGGTTGCGGCTGGAGCTCTACTAGCCCGGTCATGCTGGGGAAATGTCAGCCGCGAAACCAGCCAGGTCCACTGAGCCCTGAGCCTGGCTCTGGCACCCAGCATGACTCTGACATGATCATGGACGGCGGTTGTGACACATGTAAGCAATGACTCCACACAGCTATCTGATCAGCATTACGCTACTGTCGGAAGGCTCTGACTACAGGAGCGTGATGAGAGCTGTGATAGGGCTCCCTCTCTCATATGGGTCAGGGATGGAGGTGGTCGGTACACCTCTCTGAAAGTACTCAGTATCGACATGTGCATGAAAAGACCCACCGGGAAGAGATGTCTTTTCTATACTTTCCCTCATTCATTTATTTCCATTAATACATTTATTTATTTTACACTTGATGTATTTATTTTTAATGAACACACAAGTAGGATTTAAAATACACCAGGAGCAAAACAAGCATTATTTGTCATAAGCCTGTGTGTGCATCAACCATCAATCATTGCCATCACAATTGCCACAGTCTGCTGTCAGGGCCTATTACCACTGAATTCATTTCCCTCAATTAATTCAAAATCTAACCCCTTGGCAGCCACCAATGTATGTTTTTTTATATCCATCCACCCACCTATTTGTCAAAATGGACTCAGTGACAGTACAGTAATGCATTCATTATAAAAATGAGAAACAATAGTGCACACATATCATTAATTAACTCAACATTTAGAAAAAGACAAATATACAGCAACAGCATTTCTGCATATACAGTGGTGGTCACAACAACATTTTGAACCATATACACGGATACTGCCAGAATCAAGCCATTTATTTCCCCTCCACTCACCTTTGATTCACCTGTTTTTCTGATGACACTATATAAAGCCAAAGCCCACACATGACATCCCATCAGTTAAGGAGGGAAAAGACAAAGAAATGTCATCAGAGTCTTACTGTCTGATCATTTGTCTTATCTAAATCATCCCCCCACACACACGGCACACAAGGCGCGAATATAAACAGCAAAACAGAAAGAGCGCATAATTAATACACAGCACAAAGAGCAACTATCCTTATCACAGAGCCTACTGTATCCTATTAAACAACTGTTTTGTCTCGAGGAGGACAAGGAGACTTCCATGCCTAAAATGCAGTGTTTAAATTAATTAAGTGTGAACAAGATTTAACTTCAGGATATCATTTGAAAGTATAATTGCCCATAGGGATTAAAATGAACTCGGTGGGCTGTAGTGTCCCCCCACTGAGCTCCCCATGTTGGGAAATGTCCAGTTTTAAAGATTAATTTGCATCTTTGAGCAGAAAGTCTTAATCTCAATCTTAAAGAACGTTAAAAGGAGAGAGAGAGAGAGAGAGAGAGAGAGAAAAAAAAAGAAGTCGCTTGCAATCAGATGCCACTTGACTAAAATGTTCACCATGCAGAATTCACGATTACATTTTTTTTTTTCCCTGCGCATGATTCCAATCGCTTTAGTGGCTGTGCAGGGAGCATTTCACCGTGCATATTAATTACACAAGGGGCTTCGTCATGTGAGGGTCACAGCAGCCGTACTAGCTAAGCTGGGTCATTTAAACTGAGAGTGCAGCTTTGTGGGCCTGCTGTGCACATCACGGCCTCAGTCAGAAGGCAAAGCCCTGCAGAGATAGGTTGCTGGTGTGATTACCAGTTCAGTAATAAATACCAACTTCTCACTGGCACCTGCGGAACTCATGCGTCTAAGCAGCTCACAATAGGATTACAACACGCCTATTAGACTGCGTTTATTACAGATTAGAAAGTTAGGGCAGCCAATTATTCTGCCCACTTATAGCACAAACCTATCATTTATTTCTATTTAGCGAAAAATGTTGAATATAAACTGGTTTCCCGCCAGTAAGGGGATGAAAATTATGCTCATAAAGCCTGCACTAGACCTAATGTAGCACCACATGTTGCAGCATTCTCCACTTTGGAACTGTGAACCCTGCGTTTTCAACAACTACTATATCGCTGTATTGTGCAAGCCAAACTGTTTTAATTTGCTTCCTTTGCCACAAGTGTTGGTTGACATGAGCTCATGTGACATTTGGGAGGAGGGACGGGCAAGAGTCGTGGCTGGTTAGGCGTACGGCAATGACTCAGCTTGCTGATGTGTGGGACGTTTCTCACATCTCTCGAGGCAAACCCCCCTCACGCCGAACAGCACCAAATAGCTCAAACAACTCCCAGACAGGACGAAAAAGGATTTATTTTAAGGGGCACCATTTTCTAAAATTAAATTTCACGTGTTTGATACATTATTTTGAAAGAGAT
Source organism: Protonibea diacanthus (assembly GCA_028641955.1). NCBI lineage: Eukaryota > Metazoa > Chordata > Actinopteri > Sciaenidae > Protonibea > Protonibea diacanthus. The sequence continues at coordinate 17,923,376 of CM053986.1, read as the reverse complement.
GTGCATGTCTTGAAGAAGAACAAATGTCCGAAGTCACGTCTTCGGACAAACTTGAGAAAGAAAGCTAATTATAAAAAGTGATAGTAAATGTGTAGCTCTGTAACTCGCATCATTTCTTTCTGTCCGTATTTTGGAAATCTCACACAAATCGTAAACCCCCAAACAATATAGTGATCTGCACAGAGTTCATTAGTTGTGTTATGTGATATACAGGTGTCTACTTAGAGTTTATACTAGTGTATGAATAATAATAACCAGGGGCTCAAAATATACAACACAAATTAGATTTTCTGTGATATTTACATCAGAAAGCCACACCTGCAGCAACTCTGTGTCCTTGAAATAATTATACTTGTACTGTTATGGGGGGGGGGGGGGTCATAATTCATCCTCATTGTCCTGAACTTTCCTGTATGAAAGAAAAAAAAAAAATCTCAATACACTCATGCTAATGTCCATAAAGCATTTCTTGTTCGGTGGGAAGCATGAATTAGGCCCCACTCAGTATGTAGAAGCGATATCCAAATCCTGTGATGTGTCCTTTTGAAGCACACCTAACAAGTTTGCCTATTTCTGATTAGCTCAGCAGAAACTGTGATAGTTTACCTTGATAAATTAGAGGAGGCAAGATTTAATGAACGGAACATGGGGGTCACCTTTGTTTCTTGGGGTGATACAATAAGAAAAAAACAAACAGATTTTTCTTACTGCCACATGCCTCTCCTTAATAATCAGATTTCTCATCCTCCTCGTAATAGAGGGTGCACAGAATCTCATTACCTTCTCTAGCTGAGGGGAGAGAGGCAACACTTCTTCTTTGACTTCCTCTGCAAACCGGGGAGGGGAGGGAGAAGGAGAGGACGGGGTGGTGGTAGAGAAAGCATGGGACACACAGAGTTCTGCTTATTTGCACATACATCGACATCCCCTTACAGATATGTAAATGATTCAGGCAAAACCCAAATGCTAAAGTCTACACCATTAGTTTTCCACTTCATAATCTCCACATGGGGCCGTTAGAGGGATAATGTACCATACAATACATGGTTTACTTTTAATTAATAGGGAAAACGTATTTTGAAACGAATATTAAATCTAGATTAATGTGGAAAACCTCCCAGCTCTTTGTAAATGCAATGCTCTGCTCCTTTCCAAAGAAAGAGGGAAAACAGCCAAAGCAGTCCACTTGAGAAAAAAAAAAAGAAAGGAAGAAAAAAAAATCTAAATTCGAGAGGCGTGAAATTGTTAAATGGAACAATGAGAGATCACAAGTTTATTTTTCAGCCAAATAAATGGGAATAGGGATAACGCGGTCATCTTGTCACCAGAGAAGAGACAAAGTCATGCAGTCATCCTGCTATAAGGTTTTACATGTTGAGCTGCTGAAAATATAGTTTTTACTGGTAATATAAGCAGAGAATTCATAGATTAGCTGATCAACGAATTGCCAACAACTTAGATAATTAATTAAGGAACAAGACTAAACCTCTAGAGTTAAACTAGCAGCTCTGTGAAGCTGTACCGTTAAATGCTAACGCTGGCATGCTAACATACTCACAATGACAAACTTAACATTCTGATGTTATTCAGTTATAATGTTTAGCATGTTAGTTAGCGTTAGCATGCCAAAATGTGAAAATGAGCATTAAACACAAAAGTATAGATGATGTTGATGAGAAAGTCATTAAATTTGTAGGTATTTAGTCATAAAGTGAAGAACTGGACAAATTAAAACATTAACTCGATGATGGCGTAAAATTAATTGAAAGTCAGTAGGATGCATGCATTCATGGTCTCCAGAGGATGAATCCTACTGACTTTGACAGAGAAAGAGGTGAAAAGTGCACTATATCTACCAGTTTGTACATTATTTATAAACTAAATGAATCATTCAAAAATGAATGAAAGATTAACTGACAATGAAAAAGAATCATCAGTAACATGTTTTAATTTCAAAATACAAAGAAATATAGATATAAAAAATTACAAAGATTGTTCATTTTAACAGTACATATGTCAGAAATATATCTCATAACACAACATATAGCAATCGTCAATTTGAATCCTCCCCAAACTCTGACTTCAGTTCAAGATATTTACAGAAATGCCCATACAGAACATGTATTCCTGCAATGATATAGGTTTGGTACATCAGTCTTCTTCTGAGATTCTAAAAAAACATCTTGTTTGATCTCTTTTGATCAGTCTTCCATCTGACAGACCACAAAGCAAAAGCAAAAAGGAGAGCTCCTCCACCACCCCAAAGTGGCACAGCAGAGTATAACCCTCTGTGTGCTCTGCTCTCTCCAAATGCCAGACTTTATTGCCAGGCTGAACCCTGGTTAGACCAATCTGCACTTCTTATATCCCGTCCCCACGTCCTTTGTCGTAAATCCATCTTGCCGACATCACAAACTCCCTTGATCAATACACTGCTCCTTCCCTGCTTTAACTCACGAGCACACACGTCAGCCAAGCCTTACAGCTGAAGGGATGTTTGTTTATATATCTGTCACTGATGGCGCTTCATGTACACTGTACAAGTGGCTCTTCTTCTATGAGCGCATGGAGTGTTCCCACTTCCCTAAGCAGGAGGTGACAAAGCATTTAGCAGCTCCTCTACAGTAAGTGACACATTTGGCTTCAGTTTGCATTAAGCAACAACAATTAATGCATGTTAATTCTTAATTATGCTAATTTCATTTGAAACTGGCTGTGAGGTTCTAACAGGGTGGCTGGGTGAGAGAGGATTCCTTGACGACGTAGGGTTGTTGTTTTCTCCGGTAATGCTCCTAGCACATTCGCATGTCCTCTGGTGTTAGGGAGCCTTAATGAGGATGGAAGTTCAAACATGACGTGCTCTCGGCTCATAAAAATAATTGGGCTGTTTTTTTATCTGCCAAAAAAGATCGGAAAACAATGTAATTCATTTGCATGCTTCCCTACCGAAATTTACTAGAGCACTTAAAAATACAGTGACTGTGTTTTTAACACAAAACAGTGGTGCAACCAGGGCGCTCTGAAGGTCTTTCAACACACGTTTATGCTGTATGAAACATGAACAATAAGCAGAGCAGTGTAGATTTAGGTCTGGAAAACGAATTACAGCATGACTCAATAGATTAAATAACTTAAGAAACAGAAATATAATTTAAAACAATAATATTAATAATAATAATGGATGATAGATTGCAGAACAATGAAACTGTACTCTAACCATCTAACATACTGTATCATGTGAAAACCAAGGACAGGACACTAAAACTTCACGTTAAATAAAGAGTACTTAAACTACTAGTTAATACACTTTAGTAAAATGCCAAATTGAATCTCAGTGTCACCTTGCTTAGAACATTTTGGCTCTGAAATCTTTATTTTGGGGGGTTAAGCCGCTGTGCCAGGTCATAGCTTCATACACAATTCCCCTGAGGAACGCAACAAAGCGATCTGTCTGGTGGGTAATGTACTGTACACCTGTGCTCTAATGAGATACAATTAAATCAAGCCAAATTGTGTGGACGTCCTAGTGTATCTAATCTTTTTAAATTCTTTTTTTTACTGTAAGCATTTTAAAGCAAATTTATATAAAAGTCTGATGTATGTGTCAGAAAAAAATACATCTCTGTGTTTCTTAAAAGTGTGCCATCTTATTAAAGTAATTCCCCAACCAGAAACCTGCAAAATGTGCATTTTTGATTTTACAGTTCCATAAAATGTCTCTAATTCTCTTGTGCTTAGGGTATTCAAGGAAAATGAACAAGACATGCCTTGCAATGTTAAAGACTGTGGCAGTCGGAATATTTCACCTGACACGAGCTGTGCAAGTCGCATGGCACAACCAACCACAACTGGGCCATTAAATATATGTAAATGAAGAGAAACACAAGAGAGCCGGGTATAATAGCACGCACAAGGGAGAGATGGATCCTGGGTAGTGATTAATTTATTTGATGATGCCTCTAGTGAGGAATTTTAGGTCACAAATGAAGTGACAGGATGACAAATTACCATTTTAAGGAATTTACTGGGAATCATTAATGAACAATTGTAAGGTAGTTTACAGCAGGCAGAGAAAATGGAATAAATGTAGATCTCCTTCCTTATGAGATAAATGATTTTATTCTTTTTTAGCACATTCTTTGAGGAGTGTCTTATTATGTGGAACGCAGCAAGCAATTCTGACCAAACAGCGAATGTATTTAGTATAGAAAGAGGCACAATTATCAGGCTGTTTGTTGGGAAGTAAAAAATTAAGTTTGAAGTAGATGAGGAGCGCTCATCATCAGCGTATTTATCTGGATAAAGCGTGCTGTGATTGTGGAAGTTTCTGATCTACAGTGGCACTCTGCTCTCCGCTACTTCAACTAATGCAGCGAATGCATTGATTTAGGATGTCCTGTGTATGATACTGTTTCTAACTAGTCAAATAAAATACTCATTCCACTGCAGATCAACACCTTTAATGATGCTTTCGAATTTCACGCACATGTCTAATTAACCAAAGGGTTATGCAGAGTGATGTACAGCCTGGCATGTTCCTTATAGGAAGAAATATAGAGATTGCTTCTGGCATCTTTAAACAATTTGGGTTTGTCACTGACAAAATAAATCAATTCATTAATTAAAATTAAGTTCATGTGTATCATAGTTTATTTAAGTGTTAAAGGAGACAGATGCTCTTTCGAGAGTCGCTGTCAAGCTTGTCTGTCCTGTTCACTTTGCTGCCTTTAAATGGCTTTTAAAAGCCAGTGGTAAAAAAGAGCTGAGATGACAGGAGGAATCCTCACTGCGTGTATTAATTCGACAGATTCCTTGATTCCCCTCCTGGGCCCCTCTGGAGGACCCAATGCTTCAGCGACTTGATGGTGCATTACAGTAGGTGTGACAAATATCTTTGGTTTAGAAAGTGCTAGCTAGTGCTGTGTTGGTTCACAGATGACATGTCACTGGGATGTCTAAAAACACTCATAATTGCACTTTCCAAAATGAAGCGGTGTCCCAATTTGGTCCATGCTGCAATGATCTGTCCCTGAGAAGAAGCTACTGTGTCTCATATTGTTATGGTTGTTATATGTGGGCCATCACATTGGACAAGCAGATTTTACTTTGATTTGAAATAATTCAAATAGAGTGTTGTTTTTGAAATATCAGCTGTTTAATGATACAAAAAGCAGCTGAAAATGTCAAATATTGCCTGATGCAATTTGGCTACCAGATTATTGTTTTCTATACTGGACTTTTTTTTGGCAGCTTTTTCCTAAATTATTAAAGTCAAAGAAGAAATCTGCGCTTCTTCCTATATTTTCGTCAACTTATTTGGTCAAAAGTTGTATTATTTTATTTTGCTGTTTTACTCGTTCCATCACTCTATTACACCGTACTTTACTCCATGTTGTGTAGTGTACTCGTAGCTGTGAGCTTGGCATTCTAGTCATTTGACATAATCATATCTGGACCCACAAAAGACAGCTAACATCTGGAGGCCCCTCTCTGCGAGGTAATAAAGCATCTATATGATATAATATCAATAGCAAAATTGCCTGACAACTCTCTTCTACATAACATTTCCTTCACGCACTACTCTTGATTTATTTCACAGTACAAAATAGCAGTGCACCAATATCCCTTTCCCAGAATGCATTAAATCAAATATCACAGAGGAGCGACTTGGGGTTTCTACGATAGATCGAGGTTACTTTGCTCACAAGTTTCCTCTAGATTAATTACATGAATGATTACTTTGCTCAGAAAAGCAACATAAGTCTGGCAGTAACACAACAGCCTATCACAACTCACTGGTGCAGACACAGCCTATTTTTGCTCACTATGCAAGTATTGCATTAGAGGGAAACATGTGGAAATTGGATGCTGAAATTGAAAAGTCTTCTTTGAAGAGCTAGCTCTGCAGAAGAATGAGCCATTTCTCTTGTTCTCTTTCAACAGCCCAAAAAAAAAAAAAAAAAAAAAAAAAAAAAACTGATTTATTGATTACCTAATGGAGTGGTTTATCATTTGTCAAGAAGTTTGTTGAAATCGCTGAAGAAAACAATGTACGTTTCTCTTAAATGTTTAATTTAAATAATTCAGTTTTGAGAGCGAGCCTGCATGATTTGAGCTGAGAGGTCATCCATTTACAGTTGTACTTCAGTGCGGTTATTGAGCTGACAAAGGCATTATAAAAAAAGTAGCAGAATTTCCTTCGAGAGTGCAGAGATATAGACGTATAGTTTAGATAGAAAGCGATGACAAATAGACAGTAAGGTAGAGACAGAAGTAAAGCAAAGTAATCATTTGCCCATGAAGTAGAGTGGAGGGTCACTGGTTCAATTCATGGCTTCCTCAGTCCAATCACAGCGTGTCAGTGTGTGTAGCTTAGTATTACTTTGGCCCTATATCACCGTCAGTGTATAAATATGTGTGAATGGGTGACAAGTGTTGACAAAGTGCTATATAAATACTGGTCTATTGGCCAAATACAAGCCAATACACAGCTGTGCAGACATATATGGTGGATCTGGAATCTATATCTCCACTAAGAAGGTTGTATTTTTTTTTTTTTTAAAGCAGTAAGACATGGATAGTCTACCTCTACATAACCTCTGACCAAAGCTCTTTGTTGCCACAACTGAATGCATGAATGACCAGGGTAATGTTCACACTCTGCATTGGATACACATTGCATGTACCATGAAAGTGACTATGAGCTTCTTTCCAGATTGTGCCCAATTTCATGGTGCTATACACACACAGCATCAGTGGATCACACTGATTTGCCATATACTATAGTATTTTGTGTACTTCAAGGGACTGTCAATAGCATGGTTTACCAAGGACAGCAGCAACAACAATATAACAGAGCATTTTGCATTTGAGCTCTGTGAGTAGGGCTGTGCAATATGACCAAAATCTCATATCGTGTTACAGGTGATTTCATATCCAGATAATGATACACATCACATTATAGCACATTTTTTTGTAAATTAATTGAATGTTTTTTTTTTCATTGCTCTTTTTTTTTTTTAGATTTTCTATGTATTTATAGCTTTCATTTCACAAAACACGTACAATATTTAATTTATTATTGTGTCTTTAGCATCTCACTGTAGTTTTGCTGGCTATGCATTGTATTTAAGTTGACTGCAGATGTGTATGAGACAGTAAAGTATATATTTATATAAAAGTTTGCATAAAATGACCACATGGAAAGACATATTTCTCATTTTATTTTAAACATAAGACTTTGCAGAGGTAAGTTGCAATGGCTGCAGTTTTCTCTTTCCATCTTCGTTATTCTTTACCATATCGTCTTGTAATGCACACTGTTTACTTTGTGGTTCTCACCTGTAAACTTTCTCTGCACTGTTTGGTATGAATTTTGCGTAGGTGCTAAAAGAGGTTAGCCGTGTCTGGTGGAGTCTGTTGTGGGAACTGATCTGCAGCATAATTTGCAAAGTAACATTACAGGCGACTTTTCATACTTAAATTACGTAGATGCAGCAGAAGTTCCCCCTCTTTCAGGTACAATCTCTGTGTTTTATCTTGGCTGGTCAGAGTCTGTATCCTGTTCAGAATTACACTGTGTTGTGTCACATTCACTCTCCTCTATGTTTGTTTGTGTATGCAGATTTCCTGCCTGCAGCCTGCATCCAGCCATGTGATAAAAAAACATCATCCAAATGAAAATATTGCAGTAAACTGTGATTTGTGACACAATGAAAGAAACGACAGAGCATAATATGTAACGATCATAATACTGTTATATCGGACGGCCCTATCTGTAAATAGGACTTACCACACTAATAGAAACAACAGTTAAGCATCATTTATCACATCTGTTTTAAAGCTGTGACAGTCTATGTAGTACATATTTAATGAGAACCAACTGAGATCATCTCTCCCAGTGATGAATGAAAGAAAAAAAATTGGCTATTCCCTCTTTTTCCTCTTCTCCTGCTCTTGGCCTTTGGGGCGAGAATAATAAGCTGAATGCAAGTGATGTGTGTGGTTGCGGTTTGATTAACCTCTGCTCCAAGCTGTTGCTGCACACAATATCATTGCCTATTGACCTGCAGGTGCTCAGAGGTAGGGCCGTTGCAAAGGTCTGGAGATGTGGGACTAGCAGTGGTAACAGGCCCCGGCCTAATTGTCTGTTCTTTGTAAAGCTGAAGTTATTGGCAGCTGCCACTGTCTCAACCGTCCTAGCTCCAGCAAAACGAACCAGGGCCTGCTAATTGCAATGGCCTTTTCATCATCTCAAATCAAACACTTTCATACAAGCCAGGAGAAGCAGCATCTTCTCAGACCATTAGTGAAGTACTGTAAGTAAAGCACTGAGCTCAGAGCTGGACAGGCGCATCACCACCACCACCACCACCGCTCCCAGGATATTACACACTCCCTCACTAGCTAAGGGAGTATTTAGCACACAGCCCCATTGACCTCCTCTCTCTCCTTACCTGAATGCCATAACCCGATTTTACCAGTCATTTAAGAGGCTGGTTGGCAGGAGTGCGGATAGCAGCTCGGACGGCGGGTGTAAGAGGGGGTGTGATGGCGGTGTTCAATGGTGCCGGATTGTAAGGGAGGGCAACTGGTCCTCCTGACAAGAGATCAATACTGTCCTCAGAGTGGCTGGAGTCAAGCTGCTGGGTCTGACAGGGGGCCGTGTGGCGTAATTGGATCAGGGGGCGCAGCAAGTCGCCTGCCCACCCCCCTTCAGTACTGTCACAGCTGTCACATGTCATCCCCCTGCACTGCTGTCACCCCAGGAGGCTAGTGGTTCTCTCCCTCTCCCCTTCCCCATCGCACCCATGCAAATGTCCACTTAGCAGATGAATGCCGCCGATATTAGGCACATTCTTCATGCTTTTATGCAAAAGTAAGATCTATGTCATTTGAGAATTTCATGGAAATAAAATCACCATTTATTCCGAGCCGTAAGAGTGAAACCGCCTGTAAAAAGTGAAAATGGTTTGGTTCAGCTTATTAAAATGGAAAGAAAATAAGGCTTTGGAAAAACAAACAATGAGGGAGTTGAGGATTAGAGGAAATAAAAAGAAAAGCGAAAGAAAAAAAAAAACTTTATAGACAACATACAGTAATGAAAAATCTCTCACCTCTATATTACCTCATATAACTCACCAGTAACACTTAATCCAAAACTATTGATTGACTGATGTGTAACCTCGCGGAATGTCTGTAAATTGAACCGTGCATTGTGAAGTGTTGGTTGTTTTCCAATAAATATTGTAGCAGCATTGTCAGATATGACTTAAGTCGATAGATCCTCAAACAGAAATAGACCAAAGAGAAAAAAAAAGAAGATGTCCAGCATCTTAATTGTCTTTATTTTACTGCATGATCACTTTAATCTGTCATTTTTCAGCACAGCACAAGGGAGACGATGATCGATTTCAATAGGGAAGACTAAAAAGACAATAATGGAGATAATGATTGTCTGCTGTTAATCTAGCCAGTGTGGATTTCCAGCCGAATGCCCTCTAAAAAGCACTGCTCTATTCAATTCCTGGAGGAAACTGTTTTATCCAACATGACTAAAACGCTTCCCAAATCTAACTGTTTAAAGCTAATTGTTACCATTTCATCAAAAACAGCCTGAGCACATTGGATTTGGAATAATCACACATCATGTGACAGACGTGGATATTTCAGACTGCAGACATCACAGAGCTGGGTGGATTAAAGACTGGTTAAACATTAAACAGGAATCCATATGTAAATTTACAGCGCTAATTAGGAGATGCTGTCTGCGATGTTATCCTCCAAGAGACTCTCTGCCCTCAATTTTCACACACTTAATCAAATTAAAAGCTTAGGAGCAGCGTGATTATCGGATTATCACTGATACATGTACAATTCCTTTTAGTTTGGGCAAATAATGGGTGGATTCTGCTACAATGTATCCAATGGTTTGATTCACTGTTGTTTGTTTTTAGACGTCTATAGTTTGAGAGGAAAAAAAATGAACTTGATGTAGACATCTGTTATGGAACAGTTCAGAAGGCACCGTTTTGATCGCGAGGCCTCGAAGAGTCGCGGACCTCGGGGCTGGAGAGGGTTTTCACACAGGCAGAACACGTTTCACACATGTACACGCTGTGGGTGTTAATACACTAAAAAGAACATGCACAACTGAACTCACATAAACACACGGGGTGAAAACTGAATCACTGTTTCACCGATCTATGACAGCAAAGCCTCCTTGTGGGATTGCACGTTCACCTTGGCAGTCTCAACGGTTCAGCGGCCCCAAGGATGTGGTTAACAAATCGGGAGAAAGCTCGCCAACTTCAGGGCGGTCGCAGGCTTGTGCTAAGTGATCTGTATTCCCTGTGAATCTGCTGTTCCTTAACCCTGTGAAATTAAGAACACTTCCTGAAACTCGCCCCCAGACCTCTCTCGTAATACAAAATTCAAAAAGCACCATGCATCAGTGTCCTTGTGTAATATAAGAGGGGGAAAAACTGGCCAGAGGAGAGCCAGGGTTTTTCTTCCCCAAACATTATTGGAAAGATTCTTTATGGCAATCTAAATTATACTCTGTATAGAGTACTGTGCCACAATATGCATAAAAAGATGTTTAATTTATGTTTTTTTTTTCTCCTTCGGTCTCTCAATTTTGGAGGCTTTTCCCCACAGTAGGAATTTCACAGGGTGATACCCAAGTTTTGTCAAAGTGTTTTGTAGACATAATTTACCAGATACCACCTGCTGTAAGACAGTTAACAGTAAAAAGAACAAGGCTCTCCGAGTATCGAGGAAAGTAAAGATTGGCAGGTGAAAGTGAGGCTTACAGGCTGACCTACACACAAGACCTCTTCATCCGTGACTCATAATCACTACTCTGGGGGAGTCACATGGTCTGCTAAAAGGCAGCCAAAGCCATTATGGGGGTGCTTAGAACTCCACTTAAAGATCACTTTATAGGCTATTACTTTAACTGTGGTTAGGTATTTACATGACACCTCCAGCAGCCTTTTGGTTTGGTAATACATTTGCTTGTGAGCAGAGCGTCTTACGTGACTGTGCTGTGACAAAAGTAGTCAACATCCAGGCAATCGCTATATAAAAGGTGCAGCGTGTTTCCGCTCGTCTGATGAAGAACGCCGATGTTGTGTTAAAGGATAGGAAGATAAATATTGACAGATGTGTAGAACAAGTATATTTTCATCTTATATATTCTTATAAACATTTTTTTTTTTATACAACACTATCACAAAGCCTGGGATGCGACATATTCCTTCATTTCTTGAAGGACATTTGTATGGTGGCATGAAACGCAGCTGGCTGTTACATTGTGTATTACATGACCAGGACCATGTCCCCCAGCAGGGTAAGCTTGGATCAGTGGAGACAGCCCCTACCCCGGGGTCAGCCGCGACCGCGCAACCACACCACTCCGACGTGACGTGGAGCCAGGGCGATGGTGTGTGAATAAAGGGAGAGAATTGCTAGTCTTGTCATGGCTGCAGCGATCAGAGCAGCTCAAGCAAAGATGGTTGCCCGCAAACCTGACTGGGAGGTGGTTTGTGGGCTCTTGTGTGGAGCTGGCTGGCTGGCTAGCAAGGGAGGAGAATGACTACCATCACTATGTCTCTCTCACAGCCTCCCTCTGGCCTGACAGCTCAGGAACAATTCACCCGGCTGCTCACTGCTGACATATGACTTAATCAAGCACATGTGCACTAATGAATGGCCACATGAAAACAATTAAAACCATCAGAGTAGCCATGGCAGGTATTCTGCTGTTAACAATTCAAGTTTTTTTCCCCCCTCAGCTGCTTAATCATATCTGGGAAAGTATGATTATACACACATGCAGTAGATGACTCCGGACACTGACAACTTCCAATTACAACTTTCATTTTACCACGCCACTTTGAATGTATGCTAGATGATCGCGCTAAATAAAAGGCCATTATCAGCCATTTTCTGACAATTAAGCTACAGATGGATCAAGATTATTATTTTACTTCAATATTTCAATATCCTGCTCTGTGTGAACCCCATGCATTGTGCAAATGTCTCCTCAACAAAGGATTACAATCAATTAAACATTTATGGAAATGGCATTGCTTCCTGTAACACCGGGCTATTTCCCCTGACATTTTGCACCCATTATATTTTCAGACATTTGATGATTTTGATAAACACCGAAATGGACAAGACTGAGACAAGGCAACCGAGCACATGTCTCCATTTGAGACAACATCTTGTGCTTCCCCACCGTTGGAGGATTACAAAGCCAATCCTAATGTTTGTCAGAATCTGTGAGAAATGTGAGTCATGAACAAATCATGGGCTACTCAAACAATAATTACAATCATTATCTATTTCATTTACAAGAGTTTCTTTAATAGGGTGAACACGGTTTATGACTTTCTGCTGAACTTTTTATAAGCCAACTAAGCTCGTGGCGTGTGAAAAGCTTTTTTTCCAGATAAACAATTTATTTTCACGGCGAGGTTTTCTTCCTTAAATACCATAAATGTAAGCAAAGACAAATACTGTGCATGCTGTAAAATGCTTAAGTGAGTTTTTATTTCTTACATTTCCATTGAACTTTTGTGAGTCATGCTTTCAACCTGCAGCCTGAAATATGCAAACCGAGCAGACAAGAATTATGATTTTGTGTAGGGAAAGTGCCCATAGGTTGAAATGGCAGACACCTTTTACGAGTGAAAAGATTCATATCGTCTTCTTAGCATTCATATGTGTTTATGCATAATAGCATTTCACATTATATGACTTAGTTTAATCAACAGGATTTACGTGAAGTAGATGCATTCTCTGAGAGTTTATTTAATATAAAGGAGGTCGTGAGGAGAGGCTGTCTGAGAGGCTGTTTTTTTTTTCTCTTTTTATGCATCTCATTTTAATTCACAACAACCGAGATGCCTTTCAAAGCTTTTATTCAAAGCTGATTTTGTGTGTCGTGTTTATTTATGTACCCCAGATTTAATTGAAAATTGAAGAAATGCAACTTATAAGATGAAACTGATCATTTTTTCTTCACACTGTGAGTATCTTTCCCAGAGTGAACCCCTCCCATCTTTACTTCAGACACAGTCAGCCTCTCTAGGAGGTACTTTTTTAAGATACCCAATCAAGTTACTAACCTGTTGCTAGTTAATCTAATTAACTGTGAAATGTTCCACCAGGCAACTGGTAACTTGTCCACCATGTACCCTGCCTCTCGCCCTAAATCAGCTGGGATAGGCTCCAGCCCCACCGTAACCCTGATGAGGATGGATGTTCCACCAGGTGTCCTTTAGCAATTTACAACTTTTCCAGTCTTTTGTTGCCACTGTCCCAACTTTTTTTAAAGAAGATTTTGCTGACATCAAATTAAAAAAATAAATAAATAAAAAATAAATAAATAAATAAAAAATAAATAAAAATATTCAAATATTAGGTTTTCAATATATATATATATATATATATATATATATATATATATATATATATATATATCCATCATCACCTTGAAGTGTTGTTTAAGTATTCATGCTCTCACTGAGAAAAGAGAAGAGTTTGGATAAACAGCATGCTTCATTCCACCATAATTCTTTATTCAGCTGGCATATCATGGAAATTTCAACAGTCATAGCAGATTAACCTTGTGTGTGCTTTCTATGGGCCCCTCTTTGATACATTTACATGCATCCTGACCAGAACTCTGTTTGGTGAATTATTTCATTTCCATTTTTTTTTTCTCTCACCCACCTTGACCTTCCTCTTGCAAAGTAATCACAACAATTGTGTTGGAATATTTAGTCATAGTGATTATATAAATAATGAATCCCTTGAGGTTGGAATATTCTCAGTGGACCATGTGCAGAAAACATGCCTGCCACCTGTCTAGTAAACACACTGTATACAGGATTCAAACTGAGTGGTTCGCACCATGCACGCACAAGTAAGAGTATGGATCAGGTACTAACAGTCACCTCTGACTAACCGTTCAGCTAAGAGAGACAGTTAGCAATGTTTATACAGTAGACAGTGCTGCTGTAGTCCAAAACTGGAAAGTGTGCTAGACTAATCAAATGAATCCTCAGAGTTTTTCATTTACAATAGCCAATAGTGTGTGTGCGTTACACCCCCGCCACTATGTTCTGTAGCTAGCACTATGAGCTAGTGTCCACGTCTATGGTTTGACCTGTGACCGAACAAAATGTCAGATTCATGTGGCAGCCGTCAGAATCACTCATAGACTGTATAACTATAAAATACTGTATATAAAACAGAAATAACTCCACACTGGCAGCATCATACGTGAGAAAGTGTTTCATTTGATTCAAAATTAAGATATTCCCCAAGTGCAGGATGAGTCATCAATCATTTTTTATCATTTACCAGGAATTAACAAATAAAAATATCATGCAGAATACCTGAAAATACTTCAAATTTGCCCTGTTTTCATTGCTGGGCCATATACCAGTGTGTAGATGACAATATAACACTAGACATGTGATAAAAACACTTGTATTTTGACGTCATGTTTAATAACTGCTAGCTGCTAACTCCCAGCAAGAAAGCAAATAAGTGTATTTCATAAAATGTTGAACCATTTCTTTTAGGATGGATTTTCCCTTTAACATCTCTTCTATAGACAAAGTTACACCAACCGCTGGTCCTGAGACACTGCATCCTACTCAATACAATAAAAATACATGGTTGTAACCTTAAAACACGGCTGCGACAAACTTGCTTTTGATGCACATTCAACACTTACTTTGTGTCAAACGATAAAAAAACTTGTAGCACTTGTAATCAAGACCAACATTTTCTGTATAATTCAAAATTCAGTTATGAACCATTACAAGTGTTAATTATCCCTCCATCTAATCGAGCTACACAGAGCAAACATGATCATGCAGTGAATAGTTTTATAAACAAGGTGCCGCGTGTATCTTGAAATACAACCGCTCTGCTCAATGAGATTTTTTTTTTTGTTGTTTCCCTTACAAAGAGCTACAATGTGCTCTCTGTATACAGTAACAGGTGCATCTTTCCATGACATGGTTTGTCCTCTAAAGCGTAGTTGCTGACATTGTTGAGGCATGAGTGAACACATAACAGAGGAGCGCTTGTGATATGCTTTACACTGGACTCTATGCACACCACTTTAATAAAATTAGTAATGGTATCCCCCAGGTGTCGTTTACAATATACAACTGTGTGATTACAATATCCATATGCACTATGGGACCCAAGGTATGTAGAGGTAGATAGGAATCCTCCATACAAATATGAAAATCAACAGTGTCTCCCTATTCCATATATAATCAGTCAGCCCGCTGCAGGAAGAGATATCAGCCTAGCTTTCCATTTGCTGATAGTGGCATGCAGCGGCATTAAGAAATCACCCTGAATGTGCTGGGGTAGATAACTGAACATGTTGGGTGTCTACAGGAGATATATTTACACAAAACAGGGAGCAGACAGGGTAGATCTAATTGACTAGGTAGCAGTCTGCCGAGGTTGGTACGGCAGGTCTCGGAGTCGAGTGGATGAGGGGCTTACAGAGAGGCCGTCAGAGAGCAAAAGATTAGTGCTGACGTCTCTGCCACATCAATTACAACCCGCTGCTTTGGCTGGGGAGAAATCCCCACCACTGTCTCTTCAAGGCCACCGAGCACAAACTGGGTGTGTCAGAGGTCATCCAGGGGAGGAAGCGCAAGGCCTTGGCCCTCCCAGTGGGAGTCACTCCTGTGGGCTGGTGGTTCAGAGTCCCCTGTGGAGGGAGGTGCCACAGAGAGTTTCACAGCAAACACCAGACCTGTCATTCACAAGAGCCACATGGTCCTCCACAGTAGGAGGGGAGTGGCACGGAGAATATACTGTAGCTCAGGCTATTTTTCGCTCTCTGCATTATTGTTGTTCTCATATCATATTATTTTGGTTTTGCATTCACTTCTGGATCACAAATCTTTATTATGTTTAAGATTTAATGAATATTGAGCAAGAACGCTCAGGCCAAACAACTGTTGCTGCAATGTTGATAAAAATAGCAAAGAGATAGCAAAAGTTCAGTAGTTCAACAAGAAAAATGTGATTAAATCTGTGATGCAGATTATTTAGTTATAAACATTTTTTACCTTCTTAAAAATAAAACATCGTAGTCTTCTGTCATTGGTCACAACTAGAGTAAAGCGTTTAACCTACACTACTGTTAAACACAAACAACCTATAACTGCAAAGACTGCTGACTCCAAAACATCTCTGAGTGTTGGTGATCTGGACTGGGCCAGAACGGCATGAGGCCATCACACATAGTTAGCCTGCCTACTCTGTGTGCCTGTTGTTGTTGTTGGGCCAGTCATAGCCCCCACCCCAGTACATCCAGATCTGCATCCTTACCAGCGGGGGGCTGACACCAGGCATTAGCCAGCAGGGCCTCTGATAGCACCAACACCTTCACCTTCGCCCTGAACCCCTGCCACGAACCTCCACTACCAGGCAGAGAAGTACTACGAGCGGGGTGGACATTTTTTTTTTTTTTTACACACTGCTAAACTCTGTTTCTTGATATCAGCGTTATTTCAGCTGCAGTGTCAGGACAGTTTCCGACCTAAAAAATTCTATTTTTTGATATTGGCTTTGTTGGTATAACGTTTGCTTCATTTTCCGCTGTAATCGCCAAGTGGTTATTTAATTCTACATGCATGTATACTGTCATTCAGTCAGCCATATGCATGATTCAGAATACATGCAAATCATGGGGATGAGGCACTAAGAAGTACAATCCTTGAGTTGCCTAAACAAATATAAAACAGGACTTCAGAGACTCAGAGAATGGGATCATAATCCCATTAACTTTAATTAGATTTATGTGATGCTCACCTTTCTTCTGTGACAACAAATTAATGATAAGCCAAAGAGAATTAAAACAGTGGTAAGTGAAACCCTTTTCTTCCCCCCAAGGCTCTCTACTGGGTCCCAGCCTCACCTAAAAGCTCTTGAGAATTTAGATCAAACCCCTCCTGCGTAGAGCTGAGTGAGACCAGCCATAAATTGCTAATAGACTAAATGAAACGAGGTAGGAGGCTCCTGCTCTGCAGCAATTACCCCTTAGATGTAGTCATTCATATCCCTGCATGTCTCGTTCCATCAGGGCAGCGCCGGCATTTTGTCAAGCTGTCTTTGTTGCACAGCTCTGGGTTTGGTTAGAGGACTGACCATGGTACCGATATGCAGGGGAGCATTTGAAACAACAAAGTGCCGTTTGACTGACTGGCCGTTCACAAAAATGGCACCTCTTCCTGCCTTTCATCTAGCATGGGTTTATATAATCAATTATTAATCAAAGTGGCGTTTTGAAACTCAAACTCAAAGACACGTCTGCCACACTTAAGCATCTCCCTGTGTTTTTATTTGCTTGGCTGCCTTTTCATGGCTTTATTCATGATGCTCTTGCAGAATCTGTTTCTGACCGGTCGCTATTAAAGGTACATCTTCATGCAATGGTGGTTTAATTTTTGGGGGGTGATTTATTTAGACAAAGGACATATTATGACCATGAATTACTATAGCCTAAATTAATCAGTACACCTCATCCAATCAGATTTTAGATCTTGAACAATATGAATGATTGTTCTGTTTATTAACAAAGTCACATTTGCAGCATACAGTACCACACAACATGTTACATTTAAGTGACTGTGGTCAGAAATATTTATTTCTGCAAATAAATAAAATAACTAACTAACTAACTAACTAAATAAATAAATAAATAAAGTAAAACATACAGTCAATTCAACTCAATGAAAAATCACAGATATCAGTGATACCTACAGGGTACAGTGTACCTTGTTGGCCTCAACATTGTGTCTTTACAAAGATTATTAAACACATTTTTATAAACTTTGGGTCTAGTTCTTCTATTTTTATCATCCGAAATGTAAAGATCCACAGGATAAGGAAGATCTAGCTCACATAAACCTCGACACTTGTTGTATCGTTCACTTTCCAATGGAATATCTCTGAATAAAGAGCTATGAATAAATATTGTGCCACTTGCAACTCAATTCAACCATTTGATAAAAAATTCATCCATTGTTTGGGGAAACTCCAACTCTTCTGTCCACCTTTTATTGTTAGACAAATTGAAGTGTGCACTGGGAGGGAGGCCAACGGTAAACACAGAGAATCTATTTAGCCATCCCATTCCAGGGCTGAGAGGCGAGCTGGGCCCTTCAAAGGCAGAGGCAACAATGTGAGTGACATCAGGTCATCCTGCCTCCTCACAGTCACCTGGCTGATAGAATTGTTCTGGGGGGAGATAGGAGGGACCTGTGAAGCACAGCTTTTTTGTCATTGCCATATCTTATGATTGATGGCTCCATGGCCGCAGTGAATCTGCCCTTTTTAAATAATTTATGTTGCCCATCGCTATGGACAAGTAGCTTATAACCGGGTTGTTATTTTTCCATTGACTGGAGAGATCAATACTTTAAAGACATGACATAGCCACTAATGAACTACTTAAATGGCTCTCTAGAGTGCAAAACAATTGCAGTGTTTACTCAAAGCAAAGAGTGAAAACTGTTTTATTGCACTGCATTGTAAAGTTCTACTTTAATAGAGAGAGTGCAAAGAAAGAGACACAAAAGGTGCAGGCCAGAGTTGGGGTCAGTTCCCTTTGAATTCTATATGTGAGAAGAAATCCTGATAAAAATAAAAAACACTATTAAATTCTCAGTTATTTTATACAAATACATTTATGATATTGGTAATAAAGTTTGATGACAAGACCCAAACGCTGGTATGACAAAAACTGTATTTGGCAGGCTGCTCTGGTGGAGTGGATTGTAAAAGCTACACCTAATAAACTAATAATTCAGTGGATATTCTAAAAGATAAGCAATGTAACTCCCTAAAATAGTCCAGTAGAGTTCTGTGTTGTAAATCAAGAGGCCGCTGTTCATTCTCCCTCTAACAAAGTGACAAATTGGCCAAACAATAGTATTTGAATTCTTATTAAAGTTGATTAATTCATATCATTAGTTGATCACACAACAGCTCATAAAATATACTAAATTAATTTCTTTACTGTGATTAATACACGAAACACTTGAATTAACATCAATAAATCAATTTGTGAATCAATTACATTATCATGTTTAAATACAGAGCTAATAGTGTACATTAACTAGCTGCGTCGAAGTGATCATATATCATTTGGCATTCCAAAGAGGAAGAGCAGAGGAGCATCCTTAAATGATCAACGATGAAAGGGATCCAACTCTGACCTTAATAGGTCCCAATACATTTTGCATGATGTTGTTACTGTAAAACGATGGTAAGTTATCTACCACCAGGACTCAATGTAAGCCACGCTTCCTGCTAATCTCGGATTTATTATATAGGACCGATGACACGGTTCCTATCAAATAAGTTACAATTAGCTGCTGAAACATGGCAGTGATGTGAACTATGACAACAAAGCTTTTGCAAATGACTCATCAAAATGCAAAATGCAAGTAGGGCAAGACTTAGTACAGACAATTATTCTATTTGAAGAGGATCAATTCATGGATCAAAGTCCATTTTCTAGATAATTTACACATAATCAGTTTTCCTTTATACCACATTATATATTTTTTAAAATATATGTTAAGTATACTTTAAGTGAAGTGGAGACACTTTGTCCAATTTAGCACTTGAAAATTGCCGTGTGTAAGTGACAGCCTGCTCCAGTATGAACAAGCCAGCTATGAAAAGCATGTCAAGGCTTCTTTCTGGTTGCACTGCCGAGCGCTACAGACGTCGCTGCTCCCTTACAGGGCTGCTGCAAGTGTGAGAGGTCCTCTCAACCAGCTGTTGTGTGGATCAGTCAACAGAGTTAACGTGACACACTTTGTAGAGAATTACACCTCTACCACGGCGAGCTTTGGGCCTATATGGTCTCGCTAATAAACCTGGACCTTGTAATGGCTGTCTGATCACTCAAACGTAGGAGCAGCAGCAACGGGAGGACAAGGAAATGTCATCCAACATGGATAGAAAATGTACCTCCACCTTTGTTTAAGGTTCATGTGGGCTGAGTTTGATTGGTTTCTGTGTTTGTGCCAGGGATTGGCTTGTTACATCTTATATGGGCACAGGACTTGACTGTTTTTTTTAAACCATTCAGCCTGCTTAGGAGCCTGGCTTTCCCGTATAGATTGAGTGTATGAATGAAGGTACACTAATCCTTCAAAGAGCAGCACTGCACCTGAGCTGTGCGGAGGAACAGTTGCATAGAACTGATCATAATGACTCAATAGCTTGCCAGTCATTCAAATCTCATGAAAAGATGATGATAAAATACCAATACTGTGTTAGTCCAGTGTCTTCCGATTTATCAATCCTGTTTATGACAGCCCATTGCTCCCAACTTAAGACAAATTATTTACAGATATATAGCCTACATTTTCATTTACGAAAAAGGTTATATTATTTCCTAAAACAACTGGACAATGCAGTTGTTAGCAAGAGTCAAGCAGAAGTAAAATGTGCATTTGTCTGGGACTTTCTTTAATCAAGGATTTGGTGCATTAATGAATATTGTTGTTAACAGGATGGTGTATGTGGGATCAACTCAAAATTGACTACAGTGCCCACAATAACCGCAATGAAGGAAGATGTCAGCCAGTGCAACCATGTGGCTCATTCATGCGACAACAATGGAGACCATAGTATATACACATCAGGATATGTTGACAATAAGAATAATACTGATCATCTTTTTTTTAATTTTATTTGTCCTCATGGTTAGTCTGTGGTAAGTACATGTGTTTCATGACATGCTATTGTGTACTATATACTGTCACCCATAGATGACAGTGAGATGTGCAGCGATGACATATAATCAATAATGTAATAGTCTATTGTTTGCACATTACCAGAATAAGTTCAATGCGTTGATTAATTTTAGGCATTGATGTGTCTAAATGTTTCTTTCTGTTAAGGTGGACTCTTTAAGATCTAATAATGAGCGCCTTTAATTCTCCAGGGCCACTGAACAAAAGGACCGTCGTCTTTGCTCCAGATGTAACAGCCAGAGGTCTCTTCCATCATTCTTCCATAGCTGTTCCCATTGACTCCACTGATGTATCTTTTGACATTATAAAAGACATACTTACAAATGCATAGCTGAATCAAAATGCTTACCAACTTGAAACAATCCATTATTATGGAGGGGGTTGAATTAATTCCATCTCTTGCACCAAGAATTGGTTGATGCCTCAAAAGATAATTTGCCATGTAATTCTTTTCACCTACACAGATGCACTGACATACAGTACATGCCTTTTTTTCCCCTTCTTCTTCTTCCAACCCTGATAACAACCGTTAATTCATCAAGAGTAAATAAAATGTTTAGTTGGGAAGGGACATTAATTATCACATTCATCTGCTTGCTGTTTCCAAACTGGGCTATAATGAAATGTGCTGTAATAGAGATTGCTCTTGGGGAGGCAAGCCGTTTATGAATCGCTAGAGGTGCAGCAGCTGCCTTCCCCCTTGAGAGATAGAAATTTATGCCGTATACCCCGCTGATTGTTGAGAAGGTAAAGAACCAATAGCAGCATGTTCAGAGGTTTAATTTAAAGTGTGTTTCTCACTAGGCTGCTCACAACACTTAATTAAACTCTGCTGTTTTGGCAATGACAAATGCTGTGGTGCAGGAGGAAGCTGGGCTGCTGTGACTGAGAGGCTTTTGTAATTTCTTTCATGTGCAGCGATGGCCAGATCCAGGTCAGAAATTGTAGAATTAAAGAACTAAACAAGATTTAGACATGGGGAATGGGAGGGCAAGGGGGTGGGCGGTTACAGTCATTTCTTTCTCAGGAATACATCTATTTCTCTTTCTTTTTTTCTTTTTTTTTTGCGTCCTCATTCTCATTTTTGGAAAGTTTTGTCATAGATTTATGAGGGTTGAGCTTCTGTGCCTGGTTTCCTGCGCTTATTGCCTTTCACACTGTCGTTTCCTAAGGCTTGTGTCTGCTTGATGGAGACTTCAACATTTTACTGAAAGGTATGATGAATAAAATGAATAGTAGGTTCCCGTGTAGCATATTGTTCCTATTATTTCATAAAGGCGTGATCTTTCTATTAAGTCTCTTAGCAGGACTTTTGATTTGAACCAAACCACATTTTCACCAAAGGAAGCATTAAGTTTAAAATATGCGAGTAAGTGTGAAATTCAACTTCAGACATGTAAGCACAGAAAAACGTCAAACTCAAAAGCAGTCAACAAACTGACAGGGAGTGACTAATAGCTTTTTTTTTTTTTTTCTGGGCAGAAATCCAATTCATGCCAAACAGAAATCTTATTTTGTTTCGATAATGGTATGACTGTATTACTGTGCATTTCATGAGATACATTTAAAAAGGTGGAGCCAGTCTAGCACATAGCCACCGCGAAAGCCCTGCCTGCTGCTGTGTTATGAAGTCGCATAACTCTGGCTACCAATACCAGGAAATAACCACAAAGATGCCTGCAAGGCACAAACAGGAGCTGGAGCATTTCATTCAATAATGTAATCCATACTTTTAAGTAAAACACCTCAGTTCTTATGTCCTTTTTTTATTACTTCACTGAATGGTACCACACATTATTTTTCTGTCACATGCCAATCTTTTTACAGAGAGCTTTATACTGTATAAACTGTATAAATAAGTGGTAGTTTTACTGGCTGTGCAGCCAAGAAAATACAAAGTCACAATGTCCCCTTTGAAAAGGCGTTTCCCACAACTAAAGCACGGAAACCATTCACACATATTTTTTAGGGTTGCATTTGATTTGATGTCTTTTATCACATTTAAACATTTCCTTATCGTGGACCAATAATTACTTTTATAACCTGCATATCAAAAAGAATCTTATCTACTTCCTATGATGGAATTGTGTTTCTAAAAAGGGGGCAGAGTTGAACATTTATATATTGTACTAAATCAAATTGTCAACACTGATTAGTTCAACACATTAATATAGATAGACAGTTATAGACAATAGACAATTATAACTGTCTTCATTTTCATGCAAAAGATATATTTATCAGTTAATTTTGAAATTTAGTAATTCCAATAGAGATGAAAAATGTTTTGGCTAATCCAGAGTGTTAAATAATAAAAAACAGAAGCATATGCATGTGGGGGGAAAAAACAACATAGTATTTATCCTGTTTTATATAGGGGATGCAAACAGCTCCATATGTATTTTGGTGTTCTGTAAATGCCAGGGAGACACAGCAGCATCCGTTGGAGTTAACGGTGCAGCACTTTTGTGTTCAGTAGCACAAATCATTAATCATGAGGCCGGCCATATTCTTGTAGTGCCTGTGCTTTCATTACTGGGCCTAATTAAACAGTTCTGTGAACTGGAATCTCAGATTCCTCTGTTACAGATTATCATTAATTATGGTGAAAGTGCTCAGAGATGTTGGACTCAATTATATTCTGCTCAACCCTGGCAGCGGGGTGATTCATTGTTCTGAGCACTCCACAGCCGTACTGTCTCTGCTTATCACCAACCTCCACTTTTGTAAATTGG
The DNA here is from genome assembly GCA_028641955.1 of Protonibea diacanthus. NCBI lineage: Eukaryota > Metazoa > Chordata > Actinopteri > Sciaenidae > Protonibea > Protonibea diacanthus. The sequence goes on along the minus strand of CM053986.1, from coordinate 17,899,813 downwards.
GCTCTGCCAGCCAACAAACTAAGAATTATGTGCTGCTTTTTCATTACAAACATGTTGGAGGAGCACAGACCAATTAAGGGTGGGATATTTTGTGTGGAGTGATGAGGCAGGCATTGGTGCAGGGAGATGGGGGTTGGATGGGGGGTACTATGGGAATGAGCTCACCATGCTGAAGTTGTGGCTTTATTAGCATGTGTGGTGAAGCCCTCCACCAGGTCTACTGACTGATTATGCTCAACATACCTCCTCAATATCTCAAAGCCATCAGCATTGTAGCAGTAAAATTAGAATTTGGGCTGAATATTATATTGATATTTCTGTGCAAGCACTGTATATACACACAGATTTCCATTGTCCTGGAGGAGGGTTTAAATGGAGATTTCTATTGCACTGGCAGCTATGAGTGTGTATAGCTTGGAGGAAAGCGTTAACTTTTCATAATATTTGTGTATGACATGCAACTTTTTATGCAGCCGAACAATGTCAATATTACTTCTATGGTCTTATGTTGGGTACGTGGGGGTCTATGATGGAAACAGTGTGTGAATGAGATTATTGGCCACCTTTTTTTAGGGTCAGAGAATCGAGGGGAAAATGTGAATCAAAGAGAAGCAGAAGTTCCAGTGGTAAGCTTAGGCCTTAGCGGTTTGCACAATTTCATATGCCACAGTAGGTAGTGATTTTAATATATATGAAAATCAGCCGGAGCTGTGTGCATGTGTCTCTTATAATATTACCGGTGGGAGATTTTCACTGCCTTACAAAGCAGGACTGTTTTTTCGTTTCCCCTCACTACAGCGTTGTCTCAGTACAACTCACAATAAGATGTCTGTCTTAGTTCCATTGCTTTCAAGAATTAACGCAAAGACTGCTTGTAGTAAAAAAAAAAAAAAAGAAAAAAGATACATGTGAGATGGAAACAAAACAAAATCTGAGATGTCAAAATTAAATTTTAAAACAGCTTTGTTTCTCTTATAGTTCCTTAAACTGTGGTTGGTCTAATCCCATAATTCCCCTGGCAGAGGAGCAAGAAATGGGATTTTTCCTTCTAGTGACATAGCCGCAGCTCATTGAAAATGTAATACACTACTTCCAAGTCACAGGTCAGCTGGCAATCTGAATTTTAAAAGGACTGTGAATAATATTCTGTTTTATTTTGAAAATGAACTTTGTGGCCTCCATCATGAATCCAATATATGTCTTAATCTTCTAGGCTCTTGAAGCCCACAGCTCTGGAAGAAGGCCTTTGACTCCTGAACCTAATAAGGAAATCACTTGTTTTCTCATCCGTCTTCCTATTTTACAGAGGCTGACATAAAACAGTTCTTTATTTTGAAAGTAATTGATGAAGCATAAAATGCATGTTATATAATATTAACATTTTTCTCACCTTTTATACATACATTAAATGATTGCGTTATGCAAGAGGCCTGAAGCACTAATACAACATTAACACACAAAATTATAATCGTTATAGTTATTATTATTATTTATCCTTTCTTCTAGGTTAGCGTGCACAGTGTATCCTAAAGACGAAAAGATTAACATCTGAGCATCTATTGTTATTCTGAACTGAACAAGGCTGACAGTGGCAGTGAATTTAAGCGTTAATTACGCACTAACCTTTTCAGAATGGATATTTAGACACGCTGTATCCTGCGACTCTGGATGTTCAGGAAATGAAAACATCCAACGACCAATCAGTATCTACTCACATTAGCATAGTCTTTTAAAGCGCAATGCCCCAAAACATGCCACGGAAATCCTCTCCTATTTATCTTAAAATAGCCACTTAACTTTGACTGACACTAATTCTTACTACATGAAACTGTAGAAACCCCTTCATTTCTCCCCTTCTGTCTCTGTCAGAAAATTACAAAAGACAGAGTTTGTGATGTCCCCAGTGTGCAAATCCCTTTATTCTGTCAGATTACAGCATTTGATATGACGTAGTGCAGCATTCTGGCCTCACATGCCTGCCAGAAAGAAGGGACCTGTCAGCAGCAGAGGAGAGCAGTGCAGATCATCACTCTGACTGATCCGCAGACCCGGAGACTGTCATCTCCTCCGACTGTACAAGTCAACACAAATAAAAGTGAGGAAGCAAAAGCCATAATGGCTGAGAGAGATCCGGGCTCATTGTGGCCATTACTTTTATTCAAACCTTACAGATGACATGATGTGAAAAATGAGCCTGTGTCTAGTCGGGTGCCCATTAGTGAGTGAGCACATTATCTCCCCTTTTTCACATTGAATCTCCTCCCTGCATGCAGTGGCAGATGCTCCCGAGGAGTCACTCACTTTTATGGGCTTTTGACTGCCGTACTCTTTTAAATACAGGGGCCTGCACCAGGCAGAGATGACGTATGGCTGTCAGCGCTCTTTACCTCACTGACAGATGCCTTCAGTGGATCCCTCCTTAAACCTTCTGTCTAAAACTAAGGGGGACAGCTAACCTCTTCCTTCACGGTGCAGACAAGCATGCATCAAACTGATTATTACAGCGAAGGGAGTGCTTTCCAAAAATCTCCATTACCAGACAATTACAATGCAATTTACTTAAGTACAGTCTAAAGGCAATCATGAAACACAATTCCCCTAAACCCTAAAGAGTGATACTATGGGGAAACTTTACTTTGTAAATACTGGATTTATAATTAGGATTTTTGGGGAAGATAATTGTAAATTTGATTGCTGAAAAATGATACAGAGCAAACAAAGCTGCGGTGTACATGATATAAAGTTCAAACATTTTGGCAAACATTAAGTCCAAGGGCCTTTTTCCTCCCACCTCTAATAGTCATTAAAACGGCTCCAACAGCTGATGAAGGAAAATCAATTACTTTGTCAAATCACTGTGTTCCCGTCACATTGTTGTGGCTGGAATTGACATGACGAACAAGTGCTGGCACCGTGCTCTCCTCCATCTATCTAGACTGTGAGAAGTTCACATCACGTACAAAAAAAAATTGGAAATCTACTTGTCTGGAGAGATTTGAACTACACCTATACACCCATACAGCACCCAGACTTACCTCCTGACACAATCTCTAATAAATGATGCAAAATAAATGAACGACCATTTAAGCTTACGTTTATCATCACTTTCTATGATAAAGTTAGGTGAAAACATACAGCGGGACTTCCTTTTTGTCCCTTGCCAATGACATTCATGGATTATCTTTTTAATGGTTGTTGGGATCAAGCTTTAAAAATCAACTTGCAGAAATTGGAAATGTATGAAATGAGAAAATATCTGAGGCATTAGGTTGAGTGGGAAATCAACACCGACGTCAAAAAAACAAACCAGAAAACTGAGAAATGTGTAACATGTAAAATATACGGCCTGTTCTTCATTTCCAATTCCCACTGTACAGTGTGCCGCGGTAAATATTCACTGGTATGGAAACCCCCCAAGGACGGTTGAGCCTATTTGAAAATAACATGTATTTTACTCTACAGTGGGAAATAAATCTGGATGCAGTAATGCAGAGTAAAGCTCAGAGGTTGTGGTCAGTGACAGGGAGTCCTGGCTTCTTTCAGGCATGAGTATGAACCAGAGCCGCTTGGTTCAATCTAATCTCTGACAAGAAACAACAAGCCTTTGGGACACCCCTGCGGTCCACCTCTACACCACACAACATCATAAGCAGCTCAACTCAGGGGGTTAGATCTACTGTAGCTGTCAGGGGAGAAATATGTTTCCATTTTACAACTTCAGAGGCAGAGAAGACTATACAAATGCTCCTCTATTTTCCTTACTATTGCTCAGCCGTTTGAATCCCTCTACTCTCTCTTCTGCTCCTGTCAGTTTTCCCTCAGTACACACACTCAAGGGGTTCCCTAGTGACTGCGTCCCATTACTATCCTGAGACTGCTGCACAACAGAGCTGCAGCGCCAACGTCCCCAGTGATACTACTCAGATTCCCACATTGCCAAGACGAGTAGTGTGCGAGGCAAAGAGGATTCGGTACAAAGCTCGGTTTTCAATCAGCGTCTTTTCAAAACGCAAGGTTCAACACTGGTCCTAGAACAGGCACGATAAAGATTCAAGTAGAAATCTTAAAATTCTTAAATAATGCAAAGTACTGGGCACAAAACAACCCTGACAATTCTGTCTAAAAAGTCACCATACCAGTTTACTTTCATTTCAGCAGCAACTCCACAATGTTCTTGTAGAACAAAGCTTACCAAAATGCCAAGTTATTTTTTAAAAACCAAAATTATAGGTTATATAAGTTATATAAATGTCATTATTTGACTTCAGTGGAGCAAAAGCAGTTTTTATAATAATTAGTTCATGAAAACATAGGCCTGTATATATTAGAAAAGGATCATAAGAGCTACTCACAGAGATCTTCGTAGGCATGCAAACATCAGTCAGCCAATAAGATTCTGCAGTACAAAAATGCCAAACATATATTTTATGTAATTTTTTATGTAAATGTGTCTTCATTACATAGTCTCTCCACCACAGAGCACTAAAACGGTTTAAAAAATATCATGCGACATATCGTTATTGAATTTTATTAAACTTTATTTAAATGTTTAAATTGCATTATCCTGAAATAGGTTACACTTTAAACCGTATGCCAACAAATTGCAAAAACTGAATTACATGAATGAGTTGGATTAATCAGTAAATTAAAAAGGCCAGTTAATTAAGTGGAGAATGATAACATGTTATATTCTGTTTTTGGGTTGCCGGGTGACATCTGATCTCTAGGTCACAGTGGAATCTTTTAATACAGCAAATGTTGTTATCATCAAGGCAATGCTTGACTATACAAAGTAGATCCCATTGTAATATGGTTGTAATGTGAGTTTAAAAAAAGAAACCGTAGATTATGCACATGGTTCTGTGTACACTGTCAGTGTTTATTCAAATATACCAAGTTACTATGATTCCTCAAGGATCTCCGGCATGATTGTGCTAATCACCTGACACACCTGATTTCCCGATTCATTTTCTCCATTCATCTTGAGCAAATGTAGCGACAGCTTGCAATCTGTTTGTTTTGAGTTGTCAAAAAGGAACCAAAGGCATGTATCAACACGGAATAAATGCTACTGCAAGATGTCACCAGCTGCACATGATATGATGAATTACAATCATATGTTAATCAGCCGGAGTTGCAGTAATGGGTTGTTTACACGGCGTTCCATCACAAACCTTCTTGGACTGTTTTCTCATATACAGATACGGATTCTTGAACAGACAGGAGTACAGTACCGTTTGCAATACTAATGAACAGATTGAAGTTTTTTTTTTTTTTTTAAATCTTTTTATTTTGTTTGTTTTCCAGCAGCACAGGAACAAATTAAAAAAGCATTTATGAAATAAAATGTGTCCTCAATGAAAAATTAACTTTGAGTTTGGTCATGCGTTTATAATTGCTACTGTTTAAAATCAGCCCGCCTGTTTTTGTTGTTGTTATGCATCTTACGTAAGGCAACTGCTACCAAGACTGCCTGACAATACTGGAAACCCAATACTGTTTTCATCCTTCATCACTCACTGTATTTCTCTCTGAAATGCATGCAAAATCATATAATGTATGTGTGGATGTGGATGTGTGTGCGGGTGTGTGTGTGTGTGTATGTGTGTGTGTGTGTGTGTGTCTGTTGTGGAAGGTTGGCCACAGAGCAAACAGCAGTAGGTCCACCAACAAGGTCAATACTCGCGTAAGTACCTTTTTATTTCCCCAGCCACCCACAGTGTTAGATCCTGCAGTTTGTCCAGCAAACTTACTAATGACTGGAAAAGCTTCACTCCTTCACCATTGTTATCCTTATCCATAGGTGGCTGAATGAGGAGGATCTAGAAGGTATCTACAGTAATGAATTGAAACTGATATTAGAATACACTCAAGATACGGAGCCTATTATCTAGGTAAAAAGGGATTTCAAAATAAAACAAAATCAATATTTAGGTTTAAAGAAGCTTAAGAGCTCTTTTTCATGAAGTTTATAGAAATTTTTTTCTCCCCCAAAAAGCAATATACTGTATTTATTTTAGAGAAGTGTTGCTTCCTCACCATAGATTAATTACATGATATTTGAAAAAAAGCTGACTGTTCTCCTTTATAAAGCATTTTATTTAATAATATATCTCAATTAATTATACTGTGATTCAAAACTAACTTTGGACAGTGAATAAAACAGCAGCAAAAATTGTTGTGAATTCACGTCAGACTAACGGCAGCTGGGTGATGTGGTAAAGGTGTACATCATGATACTAATAAAAATAGATATTGAGATCATATAAATCAATCACACTAGCATTTAGTGACCTATATTCCACTTCTATGCATACATCGGACAAAATGCCTTTGGTTATTTTTTCCCCATCTACATTTTTTCTGTTGTCAGTATGGACAACAGAACTTAGTAAAAGGTAATATGCTATGACTGCACTATTATAAAGATAATAAGTCTAACAAAGAGGAAGTTAAAAAAGCATTATCCATCCAGTCATATCCCAATAAGCAGTGAAAGGTCCAGTGTGTAAGATTTAGGGGAGTATTTACAGAATATGAAACAAATAGAAAACAATTACTATGTTTCTGTTAGTGTATAATCACATAATACACTAATGAAAACGCAGTACTGTATGTTCAATTTCTGCTATATTCTCTTAATAGAGCCCACTACATCTTACACACTGGACCTTTAAGTCAGCGGAGTTTTCCCACAAAATAAACAACACACCACCTGATGACACTGTTGGTGGTGCAGCTATCTTACACACAACACAACCTTCCTCACTGATCTAAAAAAAAAAAAAAAAAAAGAAGTATATTGAATACAGAGTATAACGGGAAAGGCACATGAAGTTTCAAGTCTGAGCAGACTAGCAGACTTTGTGGACTGCTCAATGAAAATAGCCATATTCTCCTAGGGATTTATTAAATAAGTGAAAGTGCAAACAAGGTAATATTTTTAGGAAATTAGAAACGCCAATATAACTAAAGTAATTATTACAGTATATGAAATATGCGAAGGGAGGCTACTGTGTAAATAAATGAGAATCAAGAGTAAATAGAAACATCACAAGCACAGACACACTTATAAACTATGCTACAACTAAATTGCTTCCACACTCCATGGGCTCAATATGCGATTTAAAAGAGCCTGGCGGTGGCAATATTCCTCTGATATGGTGTTTAGTTTTAATAGGAACCTTCAGCTCAAATATGAGCTGACAAACACAGCAAGACAAACACAGTCTCTCTCCGGCAATGAAATATACACTATCAAATAGACCTGTACCTTTTTGAATCCACTGTGTGGGTGAAACTAAAGCGCAGAACAAACAGCATTCTGATATAGCTTTGAGGGTGATAACAGCATCTGACAGGGTGGAGAGAGCAGGCTTTGGGCTCAGTGCGAAAACACAACCTGTGATTGACATGATTCCCTGGCCTTAGAGAAGTTTACCTTTTAATAAGAGCTCAGAGAGGCCCTCTCAACAACCTGGTCCAGGCTCTCACCGACAGCAGGCGATGGCTGGGGAGGTGTATGCGCATGTATTCATGTGCGTGTGTGTGTGTGTGTGTGTGTGTGTGTGTGTGTGTGTGTGTGTGGGGGGGGGGTGTTGTTTGTGTGCGTGCGTGCATGTAGATCGACACGTGCGGACGCGCACGTGTTGTCTGTGCCCACTTGTAGCAGATTTCAATCAAGGATTTCAGCCATGCCCAAATATCTCTTCTCTTTTGGGCCTGGTTGTTTGAAGAAAATGAGTGGATTCAGGATCAAGAGCCTTTCTGGAGGAATTTAAGTCTGTTTGAGGATTATGACTTCTTCATCCTGTACAAAGCCTGCAGAGAGAGCTATATGCTAGCCCTTGGAGGCCGGGCTTACCAATGCATTCCAGACAGCGATATAGAGGTGATAAAACCCAGGAAAGACATCACAGTTTTGGGCACAGATCTTCAAAATAAATAGGGGAGTTGGAAAAGTTTTACTCTAGAAGAGCAATTCTTTTGTGGTGCAGAATATGCATGATTGGAAATAACATTACAGATTTGCCATAAGAGGATACTTAAGAAGTTGGCGAGGGATGAAAGTCCTTCTCCCCTCACATAATGCTTGTGATAATTGCAAGTCTGCTTACTGCCTTTGTGAAATTCTGCAAACATTTCTCTGTACTTCTCGCTCATGGTTGGTTCCCTGTTTAGGGCTTTGAATTCAACAAACTGCTACAAAAGCCACACCTCCTTTCATCTGACTTATGAATTACAATTAGCAAAGTAACACTTCCCCTGCCAGCTCTGATCAACATCGTCAGGTTTCAACCAGATTTCCTGTAGCATCGATGAGCGATGGCGTCGTCTGTTTCTGGGAGACGCCACCATCGATGCGGGCTTTACTGAAAAGACGCGATGAAAGTGGCCGTGATTGCCACTCTAAAGAGCCTTCATCAGTTATACAGCTGATGAGTGAACTATGTCAGCAACGCAGCCATGTAAATGTGGATCATCTCTGAAGGGAGCTCTGATCAAATCTGTCATTATTTACCCTGTTTACAGCATAACCTGAAAGCAAAACAAGAAATCAATAGAAAATGGGGACAAATTACTGTAAGTGTCAATATTTCAGACAGCTGAGATAAAGGGCTCGCAGCCTGTAATAGATTCTTTCCATTTACCTTAAGCTTATCGAGCAGAGGGTTCGTCAATTCCTGATAACACCATTAGTTAGCTGTTGATAAAACAATTTAGTATCATTATAACTCTAAATATAACAAATGGATCTTGTTTAACGGATAACATCCAGCAATTACGGTGCCCATTATTTCACAGTTTTGCTTTTCCCTTTGAGATAAACTTTAAAGTAATTCCTACAGCCGACCATCAGGAAGATTTAAGCATTTACGGTGCATGATATACGATAAAATCCATAATGCAAGTGCGTATGTTAGTTTAGTACGTGAGAAACAATCAGCCTTCAGACCCCAAGTTACCCAAGACACTTGGCATAAAAGATTAGGAGTTATAACCTTTTCTTAAATAGTCTGAAATCTGATGCAACTTTTATATATTTTTAAGCCAATAAAAGTATGACATAATTGCCTATTCTGGCCTAAAGGGCTATTATGTTGTGGTACACAACATTTTTTAAAAAGATGCAGACACCCTGATCTCTGCCATCTCCCAACAGCACGAGTCACAAGAGTGCGGGCTTTGTTGAGAAGGTTACGGGACTTTGTTTGACCCCAGAGCAGTGTGACTCTTGGAACTGTGGCTCTGCTGTACTTCACACTTATATATCTTTTGTACTTGATCAATTGCGCCCACCTCCCCATACAAAATGCAGCCAAATACGCCGAGTGAGGCGATCGTCCCGGGCAAAGGAAGCCACGAACGAGCCGGAGAGAGGAAGTAGCATCTCCTACAGACAGTCTCAGCAGGGGATGGACTAACTATAGCCACATCAATGACTAACTCTCACAGCAAGGACACCTCCCTTCACTTTGAAAAGAAAATAAATTAAACAACAAAGGGGGACACTGACATTCACTGCCTTTCAGTTTATTGCACCAAATAACTGCTCGTCGTACGTCCAGCACAGGATTATTGTTGAGTTCAGCGGCCAGTGAGACAACAGTGAAATGAAAAATCATTTTAGGAACAAAGTTTCCTTCCCAGCAGGAATGATGATTGCTATATGGATTCGTACATGAAGCAGAAAAAGTTCCCTCATCTACTGGCCTAATATGGTCATTCCAACACAGGAGGAGACCCATCTTTGTACTTCTTCATGCATTACGTACACAATCAATAATGGAAAAATATACACTGCGAAAGGCCTTAGTCGCACTGCCTGCAAGCGGCATTGATAAATGATTTTGTGCCAGTTATGACAGCAAGGTGCATGCAGTGAAGAGAGTAGAAGGCCTTTTTAATAGTGCAAGGAGAGAATTAAATCAAACCCAGGAGGGCCTCCACTGGAAAGGAGAGATGCTGCATCCCTCTGCTCTAAATCACAGCTCTACTTAAGCCCAGCCCTCTCTTTCCCCATTTTTCTACATTATCAGAGGAAACCTGTCACTGCTGTCTATGGGTAAGTTTACAAATCATGATTTATCAGAGAGAGGATTTCTAAACACCTGTGTGAGAAAATAAGCATCCCCTGCATTATTATTTATAGGCCAAAAAGTTTTTTTACTCTTCCTTTAACTTAAGAAAGTATCTAAACCACTGTACGTATATATTTACAACGTATTTAGATGTCTTTATCCCGTGTATAAACGTTGCATGAATGCCTTAAAATCTCAAATTGATGATAATATACAATAAAAAATTTCCATTTTCACCATGGCCTCTGTGTTCCTATGTAATTCATGTGCAAACTATGTGCTCCTTTTAAGTCCTCAGTGTAAAACCCTGTAGAACACAGCTCCTTATTATCCCAGGGTGGGAAAATATAAAAGGGGGCTTAAAAAGGAGTGAAAAGTTTCCAAAGGTCAAAAATTAATCAAACTCATTACCTGTGGAGGAGAAGGATCCTGGTTGCTGCTAACTCGTTTAGCAGATTTTTAACCTCCATTCTCTTTTCAATGGGGTGGTGATTCCCAAAGGAGCAAACGTCCACGACTTCTCATTTACAACTGGATAAGTGAATCATAATGATCTTCACAGGCCGGCTTCTGGAGACATAAACATCACATTTTTTTTTTAAAACAGAAACTAAAACTGCTTACAGCTAACTCATATACATGTAAACAAACATCATTATATCATACAGTATGTACTTCAATATTACATTATTTAAAACCTAAGCCTTGAGAACCCTAAAACACAACCCAGTTTCAAGCCACTTTCTGCAGTACAAACGGGCAAAGCCACACCAGCTGGGGAGAGAAAATCCTTCTTACTGGCCACCAAGCCCAATTGCAGCCACTTTATCCATTAAATACTACAGAAGAAAGCGACGGAGCGAAAGCCGTATGAGGGGGAAAACGTGAACCCAGGGTGATGGGCACTCAGTCCACTGTCTCGTCTCTGTTCCTAATGCAGAACTTTCTCCAGGCAGGAGCGTCTTATCGAGGAAACACATGACGACATTCACAGGCAGATGGTCGGACACAAGTCTGAAGAAGCACAGAGCTTTTTTTTATGTATTCAAAATATATTAGTAAATCATTGCTGCAAATATTACTAGAATGACAATCAGCTGTCAATAGGGACCAGTGTGTAAATACACTGCTGAGTGACTAATGCTATCAGAAAATAAAATGAATGAATGTTAAATGTGAAAATTTGTGAGTTAACAAAAAGAGAAAAATGTGTATATAAGTGTTGTTTCAGTGTGTTTTAAACATTAACTAGATTTAACTAATTAATTGAATTTACTGGGCTCAATATTAATGCATTTTTATTATTAAATTTGCTCCCTTAACATTTCAGTCTCATATTTTACATTTCTTTCCAAAACAGGGAGCTGAAATTAATTCATTCTAAAAATCAGGATCAGTGTAAATTGTTTTTCTCACAGGGAGAAAGATACGAGACAGCATTTAGGGTAATTCCTCACGCATAAATAACTATGAGCCTAATTTGAGCTGATTTGGGTTGTTAGGTTTACGGCCTAAACGTGCCGAATGTTTGACGGTAAAATTTTGACTGGCCACAGAAATGTAAAGACACAATTCAGTGGGTGAAAGTCCCCATATGGTAACACTGTGTACTGGTCTTTGAATCTGATGATACAATTAACCTCTGACTCCTTCCCCCTCCCCGGCAAAAAAAAAAAGGGAGTTGTTTGATCATTTTTTATGTTTTTATTTTTAACCATTAAAATAACTCTGATGCTAAATTATTTGTTTTAACAGTTACAACAGTAAACCAAATTTTAACATGTTTGGCCTAGACATAAAAAAAAAAAATTACCTGTAGTAGCCTTATTTTCTCCACAAGAAAATAAAATCATAAAAACAAAAAAAAAACTATTAATGCTCTAAGGGAAGTCAGGGCTGTAAATGTGCACAATATTCCACATTATATACATGTCATTTCAGAGTGCACTCCAAGTGATGCAGTGTCAAATCTGTGTGACAGATTTAGGTGAACGCTGGCGAAAGGAGCCCTGCGTGGGGAGAGCGGCTTAGGGCTGACTCAAGCAGCCAGTACAAGATCTCCAGCAGGCAGAAAGGAGCCACGCTCACCACGGAGCCGCTCCCTGTCCAGCCCACCAACACTGACAGCCAAGCAATAACCTGACACCATTGCCATCTTCTGACTACAGTCACACATGACTCTGTGTCAGCTTCATATGAACTTCATGTTAACTTAGGAGGCGTTGCACTGGCTATGAGACTGACAGGAACGCAAAACAAAAGGTGAAATTTTAGGGCCGAGGTGAAGCATACTCCACAAATTAAAATAAACGAAACATGCGAACATGTCTAATAATCTGGAGACTGATTTGGTCTATAAACTTAACGGTATACAAAGTTTGAAGTGATGAGAACTGAGACACACTGTGCATGAGAGACAGAGGATGTAGAGTTCTCATGTGGAGCTAATGTTTTTCATTATTTCTAATGAAATGTCTCCCTCTTTTGGTGGCTGCTGTAGAAAAAAAACGAGACATTGATTAGTGGTGTCAAGTAACAAATCACCTTCACATGAATATAAAATTAGAAATATTTTGATCATAGCATCCCTTCAGTTGTATTTGCATTTAAAACTGTTCATTCAATAGATCAGAATGATCATTATTTTATGTAGTATTTTAAGTGTATGCAGTGTAATGTATTTAAATATCCCACTGTTACCTTAATTCACTGGTAAAGGCAGGAATTTTGAATTTAACACTTGATGAAATGTCAGTTGTTTTTACTTTAATCATATTTGGTTAAACTAAAGCTAAAAAATGATGCTTCCACTGAGAGCTAGAGGCTCGTAAACTCATTTTTAAATCTGGGAGCTCCCTGACATCTAGTGGACAAAACCTAGACTGCTTTCAGAAAAGCACAGGCCCGCTGTACTGCAAGTGTTTGACGAGCCACATAAATTTTATGTAATTGACAGTACATCCAACAGAAATATGTTTTTTGTGTAATATGAATTTAAACGTCTGCTTAAATTGAATTCAATCCAGTACAATCATCTATAGTATCAGTAATTCATATACTTATTGTAGATTATGGATTCATGACTCAGCTTCTGGATGAGCAGTTCAAGGCTGTGAGCCTTATGTGCAGCAAACATTACATCCTCATACCTCTCAGTATTAGATAAATAACAACTACAGCTTTTTTTGCAGAGTTGGGGGAATATAAAGTCTGTTCTGTCTCTAAATTAAGAATAAATGTGTTCTGAGTTTGTCAGACTAAAGAAGAAAGTGTTATTAATCACCCAGCCAAATTTGAATGATTAATATCAATGAGTTTATGAAATTAGGTGTCAAAATCAGGTAAAAAAAATTAGCAGTATTCTCAGCTCGTGGGAGCAGTCAAGGAGCACTTTTGAAGCGACTGAAACGTGTCACATGAGACATGATGGCATGACTAACTTTGAAACACTGAATGAATTCATCTTTAACTCTCTGCTAGGGGTGCAGGGGTATGCTCAGGGTGGCCTCAGTGTGTCATCAAGCCATTTTGTAGTTGTGTGTGTTAGTTATTGTTATAGTCAGTGATGTCCTCCCCACAACAACCTATAAACAATCTTAAACCAAACTGAATGAAGCTACACAAAGCAACCTAATGTGAGCTCCTGAAACATTACCACTGAGTTGACCAAATCTGATAGACTCAACAATAAACTTCAATACTATAGGCTTTATATACTGCAGCGATATTCATTCAATATTGTACAGATGTTGCTATTGTTCTGTTCACATCTTCAGCTGACAACGTGTTAAGACAGAAACTAATTAAGGACAGGAGGGAGGAAGTCTGAACTGTTTTCCAATTTGTCTAGCAATATTCTGTCACAGCATCAAAGCTAGGTCCTGTAGGTTTAGAGCTGAAAGCTTGCCAGAATCAATACAGCAGACTTTAGTGCTTTTGGAAATTGTAATTTTGCTAAATAGAGGTGAGTTTATACAGAATGGGCCAATAATTTTTAATTACTGAGACATCCAGGTTATAAGCTTAATAAATGTAGTTTTCACAGCTTTTGGAAAATGACCTGAGAGAAAGGAGCAGAGCTGTTAGCTGCCAAGCAATTAAAAACATATTTTTAAAGCTCAAAGGCTCAATAGCAAGGCAGCAGGTGAAGGTCTTGGCACAGTCTAAAGGATTTAAGTCTCATATTTACCTAATCAGTTCAGGTTCTGGGGTTTTATTTAAGAAGGTAACACTGATTTTTTTATGCCAATACTGAATTTTGTCAGCAAAATAAGACAGCAAAATCATACATGACTTAAAGAATGCAGAGACACTTGAAGATGGCAAATCATGTATGTTGACTTTTTTTTCAACTCTATATTAATACAATACTCACATGCCAATGTGTACACTGAAACAGTTAGAGATCATCTTCCTCTGGCTTTAACTTTTTTTTTTTCATTATTGATTAATCTGTCAATAATTTTCTCATTTAATTGATTTTGGTCCAGAAAATGTCAGAAATATTTGAAAAATGTTGTTCACGGTTTCCCAAAGGCTTGTTTTGTCCACAAATATATTCAGCTCATTGTCATAGAGAATTACATCATATTTGAGCTGAAATCAGAGAATTTGAACAAAAAGAATGATCAAAATGGATGGCGATTAATCTAATTGTTAACTAAACAATTAAACCACTAACTGTTACAGCTCTTTTCTAGCTCGACTCCACTGTAAGAGACAGGGAAACAAAATCCACAGGACGTTTTTCATGAATGCATTCTTAAATTTAAGTTAATATGAGGCATCAGCAGTCTAAGTTACACAAATCAATCTTCCAAAATTACTCTTTCTCTTTGTGGTTGTCTGGACAGCATTTCTTTTCTTGCTGAGGACCAGTGATGGGGTGGTAATACAGAGAGGGAATTTCACAGAAAAGACTTTTACTGCAAATGCTCACTTGATTTAGGTCAAGAAGGCTGATGCCTTGTATTAGCTTCGGCTGAACTTTAGAGTCCATTTTTACACAAAACGAGGAGTGTGTATTTGGCACCCTCACCTCTGTCTCACAGAGGTCTCTTCTGGGGCACTCTGGAAGGAGGAATGATTTCAGTAACTAGTAACTCTCAATAAACATGTGATGCGAGTATTAAGACTGACTGAAAACTGAAAATATTGTTCCTAGAACATTTCGCCAAAAGGATTGCAGTTCAAAATTACCTTGCTGGCTCACACTATCGATTAATGTGTTGACCTTATGAAAAATAAAGATGAATATTGATCTGCTGAGGGAAATCATATGATAAGATCAAAAAGCTGGCTACAGTGGTAAGTGACTTTATTGTACAACTACTGTTACCAAAGTGAATGATCTCAATCTCAACTTTTATCTAGCCTAGATGAATGAGACGTCATGGCACATTGCTGTAGTGGTTAGTACTGTTGCCTCACAGTAAGAAGGTTCTGGTCCAGCCAAGAGCCTGCCAGCCCACTGGGGCCTTTTTGGGCCAGGGGAGTGTGTGGTTGGGGCTGGGACTTTTTTGTGTGGAGTCAAACGGCAACCTCTGTGGCTGTGAAATGAAGCCAATGCAGAAGTGCCAAAAACTGCAGTTCCTCAAATGTCCACTTGAGGCTGGCTACATAATGGGTGAATCTCCATAAGCCCCCATGTTAAAATGTCCAACTCACAGCAGAAATAAACATATTTACAGCCTGATACAAAAAAACAGCTACATCAATGCTTTACATCTTTGCCCATTTTTTGGATTAGCCAAGAGGTGGCTGAGGCAGGACTGCCCAGATGGCGGCGGCAAGAGCCAACACACTTTGTGCTTCACCACAGTCGTTCAGAAACGTATTGGTGATATGACAGACACAATGTCCAAGTTTTATACTGTCTGTGTGTGGAGTTTGCATGGTCACCATGTATCTGCTTCCTTGGAAACATCATTGTGGGCATTTTAGCTGACCTTCAAACTGAACTATGCACACAGGTCCTTTGTCCAAAACATTTTCTAATGAATCAGGGTTCAATTAAATTATAGAAGCAGCCTTAAATATACATTTCTATATGATATTGCATTACTGCCCATGTTAGGTTGCAAAACAAACCCACAAACTTGCCTATAAAACTTTTTAATAGCTTCCTACTGACCTCATGGGAATAAAATTTCCTGAGGAAAACTGTGCCACAGCATTAACATTTTCTAACCAGTTCAATTTTATTCACATTCTGAGAAAAATCCAAATTTACCTGGAAAGTTTCTGACAGCATTGTGACTGGAATAATCAGTCCCCTCTGCCTGGTTGTAAAAAAAAAAAAAAAAACTGGTTTATATTTAAGGTGCCTCAGCATTTACTGCCTAGCAATTAAGTCTTGTCCAATGACTGATACTTCTTTCCCCTCTTTTTATTCACTTGATAGACTTTAATATACTTTTAACATTTTATTCTTTCAATTGCAGTTTTAGGGTCTTGAAAATTAGTTCTGTGTTTCTATGCACTATTTATTAAACTTGATTTCTATATTGGCTTTGTTAATTGTAATACTTTACAGCTATATGGTGAAATCGTATTTGTTTGTTTTTTTGCTATTCATTC
The DNA here is from genome assembly GCA_028641955.1 of Protonibea diacanthus. Taxonomy (NCBI): domain Eukaryota; kingdom Metazoa; phylum Chordata; class Actinopteri; family Sciaenidae; genus Protonibea; species Protonibea diacanthus. The sequence goes on along the minus strand of CM053986.1, from coordinate 17,883,152 downwards.
TTGTCTGTTTCTGTTATTACTTTTTGCTTTGTGAAGCACTAAGAAACTTACCTGTAAAATCATCTCTGGTAGTACTGACAGTTACCTACTTTCACTTCACCTGGCTGACCAAGCTAACATTTAATCGCTATAACTACCTGACAACAACCACAGTCAATGTTACAACACAAACGACACTCTTACCGTTGTTTTAACACATTGCCATCTTCTCTTCTGTAAACGTTTTATCCAAGTTGGGGAAAAAATAATCCGAAACCGATCATTTTGACCCGGTTGTGACCACGCCATTTTAACATGATAACCGGAAACGACACACCTCCATGTTACCCTTGTAAAATGCGTCACCAAAGTGAAGATTTAATGAAGATTTTAATGTCTGAAAGATAAATTGGTTACTGTGTTGTTTTCATGTTTACATTGCATACTACCTACAGTTACAATGGGTTTCACAGGAGCTCAAAGGCTCTCTCATGATGTGTACATTGTGTGATAATATTGAGTGAACATAAGATTACAACCATATTAAGTGTACTATTAGATTTGTACTTTATTGGCATAACATATTGGCAGTTGAAAAGGATACAGGGCAAATATGTATGAATAATTTAATTATTTACAATAATTAAAATGTGTCTATATATATATATATATATATATATATATATATATATATATACATGTCATTTACACACAGAGTTATAAAGTGTACAATATGTGTCAGCAGAATTCTTCAATTTAAAACACTTTTCATCTATTAAATTTATCAGACCTCAGTTCAGGCCGAGGCATAGTGTCCTAGTGTGATCTTACATAGCCTTCTGTGTTTTCTCTGATTTTAGTATAATACCATTACAGTTTGAAACAAGTTTAATGCAAAAGCACGATTTTCACTGTTCCTACAAAGTTTACACATTAAAATGATGACATGCCTGTCCTCACTCACACAAGGTCTATATTTAGTACACATGGCTATTACATTTGGGTATTCAAAGCAACAGGAGAGTCGTTCAGCTGTCTCAGTAACTGACACTTCAACTGAAATTTCTTTAATTGCTTCTCCATCAACTGACAACTCAACTACTTTAATTGTATCACCCTTGAATTATGTCAGTAAGCTGACAACTGGTTAATTCGCTTTTACTGTAATTTCTTTCTCCTCACCTGAGAGCTTAACTTTTAAGATTTTAAATCAGCACCAGCTTTTAAAGCATACACAATTGATCTTTAAATTTCAGCAGACACTGGAAAGTAGTTAAAACTACTTTCACATGCTTCAACTATCTGCAGTTTTTCCAGTTCACCAGAGGTTTCAGCTGCTGTCAACAATGTCATCTGTGAACTGACAGGTCAATTGCAGTTTATTTCAGCATCATCTGATTTTTTTCTCTTTCATTTACAGTTCAAGTACTTTTTACTTTTCAACTTCTGTCACATGCTTTCACAGCTCACTTCTCCTAGACTTGTTAGATGGTAAATTTCAATTGCTTTCATCGTTCATGTTTTTTAAACTAATATTTTTATTTAAGCAGATTTTCCCACATCCCTTTCCCCCAAACTCATTTTTCTTATTTTCTCTCTCTCTCTCTCTCTCTCTCTCTCTCTCTCTCTCTCTCTCTCCCTTTTCCCTTTTCTCTATTGTTCAAATACAAGAACCACTGGGGCTCTAAACCCACAGAGTGATACTGAGATACTGCTCCCCTACTTAGAGTCTCAACTCCCTCTTGGTTCCCTCCCATCTCCCCACATCTCCATCTCCAAACTCCTCCATCCATCAACCCCATTTTCTCCTCTCATCCCTCAGCCCTCATCCTCCTCCCTCCTACAGTACATCATCTTGGTTCACTTTCATCCACAGTATGCAATAGACCAGTCTAAATGTAAAATATGTGCATAGTAGATATCCATATTAAAGTGGCCTTTATTAGTGAATCCTGAAATTTGAGACTAAACACAACTTACTTTTGATACCTTTGCCTTACCACAGTGGTACAGTTCCAACTTGTGACTTTGCAAGGTTGGAAGGAGGAAGGCAAAGCATCAAAGTAAAAAAGTAATTGGTACTGAGGCTTCATTGGCAGTTTAGAATAGCATAACAAACCTTTCTATTGACATATCTTGTGGTCATCAAGAGCATTGTGATTCATCCTTTTAGGACCACAGCAATTTTATGTTTATTTTTCATATTATCTTATCAAGAACCTTCCTATTGTGACCACATGGTGGTACTAGAGGATAAGCCAGGGTATTTGAATTCATCTTCACGTCCACACAAATATCATGGTGAAAATACTTAAAAGTCTTCATATTTTAACTATTAGACAGGTTTACATGATCCCTTAATTCTCACCACTTGTAGCAAATAAATTTGTTTTGTCATAATTACCATAACGTTGAGAGAGTCAAGTGATGAAACTCACCTCTGGAATCTCTTGCTCTCTACAGCCTGAGTAAACAACTCTTACAGTAATTGCAAGGCTCAGTGTGTTGTACAAAAAATACACTGTTATATAAATACTGTAAGGACAAAGCCATGGTAGCACATGCTCCCATGGTAACACACCAGTTTCTGTGGTCCCAATGCCATCTGGGTAAGGTATGGTATTAAGGATGTTGCTGCAGCAAAGCACAGGGGGAGAAAGAAGTGAAAGACAGGGACAGTTTATGCATACAGTATATTTGGGCCTTCTCCACAAATCAGGACAGCTGCCTGGCAAAAAAAAAAAAAGAGCTGAGGCTGTGAACACAGGAAATATCAGTCCAGAGTAAAACAAGAGTTATTTTATTTTATTTTCATGTGACGCACACAAAGTGCCTGAACCCCTGTGAGTTTACAGGACGCCAAAGGAAGAGCTGCCATAATCAAACACTTCATTTCATTAGAAAATCACAGATATTTAGATGATGGGATGATGCTTAAGATGGATGACTGACGTGTACAAACTATTGGGTTATTAAAATGATTAAGGCTGGCCTACACGTCGATGCATGCTGTGTTAGGCTTATTTAGTACATCAGAGTAACACATCTTTAAATATTCAACAAAGTAATGAATAAGTGAATGAATATTAACAACCTCAGAGTACTCAGCACTAATGATCTACAAACAATCTGTGTTTCTAAACTGTATCATTCATGTTGCTGCTCTATTTGCAAAGTGCTCTCTCTCAAAGTCTCAAAGAAAAGTTGAGGTAAGTCCATTAAATCTGAAAAACTCTATATATAGAGAACCTGACATGCCTTATGTGGACAAGAGAGTGCTGTTAGTCATACTAGTGCCTCTCTGGACTGAAGGAGGCAAATTATTAACAGAGACATATGGTTTGAAGCTGGCACGGACTGCATTCAGTAGACAGTAGACATACACAAGCCTGCCTCACCTCCAACATGAAAGAGGATGAGAGAGTGAGATTTGAAGAGAGGCTCTGGAGGATTGCAGGGAACATCATGCTGAGGTCACCAGCTGAGCAACTCCAAATGACATGCCTGGAGCCCAGAGGAAGATGAGAAAAGAAAGCGCGATGCAAAAACATGTGACGTGTCTGTTGACATCCACAAATATACACAGTATACTGTATATATAATATAATAGGTGGTAAATCAGAAAGCAGGTTAAGACTCCACCAATTTACCTTCACCCATAAACTGTTCCGCATTATAGACTTGACAAAGATGAACTGCTGCTGCCAGTGATGTTTCTGTTAATTAATGCCTCCAAGAAGGAACTGAAAAGAATACTACCGGTTACCTAAACCAACCCAGTTCTTTAGTCCACCAGCACAAAGATGTTGACAATCCTCATTAGATGGCACTATTGTCCTACAATCAAACCTGAATGCTCTCAAGTCAGCATCACTGAGTCAAGGCAACCAGCACAACTGATATCAACAAGTTGAAGATGGTTTCTATTTTTATCCACAATATGCTGCATGCTGTGCATTGTGGTATATGGTTACAGTTTTGATGTCATTAATGTGCCGTTCAATGGCGACGGATGACATGTTCATATAACGACTGCAGAGCGACGGAGAAACGCTGTCAACACCCTGAAGAACCGCTGAATACAAATGGTTTGGAAGATGGTTGTCGCAGATTTCTGCAGGAAATGAGCAAATAATGAGTACAATAATTTAAACAGTAAAATCTCCTCTGAAGATTATGAAACCAAAATCAAAAGATTATGAGGTATACCTGCATAATCTTTTGGTGATGTATAGAGTCTGACGCATCTTGAACAGCCTCATTTCTTGTGACTCTATATAGGCTGCTTGGCTTGCTTCATGTACCTGGAGTTAATATCGCACAAGCCCCAATGTTGTCATTTTAAATGAAGATGCATGGCACTAACAGGCTTACATCCTGCAGCCACTGTGCCTTCATGTGTTCCTGGTGTGTTGAAGGATTGCCTTGCATTCCCTTTCTTATTATACATGCTATAGGTTCCCCATCTTATGAAGAGCAGCAGCTGTAAACGCACAGAGTGTTTTGATTGTGCTCGTGTATTTTTTGATATTATTTGATCAGAGAGGAATAGACTTTGAAAATACACATTGTGGTAATCCTATTTGCTTGGAATATGTGAAGGTAATTGAAAGTGTCAAGATGGCCTCATTATAAATGATTCAGAAAGCAGGAGAAGAAATATTTTTGAGTGCCATAGGAATATGACCTACAAAACACAGAAACAGTATGCATAATAGAAGAAGCATAGAAATATATCTAAATCTTATTGATGTCCCTAAAGATTAAGGAACAAACTTTTCTAATATTTTCAATATTTCATGTGAAAACAGCCAGTTAGACATACAATGCAATTATACAGAGTTTAAATTATTTACAAAATAATTACAGGCATAGCAACATTTATTTCAATACTGAGAATTTACCTCTCCTGCTTGGTTGCTTTTAAACTTTGACACTTGATATTTGTCTTTTTGATATTTCTCTCATTTGAATTTGAAAGAAGTGATTATCTTTTGTGCAGCATGTCCAAAATGACAAAAAATATATGTTGTTCATAAAAGCTGTATAATTACATTTACTGCTGCTGTTAAGCCTTGTGTACGGATGTAGGTTCAGTACCTGTACCTTGATTATTTCCCTTTTTTGTTAGTTGCTTCGGATCGAAGCGTCATCTAAATTACTAAATGTAAATGTGAATGCTGCTGTTAAGCCTCATGTGCATATGTAGCTTCAGCATTTCTCCACAAATCTGAGATCAGTTCCAGGTGTACGGTATTAACAGCAGGTGATATTGTGCAGGAGAGAGCAAAAAATGCTTTCTCACAACCTCTATAGAGCAGGGTGGCCTGCACTCCACATCAAAATGGAAAATCTTCCACACCTGACAGAGCTTGTCTGACAGGAGAGCTGTGTCTCATTATAGGTGACTCATTATCTGATCTACTCAGTGTGTGTGCGTGTGTGTGTGTTTACCTGTGCCTCTATTGTATCGCATGTGTATCACCTCTGTGTAATATGACATTTTCCCTTTGAGCATACATGATGATTATGAAGGCATTATGATTCATCCAGAGACATTGTGATCATCAAAGGGAAGGCAAGTTTTATAGATTGTCCATAAAGTGGCAACAAGGAGGATGGAAGTGAGCGTTTCACTAAACGTGATGATCCTCTGACTTTCACCACTGTTGTAACTCACACACATCATCACATTTTCTCTGAAATCATTACATCATCACGTTCTTTCCCTCCGTCTCCTACAGTGAACTTTCCTCCTCTATATGTTCACAGGTGTATAAATCAGCTCGAATGTGCCTCGCTGCAGAAACCTGTTCAGAGCCCCCCCCCCCCAGTTTTCAGATTTAAAAGGGTGGCGTGGGTTTGCGAGCAAAATACCAGGTTTTTCATTGGAGTGGCTGTAAGGATGATATTAATTAGCATAATTGCAATGACCATGTGGACTGAGATTATTGTGTGGCTGCTAGGCTGTCTGTTCTATTGTAGCTCCTCTTAGAGCCTGTGGATTGCTCATTGACTCACCCAGCAGTACGGTTTCCTAGCAACGCCTCTTGAATGTACTGTACAGTACTTCCCTATCTCATGGGCGCCTTTAATAATCTGCTTTGCTATTTTCATGTAAGCTTTGTTAAAAGATTTATGGTGCATTTGAAACTGTGCTATTTTGCTGCTGTTCATTTAGCGTGTGGCAGTAAACCGTGCACATTCATGGGATGAAATGTGGTTTACAGCAGGGCTTTTCCATGCATGCCTTTCCCCAACAAGGGAATTAACATGATGCAAGAATGTCAGGACTCCAGTTTACACAATGAGAGCAAAAATGCTGACTAGCGTTCCGAGCTTTGAATGAATTGCCCCAGAATGATAGCAGTGTTCTGCTGAAGAATGGCTTTGACCCGGGCAATTTCATTAACTGTACCGCACTCCTGATAGGCAGTTTTAATGAGTGAAGATAATTTCACTGAGGGACCTCGTTGTCATGATGAATCTGGACGAGTGCTTACATCACGGTGTTACACAATGCAGCTAAGCTTTGGCCCCAATCAGGTATATTCTGGTAGACAATTGCTGCACATTTCAACTAATGCAATAGTCCGAGATCACAGGATCACAATATGAGTCTATAAAATGCAGGAGTGCATTCGAAAGCTGTGAGCTGAGGGCAGTAGGAATTGAGAGAGGTTATCTGTTTGTAGGTGATGAATCCTGGCATTACATGTATTGTTGTTGCCTGAGCCAGGCTGTGAAATTTATGGCCCATATAAAGGCTCCTCATCATGTGGCTGACAGACAGTATACATTTTCCAGGACAGGAGATCATGACTCCTGATGCCTTGTGAAATTGCAACCAAGATCTCTCGCAGGGAATCTGTCCACATACGGGCTGGTATGTAGACCTCAATGCTTTGGCCGTGACATGGAAGTGTAACGTGTATGTCCTTGTGTTTGTGTAGTTTTATTTTCTGACCTCTCACCTCCATCACCTTACCTTCTTCTTGGGTGTTCCCACTGCATTTATTCATCCTTGTCCCATCCCACATATATTCTTCAGAGTTTTGTTGCATCAGCTGCTACAGTCCAACCAATTTTACAGGCGTAAATGCAGCATGCAGAAGTCTCTCAGGAGTGCAACATGTTCCCTGCATCGTGTTCACCCCTTCACATGATTTTGTTTTATTCATATCTTATTTTGAAGTTCATCTCCCATCATCCAGAGCTAACCTAGACCCGTGATTTCTGCTTGACTGCAGCATCCGACATCGTTGCACCATACCCAGAGTTAGCTCCTCTAATTCTGTTTCCAGTTCTTTATTCTCGTTCTCCCTCTCTCTTTTCTCTTCACCTGTTTCCGTCCAGTGCTTTTCCCCGAGGTGAAGAAGATGTTGTCTCCCATCTGGCTGACTTCACAGCAGACTGACAGTCTGTTGCAGTCCTCTTGTGACTCCCTGCTGCATAGTGTTCAGCTCGCTGCGAGAAGCCCCGCTGAATTAATCCACGTGTGTTTCTTTTAATCCAGACAAACTGTAAGATTTGGAAAAATCCTACTTGTATTGTATCAGAGAAAAATGATATCCTTCTTTATCCTAGTGCAAGTAACACAGCACATCACCTGCTATCTGTATCTGAATGGGCCATTTTATTAAGTGTCTGGGATAATAAAGGATGTTAACTGAGTGTGCAGTTCAGTTTTTTTCCCCCCCCTTTTGAATCGACAGTCTTCTTGCATGCTTAATCACTCTTTAGTGTCAGTGACTGCGGGGAAGAAATGTGACACTGATATTACCCCACTGAGATAAGATTCTCTTCAAATCTGTGCCTATATTTAATTTGTTTAGCCCCCCTCGACATCACATTTGGAGCTACAGTTTTACAAGGGTTTCTGAAATCCTGTGACTAATGACTGAGCATATGGCTTCCAGCATTAGTAAATGTTTTCCCTCAAATATTCTCAAAACATTTTCTCTTCACTCACGTTCAAAACGCAGCAACCTAACGTAGTTTGTTGTGTTATTGCCATGATCTGATGAAGTGGACTGTAAAATTAGATGTATTTTGTTTCAGGGTAGTTTCTTATATGTAAACAACTTCAAACTGTTACAGTAGATGTGCAGCATAACACTTTGCAATGCAACCCTACAGTATGTCTTGATTAAGCCATTAGGAGACACATTTCCTGGACCTGGATATGTCTGGTGTTAATGAGCCACCTCAGCTGTCCACTGTGGTTACTTTCAAGGCCATGTGGTTGGGTGAGGATAAAATGAAATGAGGACGCATGAGTCAGCAGTGAGAATTCGCAGCGAGGTGATTAAAGGTAGTAGTGAAGGCCCTTTCTGGGAGCAAAAGATTAAGACGATGCTACTCTCTCATCTTCCTCAAAGCCAGAGCCAGTTGATGTGGCCCCCACAGGCTGCTCGTCCGGAGCCAACATTTCTCGGCAGCAGATCACAAATGAAGGCACACATATTCTAATATGTTTTGATAAGAGTGGCTATCATTAGACAATAAACTGAAAGATTGGCTTGGCACCTTGCATTTGAAATTCGTCCTGTTGAGGATCTGGCGACAGAGACAGATTTTATGTGTCCAGAGCCAAATATTTACAAATATATAAAGTACCATAGCTCTTCTGACACTGGTGTATCAGATATTTATATAATATGTGTGTTACTCCAATAACCGTGAAAGCAGAAAAGATATAATTAGAGCTGAAACGATTAGTCAATAAATCCAGGAAAAGATTTTCTTACAATGAAGCCTTGATATTATTTCTTTTATTTTGGATTTTCATAGTTGAACGAACATTAATAACACGTTTATCATCCAACTTAGCCTACCCCTGTACAGATATTTGCCCTTTGTTGAAAACTTGTAGACATACAAGCAAAAACATTAATATTCCAACTAATCTGAAAATAACAATGTGCCTAATTGAGACAAGTAGTGATCCTGGTGTAAAGCTGTAAATAATGGAAGTAAAAAAAAAAGCTGAAGGTTAATTAAGGGTGAGTAGAGACGGAACGGGAAAGGAATGACACGTAGCAAGGTCTGATATCTTTGTAAATTGAATATCTTTCTGGGTTTAAAACTGTTGCTTCGACAAAACAAGCAGTTCTAAGATGTAACTTTTGGCTTTTGGATTTTGTGCATTGCAGTTTTCACCATTTTCTGGCATTTCATTGTCTAACCAAGCAGCAACCTCTGAGGCTATGAAATTAAGCCAACAACTGCGGTTCCTTGAACATCCGCTTGAGGCTGGCTGTAAAACGAGTCAATCAAAATCAAAGCCCATCAAAATGTCCAACTTCACAGCAGAAATAAACATGTTTACAGCCTGGTGCAAAAAATGGGTTTGGTCTCTATAACTAATATCAATCTTCAAGACAAATGCGCTGAGGGAGAATTTCTATAGAACTCTGCTGCTAAATTATATTAAAGTTTTGCATAATTAAGAGCGTGGACACTCTGTTTGACCACCCAGGCTTCATTTAGCCTGCCCTTTGCCAATTTTTAGATTACCCAAGAACTAGCAGAGGCAGGACTACCAAGATGGTGACGGCCAGAGCCACCACACTCTGAGCTTCACAATGGCTCTTCAGAACCCAACAGGCGACATTATGGAGACTATGTCCACATTTTATACGGTCTGTGTGTCTAACCAAACAATTGTTTAAAGTCTGTGTAAAGCCAATTCTAAGATTTCTTTCAGAATACATTAAATATGTTAGAAAATAGTTGCTGAAAACATGTGAAGACTTTGGGATCCAGGATTTTGTGGGCGGTCCTAAAGGGTGGCTCTATGACACACTGAGGCCACCCTGAGCATACCCCTGCACCCCTAGCAGAGAGATAGAGATGAATTGATCTCGCTCAGAGTGTTTCAAAGTTAGTCATGTCATTTTTTTAACTCATCTGACACGTTTCAGTCGCCTCAAAATTGCCGCTTGACTGCTCCCACTAGTGGGTGTGGCTTCAGCACATTCAGCGGACACACCCCCACAGTCCTGGAGCTGAGAATACTGCTCATTTTAACCTGATTTTGACACCTAATTTCATAAACTTGTCGATATTATTAATCATTCAAATTTGGCTGGGTGGTTAATAACACTTTCTTCTTTAGTCTGACAAACTCAGAAAACATATTTATTCTTACTTTACAAAGACTTTAAGTGAGAAATGAATAATGAACAATGAAAACAACATGTGGTAGCCTCATGACAGGTAAAGCTAAAATTATCATGACCCCACAAACTTTGTTTAAGCCTTTGGTTCATTCCTCTTGACTTTGCTTGGTTTATCTTTAATGCACACAGTTCCTGAGGTGACGGGCCTTAAAATTCATAATCCTTTTGTTGAAAGCCTTTTCCCTATATGGTGATAATTTGCACCTTATCAGAGGAAGGTTCGAGTCTGTTCAGAAACATACACAAGCTGCTTCTTGAGACAACTTGTTTGTGAAAGTCTGCTCGCTGTTTGAGTAGTCATCATAAAATGTGTATGTGAACATGTACTTTGTGTGTACAGTGCAGTATGTGCGTGGGTGTACGTGTTGATGTGCATGTTTTATGTTGTATGAGTGCATGGATGAGAAAATGTGTCTGAAAGGTCTCTTCCACTTCCATATGTCCCTCATATATTTCTCTGGGGGATAATCATATTAGAGTGAGTCACACTTGACCTCCCTTGCGGAGGATTTAAATAGATCATAAATGCCGCTGCAGTGTGGCCAAATTGCTGATATGTTACTAACATGTTTGTTTGATAATGTGTCATTTGGATGTGCCACAGTTGTGAAACTCTAATGGCCTTTAATTTATGCGATATATTTTAGAAGGACAATTATTCGTGGCCATTGTTGAGTTTCGAGGCGATGAAGCAAATGATTCAGATAAAAGGTTGTTTTGAAAGCATTCATACAGCCAAGGTCCTCCTCATTCATCGCTTTCACTGATTTCCTGATGTAGAAATGGCCATTGTACTGTACGTAGATGATGCCATTAGCACAGATACATTAAACATGAGCTATGAGCCAGGCACTGGAATAAAATGGAACAGATGGTAAGCATATTTTGAGCTCCGCCAGAATGAATAATTCCCCCAACTGATGACACAGCAACGCCAGCAACAGCTTTGAAAACTCTCAACTTGTTGTGAGCAAAGTTTTAGTTTGTATGTTCAAGTTGTCTTTTTTTTTTCGTCTCCGTGTCACAAACCTTGGACGGACACATTTTAAAGGATTTTTTTTTCTGACAGATCTAAAATGCAAAAATATGTCAAAGTGTGAAAACACTGTAAAAAAAAAAAAAAAAAATCACAACACCCACAAGCTCGTTCCTAAATTTAATCCCTTTAGTTAACACTCCCCTTCGCTGTGACGATCTTTGGTTTACCTTTGTAAACAAGCTGTGTGTGACATTCTGCCTTTACAGCAGCTTAGCTTTCCAGGTTCAGATGTTGGATGTTTGTCCTTGAGGGGACAGTTGCCCTCAGCCCTACCTGTCAGTTTAAATAAAAGGTGGCAAAAGCATTTTACGGTACATTTCTTGGAAGTGCTCCCATTTCAGAAAAGTAATATGTCTTAATAGAATTTTGTTCTGTAAAGTGAGGTTAATGTTTTTATAAAATTTTCATGTAAAAAAAAAAAAAATCCTGTATTTTTACGCTATTGCTTTGACGAATGACTTCATGGACTCAGTGACATGGTAAAGCACATTATGTGCTGGGTCATTTTTTTTCCACATGAGCTCCCATGTTCGAGAAAGGCCTGGTTTTTGTCACTCCACTGGTCACAAATTAGGGTGTGACCTTGTACTGTCAAGCGTTTGCTTTAAAAAGCTCACCACCGTCCATAAATTGCTGTTAAGTTCACGGCACTGGAGAGCTCCTTCCAACGGCTCATTGTTAAAAGTCTTATTTAGGTTGGGTAGCTTACTGTTTGCTTCTTTTTCTCAGTGATGACGGGCTTTGACATTTGATTATAAAGGCAGCCCCAACCCGAACCACCGTGGTCATTAGTTCTCCGGCGTGGGAATATTTTTCGCAGTAAAGTTTTGTTTGACTGCATTATGCATTACGGTTGCTGAATGATTTATTCCGTCTGACAAGTAGCCCATAATTGAATGTAGCCTTCAAATACAATGCTGTGAAAACTCACACTCACCCACGTTAGACTTCATTGCCTCCAGGAAGCTTACTCCTTATTCTACCCCAATTAAGATTGCTTCCATGTGTTATTACTTTCAGTATAACTCCCTAATAAATATGCCGAAGATGGGAAAGAGAAGAAGCGTAAGATATAAGTTTGAGCAAACCAATTAGGTGGTGTTTTTGTACAGCAACACTTTTTAATAGATCGGCAGGCCAGTCATTCAGGTGTCTGGACTTGAACAATTCTGTCCTCTGACTGTGGAATAGAAGCGAGAATTCAATCAGCCAACTATTGATGTGTTTAAGTGATACAACAGTGTTCAAGTTAAATTAAAACAGTTCGGTGGGTTATCTGAGGCAAATTTCCTTTTGATACACCTCCCACGTACAGGAACCTTGTGTTAAAAGTGACCTTACCTTACCACAGCTTATCTATATCTTGATTGTCCTGGCCCCTGTCACCTATTGATCTCACCCTTCTTTCAAAATAACAGCAGGGGGGAGAACATTAAACTCTTTTGTGCTTACTTGACCCCGACGAGAAAGTAAGACAGAGAGGGAAAGAAAAACAGTGCTCCATTCTGCAACATTTAGTCCAATCAGCTCCCTGAGGCTGAACGCCAATGGGAGGTTTGGCTCCTGTGGTGAAGGAAAGTGGAGGCTGTAAGCTTGCTCTATTTTTCTATAACATCAAAAATGCATGTGGGTGAAGTGCATTATGAATTACATGCAGGGCTACATCTAACAAATCCATATAGCCTGTAAGCACATGGCTGTGCAGTGTCGGTTTACTGACTGATTGGCATCTTTATCATGAAGCATGCAGCGCGGAAGAAGAGTCTGTTTTGAAAAATTCAAATCTGAAAATTGTAGTGATTTTACATCGTCATTTGTGATTCCTTCATCTGTTCACCGCCGCAATAGCTGCAGAGGAGGTGAAAGAAATGGGTAGAGATGGCAACATTCTGTTGTAATTATATACATTAGCCAAGTGTCTGTGTGCACTAAACAGAGTTTTTTGGCAGCATGTGAACACCTCACTACCTGGGGAAGAGTCCAACACTGTTTACAACCGACGTACAGTAACGAATGGAACACAGTGCAGACTTCTGAAATATTCATCCCACTGCCACAGCAGACACCGAAAAAAGGCAGCGGCAAAGACAATGATGAAGTGAACGACCAACAGCAGGACAGAGACCTTGCCCAGTCAAGTGAAACCACAGTTAAATCTACTGTGGTTTCACTCCCACCGCTCAAAATACAGAGGGAAGTCATGAATCAAAACCTCCCGCGTTATAGAAAACATGTAGCACATGAATATAAATCTACACTTAAATTAAAACATGTTGAGTCCTGGCAACATGCGGATATAATGTATTCTGGTTGCAGTTGCTAGGTAACAAGTGCTTCAGGGGGAAACCCTCATTATGAAGTATTTTTAACGCGTCATTAATTGCTAATTTGCAGATAAAAGTATTTGAAGAGTCATCTTCAATACTATTACCCACGTCAGTAAGAACTCGTGTGCATTTAACTTGCTTTCTTTGCATAGTTTGGATCAGATCGTGGATCGCCTCTGCGAACATGACATTCTTTTCTAAATTGGATTTGTACGAACGGCTGGATGGGACACTGTTTTGTACTTCGGCTAGATCAAAAGCCTTCATATGCTGCATGTCACGCTTGCAGAGGAACAGAGGCACACAGTTACGTACAATCTCCTTCTCATAGCATCCACACTTATCAAACAGTTGCCTCCACAGCCAGAGCTGAGGATGCAGCCGAGAATCCACCACCCTCGTCTGAACAGGATTATTTTTAGAAGGCATGGATTGTGAGAGAGCTCTTGTTTTATTTCAGGCCTACTGGCTCTGCCTGAAGCACCACAATTATTTGGTGCCCTTCGAGTATGCAGAGTCATTTTCCTCAAGCGTACATCCACCACATGGATGAACAAAAGGTGGTAGGATTTATGAAGGTTCACTGCAGCTCACAGACACATTCCTCGTGGCCACGGATGAGCCTGATTCTTTGCTCATTCTGTGATATCACTTCAGTGAGCTGATGATGGGGTAATTTCTCATAACAAGAATTTAGCCATTTCACAAATACGCATACACTGAAATCTATTTTTATCCTGCTTTTTCTTTGTGTTTGTTACACGATCAGGTACACGATCATTAGACACACACACACACACACACAAACAAGGCATAAATCATTCTTCACTGCCAAATTAGTATACTAATGAGTTTCAAATCATTTTCTGCTGAGGATCACAACTGGATGACATGTAGTGGCTTCCCATGGCTGGAAAAAAAATAGATCCATCATGCTGCCTGTGCTCTCAAAGTAATATTTTTGGCAAAGGGGGGAGGGAGGGGGGCGACAGTTGCATACTGATCTTAAAGCAAACATGAAATGGAAGGAAGCGGATAAAGCGAGCATCAGGCAAACAGTTTTCTACAGAGAGAGTGGGCTCGGTGTGATGTGTCCTCCTCAGCTCCTTTTTTCCCTGCGCTGTTGGTGACTAAAGCAGAGATAGATTTTGACTCAGGTGCAAACTGAGCTGTTTTGCAGACGCCCACACCAGCCCGTTATCTTACAAACACAATACACCAGAGACATGGCATCTGTTGTGGCTGTGTGTGTGTGTGTGTGTGTGTGTGTGTGTTTGGAGGGGCGGGGGGGTGTAAAGTATGCAGTGATGTGTTTGCGTGCTCGCGGATATGTGGATGTTTAAAATGATGGGAGGCAAACCGAGGATGGATTTCTCACCATCACTTGTCCTTTCCACCTTTCTGTTAGCATGCATAATATGAATCAAACTTCTGACAATACACAGTGAAAATATATAAAGGGGGGGGGGGGGGGGGACGTCAGAGTATAAAACACAGCACTGTGCGGTCTTGATAGCGGCTACATTACGCTGTGGCAGCTGTTTCCACACTGAATTATCAAACCTATTTGTATTGCCAGGATAGGAGCTAAGGGATAAAGAGGGAAAGTGTAAATGTAAAACAAGTCATGACAGAATCTGACAAGAGACAGAAATATCCTCTCTCCCCCTCTGGTGTTCTCTTTTACACTCTCCCAACCATTTTAATCTCCCCCTTAATACCATCCCTTGCAGACTCAACTTTGATCACTGTCATTTTGCAAACTTACAGGATTGGAAGGATTGAGACAAATGCATTATTCATCCCACACACCAATTTGAGTCTCCTCTGCTGTCTGTAATGCACTTCTCTCATCTTCCCTGTCAGTTTTGTCTTTTGTTCAGTTTGCTCTGACGTAAGACGCCACTGATCTTCGGGGATCTGTAATGGACTGCAAAGTTTAAAGGAAAAGATCATAGAATCACACAGTTTAAACACTATAGAAATAATTAATGCAATCATAATTTGTGATACTATACTGAAATGCAATGGCTAGTTGATTCCAACAAACACAGCAGTTGCATAATACTAGTAAATACTTCATTTGCATATATATTAATGTACACTGATGATTTCATTTCATCCCCACTAGTGCCACTCTCTAGTCATGTGGCGTCAGTTTATGTTCAGTGTCAAGAGGCATGTTGAACAACAAACAGCAATACCGCCCTAATATTTGTTTCATGGTGCGGATATTGTCCAACCACCACCATCATGATCACCTTGAGCAGGATTGAGTACTCAGCTTCCCAACCCAACCTGCACCTCAGTAAATCAGCCTGAGTCAGGCGCCGCTGCAATAAAAACGAACAGGAAATCACAACAGAGGCCTTGAAATGTTGATTCACTCTCTAGTCAGATGGACTAAAGAGTAATCTGACACTTGAAGGAGATTGCTATGTAAAGGCCACAAAATCTGTCAGTCCAACCAGGTTACATTTATATCAACAGCGCAACTCATACTGAGAGATGATGATATATTTTACTGCAATATGTGACAAAACAGAAAGTCCCCTACTGCTACTAGTGATCTTGCAAAGGAAAGAAGATTTTTTTAAAGGAAATAAAAAACACGACTTTACTCATGGGTAAAATGCAGCATGAAAAGCCCAAATCAAACCAATTCTAAGCCGTTCCTGTTCTCACATTGCGCATTAAACATGTAGTTAATAATGATAATGGCGGCAAATTTACCACTGGAAACTCTTGGAGGATTTCATAACATGCAAAACAAGCATTCTCCTCCCCCTTCACCACTGGAAACAAAAACAACCTCTGAGCTAGCAACCCACAGCTGGTCACTAATGGTACAACCTTAAGCAAGTGAGTAGCTATTACCTTTTCTTTTGTAGGTATTTATCATTTTAATGCCAAGGCTTGCATCCCCACATGTAAATGTTCCAAGAAAGTTCCCCCCAACATTATTTTGCAAGGGCACCGTTGCTGCATCCTGATCTTAGGGTCCCCTAAGACAAATGTAATTGGTTTAAACGAGCCAGAGCAGCAATTTCGGTGGCTGGGAAATTAAGCCAATACGGAAGTGTCGGAAGTCCTCGAGCGACCGGATGAGGCTGGCTACAGAACATAGCAACCTCCATAAGAACGGTATTACTTCACAACAGAAATAAGCCTGGTACAAAGAACAGTTTTGGTATACAGCGAATTTTACCATTCATGATAGCCGTACTGAGTGGGAAAGTTTTTTTAACTCACACGTTCAAATTATATTAAGGCCTAAAGTTACACATAACTGTCAGCATGATTGACGCGTAGGTGCACCCAGGCATCATTTGGCCCACCTTAGGTCTGCGGTTGATCCACGTCTCTGCTGATATTTAGATTAGCCGCGAGGTGGAAGAGGCAAGACCGCTGACATGGAGGCAGCCAGCAAGGTCAAAGTATGTTGCAACCAAGTATAAACCCACAGTCACCCTATGGTTTGTGGACATCGATTTTGAAGCATCGAGTGTGGCCCCCATCTTCTTTTTTTGGACCCAGAGCCGAACCTGAAGCTGCCCTGTGACATGCTGTAAGTTGAGCTTGGTTTAGAGTTTTCAAGCAGAAAAAAAATGTAGCCTGCTTAAACAATACACTAAAATATGTTTCTGAAAACATTTGAGGAGAGAAATCAGTAATGCAGTAAGAGAATCTTGATTCATATTGATCAGCACTGCCTAGTTTCATAAGCCAGGACGGAACCACTGAAAAATAGTCAGTCACGTGGTATGCCATGCCCTAAAGCAATACCCTGCTTTATCGTCTATTTTACTCAACGGGATCATAATTTCCAAAATGAACATCAGGCTGTATGGAAGAAGACCTAAAACTAGAGATTGAGACCATAAACACATGGGGAAAACACATGGGGGAACTGTTTACTGAGGTACTTAATCAAGTGAGAAGTAGGCTCAGTTCCCCCTAAGGCTCATACAATTTGGCTTTTTTTGCAGCTCTTCTAGACTTTCCAAATGTTATTGGACCGAATAAATGAAAAACAAATAATTTCATGGGGGGTGTGTGACACTCAAAATAATGTATCCAGTGTAGTGTACAGCCACTTCAGCCACCAGTCTTTTTGGGCCAATGTGATTCACGTGACTTCACCAATGTTGTCATTACACAGTTTGGCCAGTATGTCAGTTTGGCTTCAAAGCCTGGTGCTCTTGTTCTGATCCTGCAATTGCAGTTACTCACAAATGTTGTACACATATTTAGCTTCTTATCAGTAACTATCCACTTAAGAATTCAATTTCTCATGCCACTGCCTGCAAGAACGCATTTTTTTTTTTCAAATTACATGATGAGACATTCATATGTTGCATCTGAAATGGTAGACCAGGCTTGTAAAAGGGAAACACAGCAAACTACTGTAGTGGTGCGAGGACATTTGTCTTGTTTCGCAGTGTTTCATGCTGTGCAAAGCCACCAACAGTTCAGTCTTATGTTGCACCATTTGTGATCTGTTATGTATCATCGAATCATGGCGCAAGAAGTGAGAGAAGCCTTTAAAAACAGCCAGTCAGGATGACATATTTAATTTTGAATGTTCAATGAAGTTTCGCTCTCATTTACTTTTTTTTTTTAGCAGCACAGTGGAGTTACCATATATTTGCAAATTCCAAACTCGGAAAACTGTTTCTCTGGAAGTAAATTTGATTGTGGGATATTGAGGCGAACCATTTGAATTCAATAGAAGTTATGAAGGGGAATAGAAGATGTGCCATTTCAGTGCAAAACTGTGTTTCATTTGTCCTGTAATCAGCAAGCAGAGCCAGCTGTTTTCTTTGCTGCAGGCTGTGTCTGTGTCATACATTATTTGTCCAGAAACCTGATAATGGAAATTATCAAAACATCTCTTTTCCGGAATGCTAACAAAATTTTAAACTTTGTATAACCCTTTCTTGCCTCCTATTACAACCCTCCCACATTTTTCAAATACAGCTGAGTCAATGCTTTTAAATACTGAAATGCTATTTCTGTGGAGAGGCATTAATGGCTCTGCTGGAGAGACCTCGTATGACAAGAAAGAAAAAAAACCTAGAGTGACATCTACAGCAAAGATCTCCTTGGTGATAAAGGGCAATTGTTTTCTGACAGAGCAAGTGCTGATTAAAGGTGTCCTTAAGAGATTTGCACCCCCTTTCCAAGGAACCAGAGGAAAATGCCATCAGCATTTTTGATATTCTGATCAATCCTGTGGGTTTATTTAAGGTCTATCTCAGGATAAAGACAGAATTAACCCAACTGCATGTGATACCTAAAGTCATGGTACCGACTTTATCCCCACAAGTCCTCTGTATCTCTTGAAATACAGTTATTTACACAGCGTATTTGACAGCAATAAAGAAAGTGTTCTGTGAAATGTGAACTGCAGCAGTGATTATTACACAGGGTATGATCAAAACAATGAAAGTGCCAGAAGAAAAGACTTCTGGCAGTGACACTGGCTCTGTCGATGTGGGATCCTTTATCTGGCACAGTTTTGGTCCAGATTTAGAAATAGATCACATCAATTTGCTTCCTGCATGTGTTGTCAGTAAGGCAAGATAAATGTACAAAAATAACACGGGCAATCCACTCTGAATGTCTTTCATGTTTTTTAAAAAAGGTCTACAGACTGTACCACTGAGTCTAAAATGATATAATCGTCTGCATCTCTGCCCTCGAGATTTTGGACAGCGTTATCCACTAGAGCACATGTTCATTATCAGCTGACATAGAAATCTGGAGTGAACATCCATGTACATCACTTTTTACTAAGGATATGCTCATTAAATGTATGAATACACATGTGCTCTTACAGATACTGACAAAGAGATAATATCCTTGAAAATAACTGGGGTTATTATGTAACAATGGTGCCAATTTTCCAATATGCAAAGAATTGTATACATTTTGACATTAGAAGGAGATTGATACAGCTTTCATGTCAATAAATATGAAGTTACACCCAAGCGCTTGTTAGCTTAGCTTAGCATAAACACTGTAAACAAGGGGATTGTTAAGCTCTGTCCAAGGTAACAAAATCCACCTATTAGCACTTCTAAAGCTCACTAAATAACACATTATATCTACCAAAAAACAAAGACTAGGCAAGACATTTCACTTTTTACAGGGTTTTTATTGTTTTTACTCTTCACTTTGGTTTTTGTATGATTGAAAAGAAAATGGCTTAGACAAACAGGTGGTGCTGGTAGGTTCAGTTCTTTTCACCTTTGGACAGAGTTAGCTGGTTACAGTCTTTATGCTAGGTTAAGCTAACCGGCTGCTAGCTGTAGCTAAGTATTTTTAGCATACAGAGGTGTGAGTGGTATCAACTTCTCATTTAACTCACAGCGAGAAGGAGAATAAGTGTGTTTCCCACATGTCAAACTATTCCTTTAAAGGTCCAGTGTGTTAGATTTAGGAGTGTTTATTGGCAGGAATGGAGTACAATATTTATTAGCATGTTCCCATTTGTGTATAGTCACCTGAAAATAAGAATCATTGTGTTTTCATTGTGTCAAAATGAGCCCTTTACTTCTACAGTGGGAGCAAGTCCTCTTGCATGGAGTCCGTCATGTTGAACCACCATCAATCTACAGTAGCCCAGACAAACCAAACACTGCTCTAGATATGGACTTTTAAGAGTTTTTCTTAGGTGATTTGAAGGAGAGGTTGAGGTTAGAGTATTCATTTGGTTGCAGTCTGCAACTTCATCGCTAGGTGCCACTGAATCCTACACACTGGACCTTTAAGATAAACAGTCAATATTGTGTGCACAGTGATTTGAGTATGTTTAGCTTTGGCCAATGATCATACATATTATATTCATCCGCACAGGCCCATGTCAACTCTTTAAAGCGAGTATTGGTGGCCTTCCATCATTTTGACTACCCCCTGTAATAAGTATATTATTAACATTTTATTGATCGGGTAAAAGCATGCATTACATCTAGTCAAAGTAGCAAGATGTTAAACAGTTATGTTAGATCTTTATTCCTGAAGAGATTGGGTATCATACAATGTCTTTGATGTATTTAGAGAAAACCAGATTTCATGGCATGAATTCAGTAAACAGAATGAAGATGGGGCTGTGGTAGACCCTGTGGCTATATAAAGATTATAGTCATTATAATATTATTGCTTTCATCACGGAGGAGGGAGATTATGGGCCCTTAAGACAAGGGTTATGATTTCCTTACAGGCCCACCTCTAAATCTAACCAGTAACACCTAAGTTGAAATTCTAATGGAGTGTTTTGTATGACCACACAGGCCTACTGTTAAGTTGATTTTGTTATATAATGAAACAAAATGATTGCACAGTACTGAACTACTGCTCTAAGCAGTTAATTAATGACAAAATGCCCATAAATGCTTTCTAATATTACGGTGTATTATATAATGATTGCTTTGTGCTTATCATAAGTATTGACTCTTTCAACTTAAGTGTTACTTTAATAAGCAAGTGAAAATTGCGTAGCATTGTGCCCAGTTCAGACGGGTCATATGATGCTGATAATGCTTTTTTGTTTTGTTTTGTTTTTTAATGTAAAAAGCATCATCTAGCAACATATTCTGTCTTTGATCAACTAATAAATTCATAAAATCTCACATGGTAAAATAGTCAATATATGAAATACCAAAAATCCAGCTGTGAACAAACATGAAAATGGAAACAAGGTAATATAGTTAAGGCTAAACATCTTTGTCTATTACCTTTGTATAGCTAAGTCAATAAGAGGAGCATGCAATCAACATAACATTGCCACAATTTTACATTAAACAACAAAAGCAATCAACTCAAAACAAATGTATGTGCCTTTCGTCACCACAAATTAGAACCGTGTAATGTAGGTTTTCCACGTGGTAAATCATATGGCTTTGTGCAATTTTTCACTGTCAGTAAATTCACTAATGAAATTGTTTTTGTAAAATAATATATCAATAAATGTCATGCCGGAAATTACTGAGATTCTGTTCTACATGCGCTGTTTCTTACATGCCAGATTGTGCTAATTGTACATCATCCTAAAAAAAATATCAGAGGTCTTTCGTCATAGCATGTACACTTACATCCAGGGACAAATGTGCTCAATTCCATCACCCTACTTTATATAAGGTATTTGTGCACATATTCTACATTTCTTTTAATATAAGAATATTGTCCATTAATAAATAAGGAATAGTACAAGGACTTCAGGTAGGGGAATAAAGGGGGATGGCAGAAGTTAAAATATGTTGCCTGCTTTATGTAAAGCGATCTGAATTCATCTTTCTGAGTTTGGGCGGCAGGTGTCCGTCCATCCTGCCCCCTCCTCCCCCAGCCAGTCGCTGCAGCTTGGGAGGTAAGTCCGCCACTGACTTACTCATGGGCTCTGTGTTGATCTTGGAGGCCTTTCCAGCGTGCTTATCATCAGAGACACCAGGAACAGAGCTGATTCGCTGCAGCTTCATGGGCAGGTCTCCAAAGCTGTAAGTCATCTCTGAAGTGGTGGAGCTCATCCTTAGTAGCTTCTTGGGCAGGCCGTCCCGCCCTGTGATCTTCTGGAGCTTGGTGGGCAGCTTGGTGGTGCTGTCATTGTCCTCCAGGGTCTCCAGGCAGTCCAAAGAGCTGTTCTTCTCCCCGCTGTTGCACAGGGACGGAGCCATGAGGGGTGAGGACAGGAGGAGAGCCTCCTCCTGCTCCTTCACACTGTATGGAGGGGTGGGCACCTCAAATGTGGCGTGGAACTGAGAGTAGTCCACCTTAAAGAAGCCTTCCTCCAAGGAGATGACCGGGAAGAAGCGGTGTCCCCACAGAACCTCGTCCTCGGTGTATGACGTCCTCGCTTGGCAGGTCATCCCTGTCAAAGAGAAAAAAAACACACACACAGATGAAACAGAATCAGATTTGTTTACACAAATTAATGTTAAAGATTCAGAAAATTATGGCAAATTATGAGCCATTGTGTTGCCGCAGCCCAACACACTAAGGACTAACATTTTAGGATGAAATGTTTCATGACTCTCGTATTAAACAACAGAGGCCTGATTTAATTATATGCTTGGCACACTTCCATAAGAATCAACAACATGGTATTCACCAGGAGTCTTGCCATTTTTATTTCACAAAGCAAACAAATAAAAGTGCCTTAATGAATAAGTACTTACTGTATTACAGAGCCAGCTGCCTAAATAAAAAAGCTTAATTGATTTTTTTTTTTTTTTTTTTTTTGGTTTCCAAATGTGACATTCATGAGCAATTTCCAGCCTAACTTGAAAAATAATTAAAAGCACAGCTGAGTTGTTTGCTGTGTGTGTTTATAGTGACTAATTATTTTTCTCTTTACAATCGGTAACACACATTTGTCCATACTGAGTTCACTTTTTCAAAACTGTTCTCTCTACCGAACATGCCGCTCAGCACAATTAATCTCACATCCAAAATAAACCAATACAACCAAAACCCTTCACAAACATCTCAGAGACAACTCATCTGCCAGAAAACATTTCTCAGCCAGCAGTAACACTTTGTCACTCATTACACAATGACTAAGAACAGGTAGGATTACAATTAGTGTCACATTTGCTTGCTTTTGCAAGTATCTATTTATTTATAATTTATGCATTTATCATAGACAAGTATCCATTGCAACAAAAAGGATACTTCTTTATTGTGCTACTTTGCAGTATAGGTCAATCAGAAATCCTGCAATATGCTTCAGCAGGCTTCAATTATTTTGTCATTTTTGCATAGAACAATTCCAAATGCGCAGTACAAAATTATATTCACTATGCATACATGTGGACGAGAGCTACAGGCAGAGAAATACAGCAGTCATGGTCAACGCTGTCTTCTACTTTTGGACAACTTCACCTCATGTCTCTCCTGTAATCCACCTGGGGAAACAATCCTTTTGATTCTTTATCATTTCCTACTAATCTTCTGCAAATATGTCCAGCATCATCCAAGAGGGACATCTGATTATGTGTCTGGTCAACCAACTAAACTAAACTAAACAGACTTTCCACCTTTCCATGAGAAAGAGTATTCCTTTACATGGGTTTGAGGAATGGTGAGTAAGATGGAAGTGCCAAAAACTGCAGTTCCCGGAACGACCACTTGAGGCTGGCTACAGAACGAGTCAAACTCCATAAGCCCTCATATTAAAATGTCCGACTTCACAGCAGAAATGTTTACAGGCTGGTACAAAAAACAGTTTTGGTCTCTATAGCTAACTTCCCCATCCATGACAACTGTACTGAGTCTAAATCTTTCTATAATTCACCCTTCAAATGATATTAAGGCTTAAAGTTATACATAATTAACAGCATGGCTGCTTTGATTGACAAGTGGGTGCCGTTACAGGTGGCTCGTTTGAGCAACCAGGCTTCATTCAGCATGCCTTTGGTCCATCAGTGATCCACATCTTTGCTGATTTTTAGATTAGCTGGGAGGCAGAAGAGGCAGGACTGCCAACATGGCAGAAAATCTGTGGGTGACATTACAGATATAACGTTCATTCTTTCTACTGCCAATAGCAAATACACAGAGTTTTGGTAATCGAGTTTTAGAGATTGGTCATTGAATGAATTCTGTGTCACAATGAGTGATTCTCAGTTTAGTCCACATTGACTTTTGTTGTTGTTGAAACTTGTGTTACCACTTAAAACACCCAACTGATTTTGAAACTACAATGCACCTCACATAGTCACAAACTTAATTTGATATCAATATATATATTTTTTTTATCCTACTTAGTTCTTTTCTTCTGTTTTGTTTACCTGAGGCTCCACATGAATGCATAAAAAACAAGTTAAGGCTGACTAAACACAGATAACAACCCATAATATTCAATGCATTTACTGGGGGGGGGGGCTTGCTCTCCCCACATCACCTCTTATGCTACTTAACAGTTCAGTCCACACCTTGAGCTTGGCTACTAGCTACAAAAGATACAGGATTAAGATAATGCCCTGAGAGGCAAATCCACAGGTGTAACAACTACAGGCAAAAGCTTCACACTAAAATTTCTTTAAAGCTTTCCGACACAACAAAGGGAATCCAATTCAATCCAGGACACAAAAAATAACAGGAAGAATCTGTTACAACATTGTTCGGCTCCAGAAAAGCTGAAATGAGCATGACAATTTATTTGAAGTGTTTAAGTATTTAAGTGTTTAATTCTGTTACTTGGAGATTACAAATTAAAAGAAAAATATCCCATTTCACATGTTCTGCCTTTGTGTGTACCCATAACTGTGCTCTGCAAATTCGGCACAAGATAGAAGATTATGATACACTTTGAATAAATTCTCCCTCAAAGGGGACTCTGAATTAAATCCCTGTTTAAAAACTCGCCTCACGTCATCAGGAACAAATTAATGCAATTAGCAAAATCATGAGGTTTGAATAAATGATCAAAAGCGTTTTTTTTTTCTTTCTTTCTTGTAAAGTTATTGGATGCTTATTAGTGATTACTCATCAGCATTATTCAGCAGCTGCTATCATAGCTGCCTCTGCCTGTTGTACACTGCTTCCAGCATAGCTGTATCCATCTTAGCATAGTTAACATTCGACTGAAAAAACAACTTTCATTTCTTACCGGAGTCAGCACAGAAAATCTATAATTAGGTTTACATTTGAAACAAAACACAAAATTGGTTATATCAGTGCCTTATTTTAGCGCAGAGAAACGGCCTGAGGCACTCATGTTAAGGCTTGTTGAAATCCATTAGGAAATCAGCGACTGCAGTAGGTTATTATCACATGTTTTAATTACCAGCTTAATATTGTTCTAGCAGCGACAGTTAGGTCCAAACTAAGATGAAGCGCTCATTCACAGTGGGACACACCGCTGCTGATTGTGAGGATGTCATCACTGGAAACTAGAGGCATCTGTGATTCCACGCGATTCCCAAGGTCATAAAATAATTCACTGATAACAGCTCTGTACACACTCCCAGATGTGCAAGAGACTGAACATCAAGTGCATTTGGGGTATTCAAAGCATTACTTCTGCACTATTGCTTCAGAGCCCCTGCAGCCTTTAGGCATATGGAAGTGAGCTGCAGTGAATAAAATGGGCAGAGCTAATGAGAACTTTAGGGCCAAAGCTATTGAGAGTTAAATGTGAATGGAAACCTCATTGTATCGTGAGCCTAAACATTATCGTTTGATCATCGGCATAGACTGATTCCGAGAACACTGTGGTGTAAAATGCTTTTCTGTTTTCAGCTAATTACCACCAGAAATCAGCCGTGCCTGTTTAATTGAATGGTGCAGTCGATGCAGCGGTGTTAACTGGACATCCATACGGTAAATACAGGGCTAAAACATCAATAGCAGCTTTACTGGTGCATGATAAGAAAATAAAGGTTGGAACAAGTGAAATGAAATTGTGCCTGAGGCATAAGGTTGCTACAGTAATATGCAAGACTCAAATAGCTTCATCTTACATCTATTAATAATGCTCTATTGTTCCTGCAGATGGTGTATGAGTTAGCGTAAGGCCTGGAAATCCATGAATCCTGCAGGCCTGGGGATGAACCTGTTTCCCTTTAGAGCCACTCAACACTGGTGTGGACGGTGTAATCATCTGTAAACTTCTTCAAAAGCAAATAATGCTATTAGAGCACCAGACTTAATCACAGTTATTAATATACATTTAATTTCCATACATTATTCATGAATTAATGCCTGACCCATGCATAATTATAGACACAGTTGCATCACATATGTACAATTGTGTTGCTAAAGACCAGCTGTTCTGCAACACCCACATTCGTATGGCATACGGGATTAACAGACACAGTATGGTAATGAACTGTGCGCCTCGGCTTTCACCGAGGCCACGACACAATTCTATTTATGATGGAAATTTACACATTATGTTGTAAGAATATGTTAGACAAAGACCTTTAGATGACGAGTGCAGTTAAACAACTGAAAATAGCATAAATATGAAATAACAAAATCTGATTTTGACATTATTTGCAGCGATTGAATATAATTCCTAAAAATAGAGAACCAGTCAAATGAGAATACCCATGTCGGTGTGTCTTTCATATTACTGGTAAAGGCTTATGTAACTCTAAAAAAAACACGCCTGCCTGGGACTCAGTGTTTCTATGGAAACAAAACTGTAGGAATGTGTGCATGTGACAGCCATAAACCTCTTCGCTGCTGAGTTTGGTCAAAAGTACCAGTCACAACACACAATAAAAAGATCATGACAGTAAAAAAAAAAAAAAATAAAATAAAAAAAAATCCCAAAAGGGACCAGTTCCCATTTTATTCACAGAGGTAATTGGGGAAACCAGCGTGCTTGGTGTGTGTTCACAGCACCTTTCAATGCTCGAGGAATAGAATATTCAGCGCCACTATCAGACTTATCGTGGCGAAAAATACAACAACTTGCAAGGACAACTGAGAACACAGAAGATAAACGAATTGTTGGCAGCTTTGAGAAAACAGCAGTCTGTTTTTTGTCGTAGCTGAGAGATAAACGATGCAGCTGTGAAAGATATCTACCTTATAGGTAATGAAATGGCCTCAGCATCAAAGCCCTTACTCTAAGGGGGAGTCTGTGAAGACACGCATGCTGAAGTCTGCAGAAATTGTTTGCCCCCAACGAGTGACAAACTTTTGGCAACATCAGCCTGACGAGAAACTCTGTGGCATTTTCGGTTGCAGTTGATTTAAAGCAATGTTGTGAAACTTTTCTAGCATAAAATAACAGATTTTTAAATCGCTGACACTGACTTGTCAGTCAGTCGGGTGAATGGTGCCTCTCTCTTTCCAACTGGGCTGTACCCTGTAAGGGTATGATCGCCTGCCAGAAGTATGTAACGCTTTACAGCACTAAGCTACACACCGCCAGCTATTTCACTTATTTTAGTCAAACTGGATCATATTTTATGGAGAAAATGTTTTCTGCTTTCCCCTCTGATGTCCTCCAGCTGCTCCGCCTCAAATCACTGTGAATTACAGAGTTTCCTGCTGGACAGTGAAGTAAACTGCTTTGAACTATAGGTGCTGTTAGATAATGTTAGCTCAGTTTGTTAGTCAACGCTCCGGACTATGAGCCACGGGCATTTTGGAGCTGTTGTCAAGCCAGAACCAAAGCTGGGTGAGCGAACAATGCAACCAGGGTCAGCAGCTTCTACGGACATAGCTAACAGTGAATCAGCATCCTCTTCGGTCTGAAGAAGATGCTGATGGAGGAAGCTAAGAAGAGAAAAGTTGAATGTGAGCAATGATATTGTACTCACAAAAACACTAATTTTTATGCAATGTTGCTTTAAGAGGTGTTGGTATTTATAGTTTTATTATGTAACAGTTTCACTGGTCCAGCCCACTTGAGATGAAATGGGGTTGTATGTGGCGCATGAACTAAATAAAATAAAATAAAAAGGGCGTCATCTCTGAAATGGGATGGTGACATGTGCACTGTGTGCATCTTTAACCACTCGACCACTTCCAAACTTCTAATGAACCATGAAGAATGAGATGTTTTTCTTGCTAATTTTCAGCCTCTTTAAATTATTGTAACAATGCTTCACTGGCCTCCAACAGCTGCACTGGCAGTAGACATCGGAGAAGTGTTAGCCAGTGAATCGACAGTTAACATGATGCATCACAATCAATGTGTTTTTGAAAAATGCAAAATGCAATGGCAGTTTTATCTTCTCAAATGTAAAGATTTTTCTCTCAAAGGAAGGGAAAGTTTAACTATTTTCTGACACGCTCTGAACCAGTTTGCATAGATAGGAAAATGATCAGATTAACTGATGATCAAATTACAGTTTTGTTGCAGCCCTAACTAGAATGAACACAATAAAAACAAATCAACACATAATCAGATTCATTAAAAAAAACAGTATTGGAGAGAGGAGGAGGAGAAGAAGAAACCAGGAGGGGGAAAAAAACATGAGAATCGATGAGGAGACAATTTCTCATTCAGCCCATTAGAGGATAAATTTGTAACTCTGTGGATCCATTACACTTCTAATTTCAGTAAATGGTTATCTGTTCCCCTCTGTGACTCAGAGCACGCCAATACCAATACATTTCAAATGTTCAATGGAGTGGCCCTTCTAAATAAAGTGCAGCACATTAAGAGATGCTGTACCACCCCTCTGGTTGTTTTACCAATATTACTTATGTTTGTCGGTCACATAAACACTCTGTGGTGTGTTTTCCATTGGCTTACAGGTTCTTAGACCTGTGCAACAGAAAAAAACCCTTGTACGGATAACGATCCTGCAAATTACAAAATAACTACACTATCTCTTATGCTAGTGGTTTTATCGATGTGTGAGGGTATTTGAACTCTCGAGTTCCAGTTATCTGCAGTCAGTCCCCGTGTTTCAAAATAATCAATCCCACAAGAGGCAGAGACATTTTCTCAAGTTAAAGTAGATATTCCACAATGGATAAATAGTCATTTACAGGTGGTGGTGCTGCATTAAAATCACTTAAAGCTGCACTAATCAATCATTTCATGTTAAAAATATATACAAATTACCATGTGTGATGGGAAAGGGGTCACTTGCTGTGACAAACCTATAGAGAATTGCTTTCTCTGCAGAGTGTTTTAGCATCTTCCAGCTCATTTCTTTGGTTTTTATGACCTGCAGCTCTCTCATCGGCGTCACTTCCAACAGCAGCAAGAACAAAAAAACGCTCTGGTTAACCCACTGTGCACTACCCGCTTAGCACCAAACAGCAAACAGACAAACACAGCAATATAGGGCAACATTTAGCTGCCAATTATTTCTTCTTAGTGAAGACCTTTAGACTTAACAGGGAGTGAATGGTGGACTCGTGCACCAGGTGACCAGAAACACGACTTTGAATGAGCGTTAATGTTGCTCCATGCCTTCTGGAAGTATAATTAGCCAACTGTTTGCTCACACTGTCGCTGTCACTGCTCCATCCAACCATCAATTAATACCACCAAGTAACAGAAACCAGTACTGGAGTAAAATTGACTTAAATATCAAACGTAAAAACTATTTACTGATAAATTGCTGTAACATATAAGATTGAGATTAAACTTTAAGGTCCAGTGTGTAAGATTGAAGTGTAATATATGAAATTAGACAGAATATGTAAACAAAGCATAATTAAAAAAAATAGAATACATGCATAATAATATCATACATGGACCTCCAACTATAAATACAGTATACAGGTTGATCATTTCTGACTGGCCAATCCAACACAAGCTTGAAATCCCTCATCGCTTAAGTTCACCCAGCAGTTTACAGCTCTCATACTGTATGCGATATCCATGTGACAGTCTGAGTGGCATTAGAATAATCCTGTGCTGAATCCACAAATTCAAGACAGAAAAAAAAAATGCATCTTATAAGTATATTTCAGAGGGGGGAGAACATGGAAAATCAGAGAAGAAACAACACTGCGTCAGTGTGTGCCGGTGTCCGTCTTTGAACGAGGTCTCCAGGCATAATCCAAATATGAGAATTGAATTTCAAAAAATGAAGTGGACTTTGGAAAATGACTCCGCAGCACCGAGATGAGATGCCTGTCTGGAGATTACAGGTGGTCTAGCCGTACTGTACAGTGTATCCAATATTTCACAGACTCACAGCTGATTCTATTATGGACTGAAAAAGGGCAAAGAGGCAGGAAGTGTTGAGAATAATCTTTGAAATTTAGATGCCCAAAAGCCATCTCAGCTTGAGACTCTAAATAAATGCACTTTTCCTTGATAACACAGAGCCGGCTGCTTCTCTGGTCTAACAAAGTGAAGCAGCCGCAGACTCAGCAGAGTGACAGCAAAGATAAAATGGGTTCTTTGGGGGCTGGAATAGAAAAGCACTGTAAACTCTGAGGCAGCCTGCCAGTGTTTCTTGATAGTAGCTGAAAAAAAAAAAAAAAAAACTAAGTGGTATTCACAGACTGAAGCTCATCCAGGTTGTAGGAGCCGGAGGATCATATCCGTTTGGTGCCCGGCTCAGTCAAATTCTCAGCTGTAGATCTGCACTTGACACACTGAGGGCAACGTGAAGTCAAGGGGGCAGACCTGAGATCTATTTATTGCAGCTCTGTCAAACCATTTAGGCAGAGTCTCAATCCAGATCTTTGAGGGGTGAAAAAATCTGTGCCATTATATGATTCAACAACCCACAGGCACCAAAGCAAATGACACTCAAAACTGACTGCTATGTGAAAATGAAGGTTTATTCAAATGACTTCTGCAGATGAACTAACAATGCGAGTCACCGAAAAAGGAAGGTGGGCGTCGGAGAGTTCTTTGCGAACCTCCTATTTAGTGACAAAATCACAAATAACCTCCCTCTCTCTCTCTCTTTTTGCCTGACTCTCTCTTTCTCTCAGTCACTCAAATGGCCACACACACACACACACACACACACACACATATAAAACTCATTCACCAGTGCAGTGCTGTCAGCAAAGTCCCCTGACAGTCTATCACGGCTGTGGAAACAGCTCAAGTGTTATGTATGAGAAAAAATGCTAGCTAAAACAAGCATGAGACTCTGGACGCTGCATAAACAGAGCACCACCACACAACACCGTCCAAGATTCATCCTGATCTCATTGTCAGGCACTCGCTGCGGCCAAGGCTATCCACTAAATGCCTTCGCTACATTGCTGGATTGTAAGGTGCAATTAACAATTAATTAAATTATTTGTCTGTTTTTTTTTCTTGCAAAACAGGAAACAGAATTTCCCTTTGTCTTCTTTTAGGATCTGCGTTACAACATACTGAGCTCCTGCCCTGAACGTAGCAATAGAAAAGCTGAAGAAGAAGAGAAGGATGCTGAGCAATATGTTCAAGTCACAGGTCTGATTAATATGGTTTGATTCGATTGACAATCGACTTCTTTTCAATAAAATTACACTAAGGACAGAACACGTTGTACCTACAGACTTTAAAAAAAAATCTCATTTTGATACAGACACTGCTATTGTGGCCACAAGTCCTGTCTGATCATCAGTTTCTATGGTGACCACCATCAAGTGGTAAAGTGTAGAAAAATGCACAAGCATTCGGTGACCTGTTTTTCACAGTTTGACTTTTCAAAAAAAAAAAAAAAAAAGGGAAATAAGTCCCCTCCCTCTGTTAAATACCGTTCGAGAAGGTGGCTTCCAGTTGCTCGCAGCTCTGAGGATTATTCCACTCATACAGCATCGACTGAGCAATGAGAAGAAGGAGGAAGCCAGATGAAGGGAAAAAAGGCAGGAGAAATCGCACTGCTGTGGGGGAGGGGAGAGCCTGGATGCTGAGGCAATTGCTTGAGTGTGGAGGCTGCTGGAAAGGGAAGGAAGGGAAAGGAATAGGAGCAAGGGCTGCCAACCATCTCCACACAAGGTGGGGTGTCAGGCAGGCTAGAGGAACATATGGCTGTAGGCCATTAACACAGCCAGGAGAGCACATATTACCAAGTGAAAGCAATTCTGAATACTGCTGTAAAGGGAGCGAGTTGAGCAAAACTGAAATCGATGGATTTCCTTTAGGCCAAACAACCATTATTGGTCATATAAAAAAAATCACACTGGGGATGTGTCCAAACCTGCCATTGCTGTATATATTGACAACAGAAATTATCAGAAAATCATAAAACAGACTGAATGAGTGAGAGCTGTAATCTCATATTGATCTCAGCTATTACATCTACTTAAGTCGTAAAGAAGCGTTACAGCCGAAAGGTGGGGTGTTCTAAGCCTTGAGAGACTTCAGACTAAGATGTTGCTAAGGAGAGGTAACTCGCTGCTAAGAGGGGCGTTCCTCTTGTTCCTCTTTTTTTTTCTCGAGTTTGTCACTTGAGCCTCGAGAACAGATTATTCCAGTAAACTCGAGCATGTCTGAGTGACAAAAAACATTAAGAGAGTTCCCAGAGGACGGTCTTTGCTAGAAGACAACACGTTCATGTGGGATTGTTTTTAGGCTGCACGATTGATTCGCCTGCACTTCGGGGACTGTTGCAGCTCCACCAATCAATGCTGCCAGTGACCAACACCACTAGTGCATCACAACCTCCCTCATAACCTGTTAAACAAGTGCAGCCACAACATTTTCTCAGTTATGGGCATTTAACACTTTGGCCTGGGGGTCCATACAGACAGGGGTTAATACTGAGGTCTACAGTTTGTGTTGTCAATTACAAATTATAAAAAAAAAAAAAAAAAATGTCCTTGTCACAGCGACATGGCATGCATGTCTCCTGAGACAAAGGCAACTGAGACCTAGTCAGTTATTTTCAAACTCATCATGGCATGACAAGAAGACAGAAGCATTGTTGGGGAATACATTTCTGGTGCTTTCGTCACACGAGTTCATCCCAGGTCCGCCGCCACACCTCCTCTACCAGTGATTTATTGCCATCCAACAGGGACTTGACAAATCCCTAAAGACACAATTACTGTGCTCCCCCTCGGGAAGCTAGCACAGTTCATCTAAAAGGGATAATGAATCCAGGATGTCATAGCTGGTTCGCTGCAATGCCTATTATGTGGAGTTCATCCCCAGTGCAATTACTGTGTGTACAGTAGACATAAGAGGTAAATCTCACAGATGTGTTCCTAGAATACCCCTGTTTGTTTATCTAAAATTAGTGATGCTAATTTCAGTGTTATTCGATACAACGCGCAAGCTAAATCAGGCGGTGTTTGCACAGAGCAGATTGGGTAGTTGTACATCAGCAGCTAATATGTACAGAAGGTGGACGGCATGTTCTGAACACCTTTATAATGTAATTAAGGTATACAGCCATGCAACGCATCTTTATGACGCTTATAAAGTTCAGTTAATTTTTAAATGGTGTAAGGTGTTTTTAATGAACTGAATTACACCGCAAATGTAACCCGTACAGTATGTACGCACTGTAAGACTGACTTCAATCCAGTCCAACAGCACCATAATCCAGACTCAAACGCGAACTAACATCTCTCTGACAGGCATTCAGAGAGACTCATCGCAGGACAGCTGTGACAGGTTGCATTAGATTATAGAGATCTTCATGATGTTGCATGATAGCCATATAAAGTATTACACCAGCAATCTTCTGAAATTATTTCAAATCTCTACTCATGCTACTTTAACTTTTATAGAAAGAAATACAATCTAGACAAGCATAAATGCATTCATGACTGAAAAGCGACAGAAACATTGAGAAATCCCCTCTCTAAAACATACATTTTCAAAATGAACATATGGTTTGCATGTAAAATATTAATCTAACTACAACCGTCAATCACATGTAGCTGACAAATAAGTCAAATATTAATCTCCTTTGAGGAAAAATTTTAAAATATCTACTGTAATACTAATAGTCAAAGATTATTTCATTTCAGCAGAGGTTAAAAGCTGTCTATGCTGTTTAAATAAAGATCAGTATTAAAGTGTATCAGTATTGTATTCAGATCCAGACTATGTGCATCATTACACCTCTTCCTAACGCTGAAAATGTTACCCATGTTTGTGATGCTGCACTATTCAAGGCAGGTAGTTGAATACGGTATTCTTAATCATGTCAAATGAACCGAAAGCATGAAATATAACAAGTGAGCTGTAAGGTATCCAAGCACATGGCTTATCGCAGGTGGAGCTCAGCAGGGACTGCCACTTCTCTCACCCTGAGCACGTTAGATTTAATTGGAAACTCCCGCTCTCACCTGATCTGCAGTTTTAACTTCCCCACTGAAGCCACTTTAACCCTCTGACCCCGCAGGGCTGTGGCAGGGAGCACGACACCGGGAAGGGAAGGCACGCTCTCAGTGTAATGATTCAGAATGAATTATGGTCGGTTTATCCGGAGGACGGCACAGCCTTTCACAGCTGGCTCATATCCAGGGTTCACTCTTGCCGGTGTTTACCTGAGCTCTGAAGCTCCTGACGTCAGTTGACCCCCGACCTCCGGCTCTCCGGCCTCTTTACTCATATGATTGAAACTATTAGGCCTCCAGTGCAAGAGAAAGCTCTCCATGTTCATTTCAATTAATGCTGCTGATGATAAAACACAGATTGGGCCATGACATTGGCTGCTCGGCTAATCAGTGGCAATAGATGTTTCCAATTAATTATGCTGTAGACGGAGTCTGCATCAAAGCAATTATTACTCTTAATTTTATTTCTAAATATACGCTTTATATGTATGTGTTTTGCACAGCAGCATTAACTAAACTGAAGCTATGATATTAGCATTATATAACAAAATTATTTTGCCACAAAACAAGTCGGGTAATTTATTTTTTATTTACCTAAACTGAGCGGAAAGAGGCTCTTTTTTTTTTATAATTATTACATTTGATTATAAATATTGAAGATCCATCTAGGCACGTACATATTTTCTGCCTCTTTTCCTAAAATCTAAGGTCCAAACACAGACTTCATTTTAAAAAAATACAGTTGCACCGTTTCAAATGTTGCGCATACAGGTAGGCAATCCATTATTCAAAGCTGTTCCAGTCACATACTGCATTTATGCACACAAAACACATGAATAAACATTGCCAGTTGATCCAGTCTATATGCAACCAACTCCATGCCACCCACACTCCTTTTAAAACGAGCAGATAGCTGGGATATTCTATTTTTTATTCTATAGCAGTGAATCATAGGAAAGCCTTGTAGCAGTATGAAAAAGAGGGGGCTGACAGAAAACAACCCTAATCAACGCTCAACCTTCAATGTTGAAGAGAAAAGAACGCATTTTTGATCTTTTTGCCATAATGTGCCTCATGATCCAATCAAGAGATGGAATGTGACTCTGTGTTTCGTGTACAAGACACACACACACACACACAGTGGAAATTCATTAGATAGAGATTATTAGTGAGTTTAGTGAGCAGAGAGTGTATGCCTGCAGTACAGATGTGCTGTGTCACCACAAGAGTGAAGTAAACTGAAAACTCACTGACGAGTGAATCACAACAAGCATTTACAGTAAATAAATAGCTGAGTTTATCACTAAGTAAACTTTATGCCTATAAATCATAAAAAAAAAGATCCTGGCAGCTTTGGTTAAAAAGAAAAAAAATCATTTCTAAAAATGACTTATTTGCTGCATTTTATGAATTTCACAACAACTGTAATGATCACACGCCACACATTTGCATGAAAGCCACATCACTCTGAAAGGGGGGGGGGTTTATGCTGATGATACAGTTTATGAATCATTGCTTTTCATAGCCGATGAGTGAATTTAAAAACCCTCTGCAGAGCTTGTGAAGATCTTAACGCTGTGTTTTGCCACCATGTTAGACCCCAAACACTATACAAAATGTCAGGGACAGACTAATGTGCTGACAGACTTATTTCTGTTGTGTAATGAAAATGTTTCTCCCCCCCTCATGAAATAAATCATCAGCTCATTTATCTTTGTTAGTTATTACTTCTTAATCTGAAAACTGCCTCGTCTTTACTAATTACATAAATGCACATTCGATCCTCCGCATACAGGCGCTGCAGCATTCAGACAGGGCTGTGCTGTACAAATCCACTGAAACACTGAAAATCATGAAATGAATTTAGTTGCAATACACTGATTAGTTTCATGGTTGGAGGAACCTAAACGTCTGTTACTGGCAGCTACAGTTTATTTTGGGTTTCAAGAATCAGCTCCACTAATGAACAGATTGCCTCTGGCTTGGTATTTAAGCCTCTGTAGTGTTGATCAGCATTACTGGTGTTAATGGGACACTTATCTAAACTTCTGATGTATTTTTAGACGGCATATAGTAACTCTGAATCAGATGACGATGAGTCAAAGTCAGGTCAGCATCAGCTCTGTAGCTGTGCAGTGAAAACGACCCAGCAGTGCTATGATTATGTTGTTGTTGTATGATTATGTTTGTTTTTCACAAGGAAGGTTTAAAGAATACAATGAATAATGGCTGAATTCCATTTAGTTGATTCGGGTTCAACACTGCAGATTTTTGTACTTTGTGCTCTTACCTACTACCATGAAATAACAGATTTCAAATCATTTTTATGCTACACTGACATATAATCAGGCAAATGGTGTCGATCCCCCTCTACACCCTGTTTTTGGATGTTTTCCGGATGTTTTTGGATCCGGGTACGATCACCCATAAGAACCACATTAGATACACAGAACACTTTACGGCACTAAGCCACACACCACCAACTATTTCGCTGATTTTGGCGAAACTTAATCTTATTTTATGGAGAAAATGTTTTCTTGTTTCCCTCTGATGTCGTCCAGCTGCCCTGCATCAACTCTCTGCGATGTACAGAGTTTCATAATGGACAGTGAAGTAAGCTGCTGTGCACTATAGCTGCTGTTAATGTGCTAATGTTAGCTCAGTTTGTTAGGTCCAAGCTGCCTGGACTGTTTTGTAGTGTGTCAGTGTTTGTATCAGACGTGTGTTTTAAACCATCAGGAAAAGGAGCTTTTCAGCCCCGGGCCACGGGTAAATGTTTCACAAATAAAAATGTTTTATGATATTACACCACTGTGGTTAAGGTTCGGTTAGGTTTAGGCACAAAACACACACAGTTGTTCATGAGTTGTCTCATATAGATAGAATATTAAAAATATTAGTTTACTCATATTAACTATCTGTAGGCGGATTAATTTCAGTTCAAACTTGTGCTGCGTTCACTACTGTCATTGCTTACAAGGACACTTGAATAGAAGTGAGTCATCATTAAGGTTATTGGTAACACCTGCGCTTTTACTACTATGACCAATGTCAACAAGTCTGCTGTGAAAAACACCTGACCACACAGGTGTCTTCACGCTCAATCACACCGCTTGATTAGACCTCCAGACAGGCTGACGTTGGGTGGAGCGTTGCGAGAAATTACGTTATGTCACCAAACTCTACGGAACATTAAGAATAATAACAGGATAAGCTGTCCCGCCCTAAACGGTGCTACAAAACCAACAATCAAGGCCAACTCATATGTGCCTACATAGTCCCCAGAAGAGAAACATAAGTGACAACACCTGTGTGGATGGACCAGAAGAAATAAGAGTGACAGTATTGACTTACCCTAAAGATTGTGTGGTTATGTTTAGGAAACAAAAGCGTTCGATTTTTGAAAATATTGGGGGTTTTCAGTTACAAACGCGGCGGGTCCTCTTCCATGGATATGTTTCTACAGTAGCCTAGAACAGACAAACTAAAGCTAAAGCATTTTTCGTATGTTTCGCAGTATAGGAAGGAGAGGGTGAGGCAGCTGCATTACAATCAGCAGCTACACTGCTATACACCACTAAATCCTACATACTGGTCCTTGCAAACATGCATTTCAAGTCACTTTTGACTTTTCAATATTAAACCAAGATCAAGTGCTTTGAGTGGCTAAACGTACCCAAAAATGTGCATAATGATGTGTATAATGTGTATAATACGTATAATACGATACGTTATGATTTTGTTGATATAAAAAGTTTGGGCAACACAATCTTTCTTAGAAAATGGATTTGCTGTTTCATATAAGTAGTATATGAATATAATACACATCATATAATAATTCAAAGAAACAATACTGAGATAACAGAAAATCACTTTTCCCGCAGACCATATCGCAACCGAACTGAAGAATTAATACGCTTATTGTTTGTCTCTCCATAACGACAGCACTTGAATTTCGTCGACACATTGTATTTATTATTAATTGACATTAGTGCTGTACACAAACATCCAGTATCAGCTGCTCTGCAGTCATTTCTTGTTATTCACTCACTGGCAGTGTTAAAGTCCTCCTTTGTTATCCAAACACCTCTCATGCCTGCAGTGCACAAATAATACAAAAGAAGCTCCGCTTGGTGTTATTTTGCTGAGATTTACATCAGCACACGCAGAACCTGACGTGCTTATTTGCTCTCTCGCCCATGACACTGCAGTAACTCTGAAGACACTTGTAGAAGTGATGTGGATTGTGTTGCTCGTATTGATTGTTGGACATTAGACCTGTAAGCGCTGTTAACTCAAGCAAAACTCGGTACTACAGTGCAGGCTTCTCCTTTGTTACTACAACTAGCCTGTTTTTCAGAGCAAGCACTCAGACAGCATGTACAGTACTTAATTGCAATGTGAAGTAATGGCAATTTATCCTGAGCGGCACATCTTCCTGCAGCCAGTGTTAGAAAAGCAACTCGATACCACAAAGCCACGACTGGCATTACTCTACAAGAAAATATGCTGCTACCAGACATCCTACATGTCTCATTTGGATCATACTGAGGTGGTGATCAAAAATGCCTTGGGCGGCTATTCAAAAGGATGAGGAACAGCTCATGCCTTTTTATACAATGTAGAGGTTGTCAGAGGTTACAGAAAAATTGAACAATTCTGGGCTCCTACATGCTCTCTCTCCAAGATACACTCCTTTTTTTTTCTTTTCTTGTTGTAACTTCAGTCGGTCCAAAATATTT
The DNA here is from genome assembly GCA_028641955.1 of Protonibea diacanthus. Lineage (NCBI taxonomy): Eukaryota > Metazoa > Chordata > Actinopteri > Sciaenidae > Protonibea > Protonibea diacanthus. Next base: position 17,844,217 of record CM053986.1, on the reverse strand, counting down.
TTTGTGTGATTTCTGGGAACAAAAGGTTACTATGTCAAGCAGGTGTACACTGTTGTGTCTGTTATTATCTAGTAGGAATGACAAAGAGCCAGTAATTGTGTAGCTTTAATGTGCAGTGGAGAGTATTTAAACTTCCAGACAGTGATTTTTCCACATGTAACCAAAAAAAAAAAACAAAGATTTAGGGAGTTGGGCAGTTTCCTCGCTAGTAAACAACAAGTCTCATAAATATTTAATCTTATTCTTTCTCTGCTGTGTCACCTGCTCTGGCAAGCACTTCATAGTACAGTATAACGCCTCCGTGTGCTTCTTCATATTTCAGCAGGGATCCTCCTTAATACCAGGTGATGTTGTCGACAAAGCAATTTCATTTCATGTTCAGCATCGCGTGTTTGCCTGGTTTATTACAGAAATTGTGTTATGATTCCTATACCATAGAAATAAAAATCCTAAGTTTAGGTGCAGTGCTGCAATCCTGAATACTCAAGGAGAGGTTGCCATGGAAACAGAGTTACATTGGCCAGAAATGAAAGCGTCTAAGGATTTAGACTTTCACTGTACATAAATTTTTAACCATAGATTGTTTCTACATCAGCCTTTTCCCACCAACTTCACACAACCACAACTGCTCCTCGATGCAGAGGTTTCTGTGAAGTAAAAAAAAAAAAAAAAAAAAAAAAAAACACAAGCAAAACGAGCCAAAGCAGTTTAATTAAAACTGAAATTTTATATGACACATGCTCACTGTGACAGCCACTGTAGGGCTATAAATGCCTGCTAAAATATGAGTGACACTGAATATTTTCATACCTCTAAACCAAAGCGACCTGCAAACAGCAGTGGGTATTAGCTGCACATTACAATTACTCTGACAATAAGACGTGAGCTTTTCACACCACGTGTTTGCTGGTTATTAACTGAATGGATAAATAATGAATTGGAAACAAACTAAGAAACCGTAATTAAGAGATGACGAGCGCTGATCAAGTGTTGTGGGACGTATTTCACACAATATCTAGACATTAATGCACACGGCGTCATAAACTGAAGAATCAGACACATCTCAGCTGCAGAGGGACTTCTGCACCAAATAACCATCAAAACTATCTATTAGGAGCTGAATATCTTTGCTAATTGCTGTCTGCGGTGTCAGCCCGTGAGCCTCTCTGTCACATCTCCATATGCTGTTTTCTCCTATTCCAACCTATTACAACTGTTCCCTCTGTTGCACTGAAGGAGCGCTCTCCCTACACTATATCAGCTGTGTCAAATAAACGGTTGAATTTAAAATGACCACAGTGGAAGAATTTTACTCGGGGCATTACTCATCTTGTGGAAATGGAATTCCCTAATTCCAAAGGGACCTTAGAAAGCAAATTATCATCCCCTCTGAGGACAGCCATGAGGTAGGTGCTGCACGGGCACAAAGGCGGAGGAATGAAATTTGTTTCAGATGAGAAAAAGAAAATGTATGTAGCCTAACCGTGACCCGCCGAGTTCGACTCATGCTTGTGTTTAGCTCGAAACTCGCCTGTACTTCCCTGCATGTTTTAATGCAGAGATTAATAAATGTTTCACTTAAGGCTTGCAAACACAAAATCAATCACGTGTGATGTATAAATGGTAGCCACTGCTATTAATAGCTCCTCTGCATTTTTGCCACAGAAATAAAAATCAATAAAACGCAATCAAGAGCTCAATAGTGAGTCCATTTGGCTGTCAGCTGTCAACACCTATGAAAGAGTTCAATATTATTCATAAGTTTTGATGCAGAAAAAGACACTGCAGAGCCTTAAAAAAAAAAAAAAGACATTACAACATCCTCAACTAGTGTACATTTCGCCTGCAGCCAGCAGACTCGTTAAAAAAATGTTTGTGGTTACTCACCTGTAGTCTCTACTATTCCTTCTAGTATCACCACAATTTCAAACTGCTCTGTTTGCATGGACCTCTGGGAGAGGTCGTAGAAGGGGCTTTTGGTGTCAATCACATGGCAGATTGTGAGCGGTGAGACGAGAAAGAGCTGGTCCGCCCCGGTGCTGAAACCCACGTCCAACTCCAACTGATCCAGCGGAAGAAACTCGCCTTCGGGCGTCTGGCGAGACTAAGGAAGCGTACAGGAAGAGACAGAGACAGAGATGTTTAATGGGGGAAGGAAGGGGTAAGACATACTTATTCACAGCTTATCAGGAGCCTGTGTGTGGGACTCTCATATTTCAAATCATCTGTCTATCAGAAAAATTACTAGTTTTGGTTTCATTCCTCTGACGTGCGAGCTTAAAATCAGTTTTAATAGTTGTCTAAGACGTATGTGGTTACAGTGTGGCTTTGGTAAAACCTAATGACTTTATACTTTGTATATTACTATGATAATTGGTGGGTATGCATGTGCAATGTGGAGAGCAGTGTTAAAAAGTTTCTCATGGACTTTTGTGAAGCCAGGAGGCGGACAGCAGAGAAATCCATAGATGATGTTCACCTAATAAGGAACAGCAGCACATTCACACCACTTTGTCACACTTCCAGCTGTGTACAGTTTATAAATGAACAACATGTTCTAATCAAGGCTTGATGGAGGGGATACAGTGTTGTGCTGAAGGCCTCTTGGCCTTATATTTTTCTCTTATTAGATGTGCAAAATATAGATTTTGTGGAATAAATAAAAGGCCATCTGTGGTTTGATTTAATCAATGGTTGCTGATAGTTTCGTGTAGTTATGGAGTGATGGCTGGGAGTAGGCTTAAATGTCAGTGTGTAGGCCTTTCAGTATCAGTTTCTCGAAAAAAAAAAAAGAAAAAAAAGGAGATGGATCATGATAAACAATGAGCACAGAACTAAAATACCGAATGCCTCCCTAAACTAAAAGTAGCATCACTTACTTTCAGCAATTTGCAGCGGATCTGTGCAGAAACCATATGGCTGTTACGCAGGTTGCCGACCCTGAACATGAGAGTTAGTTTTCCATCTCGCATAGATATCGCCGCATGTTCACTGAACATCAAAGTCTCGGCCCTTTTCTTGGGCTGAGACATCTTGATAAACATGCAGCCGATCAAAAAGGCATCGACGATCGATCCGAGGATCGACTGGAAAAGAAAGAGAATGATCCCCTCTGGGCATTTGTCTGTGATGTATCTGTAACCATATCCTATAGTGGCCTCTGTCTCTATGAAAAAGAGAAAGGCTGAGGGAAAGTTATAGACATTGGCCACACATGGAGTGTACTTGTCATTGTGGGCTTTGTTGAGGTCTCCTCTGATGTATGCGATGAACCACCACATAGAGGCCATGAAGAGCCAAGCGACTGTGTAGGTGAGGATGAAAATAAATAGATTCCAGCGCCATTTCAAATCTACGAGTGTTGTGAATAAGTCTGAGAGGTATCTGCTGGTTTCACCACCCAGGTTCCCATGCTGGACGTTACATCGCCCGTTCTTGTCCACGAACCGCTGCCTCTTCTTCTTTTTCTCTGGGGGAGGCTGGTTGAATCCAGACCCGCTAGATGAGGTGGTCACTACCTGATAATCGTCCCCAAATTTCTTTCGAAGTGCAGACATACTACGATGACAGCTGCGAAAGAAATAACAAAGGATTCAATGATTACTAAAAAAAAAAAAAAAAAAAAAAAAAAAGAAATAAAAAAAAGAAAGTCTAGGTTGTACTTGCTGCAGTCGTCAATGCCCGTGCGCAATGTCTCCTGTTTGGAAATAAAGGCGATAAAAGTGCGCTGTCTTCGCCCCAGTTAGTCTTGCACCGTCCTCTTTCGCCACACACCACTGTTGCTACACTCTACAGCCATGAAATATCAATAATCTACGTGTAGTTTACAAACCCCGAGGACAGAAGCCATATGAACAAGAAAATAAAGAGACGCACAGGATAAGGTATCCAAACGCGCCAGTCGCAGTCCAGGTTTTTACAGGTTTATCAGTTGCTGCGTCGTGGATTACTCATCGCCCGTGAAGGTTGGGGCTATATCGACCTGCTCAAAAATGTACTCACAGAGTAAGTTTTCATGCGAAAGTTCAAAATCCTTTAACGACCCATAAAGCACCAATATCTCTGCGTAATTAGTCGCTGGAAACCAGGATGAAACGTCTCTGTGCGCACTTGCGGCTGTGTTGGAGATTATTCGCTTTCCAGTCCTTCCTTTGTGATCTGTATACATAGGAGATGAATTGCCTCCAAGCATATGACTGTAAAAAATGACGAGCTGGAGGAAGAAAATCACTGTCCCACTGTCGTCATTTTTGGCTGCGCGCATCGACGCTGATTGTCAGGCTGTTTTCGGGCACCTATTCCCCCCCCACCCTCAGACAAATGTCGACTGGATTCTCATGGTTTCAGCGGGTAGAGATCTACCAGATGCTCTTTTGGCTGCTTAGATCCTTCTTTCTCTTCGATTTCCCTGCGCGGCTCCTGCGCACTTCCACGTTTCCAGTGATGCACTGTTGCCTAGTGGTACTACAAAGACAGGCAATTTGGAGAAGGAGGAGGAGGAGGAGGAGGAGGAGGAGGAGGGAAGAGGGAAGAGGGTTTGCCTGATTTGACAAAAATCAATCAAAAAAAAAAATGTGAAGCTGCAGCCAAAATGTCATGATGACTTTGAAATAATCACACTGGACCCCGCAATTTAGAGTGAACAGGCCTCTGGCTCTTTGTGACAAATTAGTTAATATAATAAATAGAAATATAATAAATTATAGCTATAATAAAAAAAACAGCATCTCGCACTTTTATCTCTGTGTTCCTGCTGAACAACTATATTTCCATTGTTTCTCCTAATCGTCTCCACAATATATCTGCAGTTTAAGGAAAACTCCTCTCATCTGCACTGGACATTTACAAATGTACCTTATTTGCTGCTTGTTTTTCTGGGTCACCTGTGCTAAGAGCCTCTGATGACCCCACTTCCATCCCATGGGTGACTGCACCCACTTTATTCCGTGAAATGCTACAGCACACCCGAGATCCTTAAAGAGTAACAGGTTCTGGAGGAAAGCCGATGACACTCAACGCGAACCGTATTAGATCTCAGGGGGGACAAAGAGGCTGCAACCAGGATGCACTGCTCAAGATTCACTCATCATATTACCAAGATCATGGCCACAGAGGAATACACCCACACCATAGTTACCCAGGCTTACACCATGTCTCTCAGACACACATGAGGCACGATGAACAACATACTAACGTACACGTAGTTTACCTCACTGCACCCCCGTCTACCTTCTCTCTTTCTGTCTCCACTCGGAAAGAGTCAACATTTTCCACGGTAAAAGAACAATTATTACTTTATCCAGGAATCACTGACGACGGCAGCTTAGAAATTCACACAGCAACCGGTTTAAGGTGGAAGCATAGTGTATCAGCAACAAAACAATACGAGGCTCCATTCAATTTTGACCATTTTCACCCCAGAACAGAGTAAATATCAGTCGAATAAGCTCTTCATGTGAACCTTCTTACTTCTGAATCAAGCTTATTAGTCACACAGGAGACAGGGTTACTTACATCCTGTATAATAAACATCACACACAGTCTCACAAAACTATGAAAGAGATCTTTTTATATATATATACTCTGTCGTCATGTCATGCGGAATACTGTAAACGTCCACAGCAGCTGTTTTGAACCATTTTTGGATCCATTGTCTGAGCTCGCAGGGATCAATATGTTGTCGAGTCAGTCTGGTTCCAGGCGAAATCTACCTCTCCTATTATCCTGCAGCTCCCTGTGGTTTACCACATGATATTCCGTGTCCAGTCTGAGCCCCGTATGCCCTCCCGAAGCTTCTAAAAACAGCACTAAGGCCTGACATAACTGTTTCCAAATGAACGATTGCATGGCAGCTCAGTGCAGCATTGATGTGCCTCCAAGTGTTGTGTGCGAGGCTCTTTGATTCAGTCCTCTTGAGTGGGGACAGACTGGAAAAGATTCCCCCATCAGTCACCAGGCCGTCATAATTGCCAGGTGAACATTAGCTACAGCTCCTGCAGGGCTGTTTTTTTTTTTATAATGGGTGCAGGGGGACACGGGTCATCCACCGTGCATTCTGGCCCTCATTAGGAGGAAAAGGCTATTCACATATTTGCAGAGCAAAAATAAGGCTATTAGTTTAGACTGGCCAACAGGCAGTCAGCCGGCACCGTTAGCCGAAAACGTTTTAATTGCTGTATTTCAGAGATATGCTCATTGAAACAAAAGTTTTTTCTCCCACAACTCTTGTCAAAGTGTCGGTCCAGCAAAAAGCAATTAACCTCGGGATGCAGTGGGTTGTTTAATGACACAAACTGTCTGCTTTAGTGTCTTCTTGAGTTTCAAAGTAACTTTAAATCAGAGTGTTTCTTTATATCATTACATATTCAAGACTGAATATGCAACAATCAAACAAAATCATGAGTTTAAACCATCAAACTCTCAGCTAATTTGCTTTATCAGGATTGTGCGGCTGTGTTTTGATTACATTTGATTGACAGCGACCAGACAATGCACCAGATGTAATCGGATTCAAATGTTGCTGAATCCTGATTGGCGCGGGGTAAGTAGGTGACATCACCTTTGTCAAACCACTGCGAAAAGCACAGAGAAAATAGCAAAAAAACAAACAATGTTCTAACTTTGGCAGAAAACTGTGTGCTCATGTATTATCACTCATGCTAAGAAGTTGATTAGATTAAAAAAAAAATGTCCTTTAAGTGATACAATGGAAAAGCAAACACAGAAATGGATTATTGTCACTTGTCATTGCAGTTTGTTGGATCCCATTTCCATGTGGATTCATATCAGAGACAACTAATAGCATGTGATGTCTCTAAAATGATCGGCAATAAAGGAGTGTGTAGAAACGCTTATTTGAACCGTCATTCAGACATCCCCAACTCCACAGAAACATGTTTTAATTCTGCTCAAGACAAAGGCTTTGTCACTGACAGCTCAATACAAGAAAGAGGTTAAGGTCCGGGCTTGTTCTTGTCACACACCAGGAGGTAGCTGATGTGTAACACTGTGCACTAAATTGGAATATATGCAGATGAGTTTTTATCTCATAATGACTGGAAGAACTGCACATTTTGCTTCTACAAAGTAAAATGGTTTTTCCTGTTTTATCCTCAGCCAAACGCTGTTTTCCATTACCGTCATTGACCAGCGTGCTGGATGTGGTTGGCATTTCTTGCCCCAGTGCAATGTCGTTAGTCTGCCGTCAATGATCAGAAATACTTTGATGATCTTCTGTAACCCATTTTGTAAAAATAGCCCAGGCAAAACCTGATGGGCGGGTGGGGATGGGATTGATTTATTAATCTAATCAGACCAATGTAGGACGCAAGATGCATTTGTCCTCCTCTCTGAATCAGCTAGGATAGCACTTGAGGTCATTCTCAAAGAAGATCAGCCAATCACTTCAGACAATCTTCTCTAATTTTCCATCTTCCTTTATAATCTCTACAATCAGAGAGAGAGCAGGGAAAACCGCCTCTGCTTTGATGTTGACTTTTATGGATTTGCTCTATCATCCCCCCCCCCAACAAATTTACGACTTCCTCACAAAAAAGGAAATCTCTTTAATCTTATTTTTCTGCTACAATATTGATTTTTAAATTTCAAACAAACAGTCTCATGGAAGACACGCGCTATGATTTTCTCCCTCCTGCAACGATTAGGTTTTAACATGATCTGAGGCATGCTCGCTGGATGCTGAAGCACTAACAGGCTCGACTTCATGCTTGGCATGTAATGTGAAACCATGTGGTGGATGAGCAGCGTTGTTTCAACCAGCGATTCCATGGGGTACAGCAACTGGGTCAAAACGTGAAGCCTCCAAGGGACATATGAGATTGTCAGCATCTTGTGGTAATCAAAGGACATTACAGCTGTTTATGAGGGACGACGGTGAAAGAAGCGGCAGCGTTTAACCACAAACTGAACCCTCACTGCGGGGAAAATAATCAGATGAGGAATTATTACAGACACAATCCTTAATAGGTCCACTTAAATGGTAAATGGAAATATTGTTCTGGTGTAGTCTGATGGTTTGTGTTCCCCCAGCTGAAGCGAGACCTTATTAGCTGTCGCTGTGGTCAAAAATAGCAACCAAATAGGAGTGTGTTTTGGAACAGCTCCTGGAGATTGATGATTGATTACTATACAATTACTGCTGAAAGCAGCAGGGCCCCTCGTTCTAATCACTGCTTTCGTCGCTAAAAGGAGATTATCACATAGGAGAAGCTTGTTAGAGCCACTTCCTCCCTGCAAATCAATAAAAATTACTCAAGAAATTGCAAGCATACATCAGAAATGTCTCAGTTGAATCCCTAGGCTGGCTCTTCACATCTGATGGCAGGTACTGTACATTATTCTGTGTCTGTCTGGAGGAGGGGTAGGTATGGGCCTCCTGTGGCAGTAGATGTGACCCCCACTGAGATACTGGCCTCAAACCATGTCTAATTAAAGCTGCTTTTCAATGCAGGCGCTCTGGAACTTCAGGTCCCCTCAACAATTAAGTGCAGGATTTCTCCTCCGGTCTCAAGTGAGGAGAAAAGGCACATCCAGAGGGTTGATTATCCCCCCTCTCTCTCATCCCTGCTTTGCCTCTACCCATTATTGGATTCACTTAGTTGATGGAAGACCATATATTGAGCAGGGAGAGGCAGGCATACAATCAAGCACACTGGAGACACCCGGAGAAATACGGCACAAAATGTATAGCATGGTGTTTTAACTCGAGGCACAAAAGCGTGAAGAGATTCTCGTCACGACGGTCAAATGGAATCAGGTTAAGGGAGACAATCCCATAACCAGAAGGTAAGAGGTTCAATTCCTGCTGCTATGTCCTTGAAAGGTGAGCTTTTGTTTGCCTGGATGTATGTGGCAGAGATCCACAGAAACAAACCCTCAGGCTACTGTTACTACTAAACGACTGCCACTTACCAAGCACAAATAAGTAAGCACAAATCATAGTAATTGTCTCGTGTTCATTGCAACATGGCTGTATGCCCAACCTTCAGCCATCCACTTGTACCGATGAACTATCAGCTAGCATGAGCTCAGATCTCAGAGAAAACATAATTCGCATCACCAGCTGCTTCTGGTTGTATCTTCATTTTCAAATTTTAATTCAATATTGTTGTTGCATTATGTGACTTTGTGCTCTGGGTATGATCACCTGTGAGAACTACATAACACTTTATGGCACTAAGTTACACATCACCAAATATTTCACTGATTTTTGTGAAATTAGATCATATTTTATGGAGAAAATGTTTTCTGGTTTCCCTCTGATGTCCTCCAGCAACTCCGCCTCAACTCTTTAAACAGCTGTAATTTACAGAGTTTCCTGATGGACAGTAAAGTAAACTGCTGTGAACTATAGCTCCTGTTAGCTAATGTTAGCTCAGTTTGTTAGCCAGGCTGCCCACACTGTGAAGTCAGAGCACCTCAGAGCGTCAGTATTTGTACCACAGACGTTTTGGACCACTGGAAAGATGAGGTTTTCATCTCCGGGGTGCGGAATGCCGGTGTCATACCAGATTTGTAGCTGGTGGACACAGCGGCCTCAATGGACAGTGACAGAGGTGAAAAGACTGAAGAGGAGAAATCTGGGATTTACGTTTATTTGCTGGCAAGAGCTTCATAAAATAAAAGGCTGAGAGACAAACGGGCAAACTGGGCTTCTTGTTGTTGGACTATTAACTGGCTGCTATGTCTTGTGTTGTTGCACTTGCTTGATGTTTGTCTGTTAGCAAAGTTGCAGTCTGAAACTGAGGGCACAAAATCAGTAATAAAACTGTCACTTTTCTTTTTAAAGTAGTTTTTATAGTATATATATATATAGCTCTCGAAAGGTAGTACGGCCCTTGGTCTTTGAAGACCCATATATATATATATATATATATATATATATATATATATATATATATATATATTTACTTACATTTTTGTACTGGTACTTCTACAATTCTGAGTATTTCTTCCACCGTTTGCTGTCACATAAAGAAACTTCTATGGTTTTTTGTATGCATTGAATTATAGTTGAATTATAGTATATAGTATGAGTATAAGAATGAGGTCAGGAAAATAATTTTACTTGCAATACTTTCATTACTTACAGACCTCAGGTTTCTAAAGAGCCTTTGAATGTTTCAAAAAAAGACACCAGAAAATTGTTTAAACAAATAGCTGAAGGCAAAACTTCAGGGCTTAACTGAATAAAACGAGGGAATTAGCATGTACGGCCCTCAGTCTTTGAAGACCCATGTTATGCCTTCAAAGGTTCAAGACATAGCCAGAGCTATACATTTCCTGAGCTTAAATGAGCCCATTATTTATATATATATATATGTATATATATATATATATATATTATCGAGAACTGTACAGCCTCCACAGTGAGAAGCTCTGATCATGTACTACCTTTCGAGAGCCACAGCAAGCCATGGTGAGCCACAGATAAGACCTCCATTAGAGCTGTTATTTTAAAGCATCTCACCCCTTAATGGACTCCCCCTGGCCCAGCCACAGACCCACTATCTTATCCTCACAGGCCCAGTTAACCAGCCTGGGTTTTGCTTACAACAGGTGTGAGACTGTCTGAAACGGCCGTCAGGGCCCCTGCTGAGAGTGTGGTGAAGCGCTGATGTGGTGGCAGCTCCACAACAACGACTATTAATACCTCTGCAATGGAGGAGAGGTTTACAAATGTTTTTTAGAAAGCCTAAGTGATGGAAATGAAAATATACAGAATGCAGTGAAAATGAAATACTTTTCCTGGTGTCCTGTAGAATACAACTTTTCTACATTGATTAATATGCATTATTATTATTACAAAACTTTTGCCACTTTGTCTACAGAGATTATTTGTCCAAATAATTTATATTATACTGTAGTGCTAAAGTTACTGTGTAAATTATTCTAATTAGCTTAGCTTAGCTTAGCATAAAGACTGGAAGTAGGGGACACAGCTAGCACATTCTTCTCACATTGTGGTTTTCCTTTGGATAAAACACAATTTATGAGCTTTAGAGGTGCTGGTAAGCCGATTCTTTGCACCTATCAACACAGTCATGTCGTTTCTCCTTTTCTATGCGAAGCTAAGCTAGCCAGTAGCAGTCTGTAGCTTCATTTCAACATACAGACATGCAAGTAATATGATCTTTTCATCTGATTGGCAAGTCATCTCAGTGGAGAGTTTTAGTATTTGAGTATAGTTTTCAGTTTAAAGATGTGATGATGGGTATTTCCTCAGTGTTCTGCTTCCTATAAATACATCAAAATATTGAGAAATGAATGAGTAGTGAAAGTAATCATCAGCCTACCATTCACATCTCTAATTATCAGTTGGATATTCCCTGTTCACCATATCCATGGCCCTACAGTATATTGACCCTCTAGCACTACTTTTTTTCTATGTCCCATTCAGGAAGTCATTTTGCCTTTCAGATTTGAACAAAGCCAGAGTGACCTGAAAGGTCAAGCCTCCCTTGTTTAAATGTACAGAATAATGAGCCATGTCAGAGGTACCTTCATCAGCTGAACCTCCATCAATGGACGGCAGGTGCCTTTACACATACCGGAGAAGAAAAGAAAAAAAGCAGGTAACATCCATCACAGTGTTGTTCTTATGGCATCCTGTTCTACGGTCACCATGGAAGAGAGGCTTCACTTTGCCACATTCAAAAGCCCACACACAGGAGCCTGGTAAAGAGATGTTCGAGGTCTTAAAAGCTTCAAGAACAAGGTTTATTAAACAACTGATGTATTGGTGTGATGTGCTAGTGTTCACATTTCCATCAGTCGCTTGACACTGAAAGTAATGATAAATCTATGTTCAGCCAAAAAAAAAAAAAAGGCAAAATGTACAAACAGATAACATCACTTTGGAACCAGTACATTGAAACATTACATTCCCATTTTAACAACATGCACTTTAAGATAATGAAAAACAATAAATGTGTGTGTAACATAGAGGTGAGGTGATTGAATTTTAGTCTGAATGCCAAGTAGGCACTTGGCAAGGATTCAATATTCAAGCAGCATTGATAGTATTTCATCATTAGTTGCTCCCTTACAGTATGTATGCTCGCCTAAGGTCCTTTAGGTAGTCTAAGAATTGGTTTTGTGGGGCCGATAATGATTTCCAAAACACACCGCAATTTAAAAACCCAAGGTAAGCACTGGTTTTTATTACCACAATTCCAATAAAACACTGCAATACCTCATGATCTTTTTACCATTCAATGTCTTTTTTCTCTGAGGAGTGTTCAAGTTTTACAGTATCTTAGAAAAATAATTGGTTCTGTATGTACAACAACGGTGAAACATGTCAACAGCATTATGTACAATAACATTTACTGTCTGATCCTGATCAACCACGTAGTGAAAAGTACCTGATGGCCAAGTATTGATATACTGTAACTGAATGTTTGGTAAAGTGTAACAGTGACATATTCATGAGATATAATTATTTAATATATCAATATGCAGTAGCTTTTTAACTCGAAATGAAACACACAAATAAACCAACCAACCAAAAAGAAAAAAAAACAATGAACCGAATACAAAACAACTTTCTAAAGGCACACGTCACTCTTCAGCTCCAAGACATCATGGTTTCTCAAGATATTAAGAAGAATTCGTCTCAGTAGCAGGAATCTGATAAAGGTGATGTGTGTGTGTGTTTTTTTTTTTTTTTAAGTAGTTACACTCAGATAGCCATTATAACACAAGTGTGTCAGAGTACAGTCATTATTATTTAGGGGACTCAATTGAAATCAATTATATCTACTCAGAGCGAAGTCTCGATTACTTGCTAATTCCTTCCCTGCAGCCACCGCTTTCGTTTCTTCTAACAGCCTGTTATAAATGAACTTTCACACAGTGTGTCGATCGAAAGAGCTGCCTCACAATTACAGACTGTTGTTCCTTTAGATGATGTATGAAATCTTCTTCTTCTTCATCTTTTTTTTCAAACAACTAAAGAAATCCACCTCAACACTTAGAGCCCAACCAATAAATTTGCTGATATTAGCTTATCACAGATCTATTATTATCTGCCTATATGTCGGCCAATAATTAAAAGGTGCCATATGTAAGATTCTGAAGCAGTGTTAATTTGATGTATTAATCACTTCTTATTGCCAATTTCCGGCAACTTCTTTCCGCAACTTTCTTGGCTGCCAATAACTGATTTTTATATTAAGGAAAATCCAGAGGATGTGACATTCATGCTCTCCCCTGTATGTCTTCTCTGTCCACTTCCCTACAGTGTCAACACAACAGTTTGCAACACTGGCTAACGTTGATGCAGAAATGGACGTCAGCTACCAAAGCAAATGTTACTGCAAAGCATGTCAAATACATTGCATTTGCAACATTGCTTTCTGATTGAGTGCAAGGCGAGGCCGGGGCCAACGAGCCGACTGCAAACAAAGCTGAGCTGGGCTTGGCCAGCTGGCTGTGGCGGTGCTGCACAGTGTGTGTCTGACCAGAGATGGTTTAAAAAAAAAAAGAAAAGAAGCCAAGACACCTCACTGAAGAGCCACTTTCTGTATCTGTGTCACATGGGTTTACCCACTGCTGCTCCACTTTAGGAGACCAGCAGCAGGTCTTCAGTCTATCGCCTCTAATGGGAGAGATGAACGTGAGCGCCTTGTAGTCAGTGAAGTAAATATTGGACACATTTTTCACAAGTGACATTTTTCCAAACAGATAAATGAGGGAGAAAAATAAACTTAGTTTGAGACACTCTCGTGAGATTTGGCAACACATATCTCTTCTCGGTGTCTGTGCTGAATTGTCGGTCTTGTCTCACCAAAAATGAAGTATAACAACTAAACAAGAAATTAAATAGCTTTCTGAACCTCTCACAATCTGCTTCCACTGATCCACACAACGTTCACGACACTTCCAAATGAGGTTTGGTGATTGGGGGTGAGGAGGCGGAGATTGTTATCATCTATTGAAAATCTTTGGTTCGGTGTTGGCAGCTCGTTGCTATCATGGAGCCAATAGGAACGTGACAGATAGCCAGTATGATTGTAATTTAATATCCAGCATTCAGTGTTTATCTCTTGTATCGCTCACTCGTGTCTATGGAGTGTGAGCAACAGGATGCTGACTACACTTGATGTTTTCTGAATGTTACAGAAACTGCTATTTAGAAATGGCAAAGATACTGTATGTTTGAGATGATTTGAAATTCATGTCTGCGTTACATTGTTTGTCCACCAGAGAGCTGATGAGTAAACCTGCTTAGTACATAAAATGTTTAACAGTTTTATTAATAATCAAATTTAAGCGATCTCATAAAAATGTTATTTATTTATCTTAAAATCAAACTGAAATAATAAGTTTTGCTAAGAAATCTGTATATATATCCTTTGTGTTTGTTTTAACTTGAGTACTTATTTGGTTTCTAATTACCAAGAAGGATTTATTTTTTGTTTTATTCATTTTTCTGCACTGTTAGCGCCCCCTACTGTACTTTAGTCTTCTCCGGAGAAGTACTGGTAGTTTGATTGGTACAACATCTGTGTAGCCAGCATGCTTCCTTAGTTAGTACACGTCATTCTAATCTCAGCGTAGACAGAGTGCTGTGGACTACTCGTTGCTGTGAGGTTTTGCAATCTGGCCATTTTCTAGCATCACAACTGGACCTGTGAACTAGCTGATGCTAGTTAACGGGAATGAGTTCCAACGTTACGTCCACATGTTGAATGTTGTAAAAGGGACAGGTGGCTTACATCGGGTTGATAGCCAACACTATGTGGGCTTGTTAAAAAAGGAAATTTGTATTGATTGCACTGTAACGTTCATAGGACATACGTACAGTATGATATTCCTCAGTTAGCAGCGTAGCTCAGACGTTAACAGCGCGACACAGAGTGTTAAATCCACTTAAAAGATGAAAAGTAAAACTTAAAAAAAGCTGCAGTATCATTATAGATTGGGTTTGCTTGCACCAAATGTGATGAGAATTAAAATTCCAGCTTGACATTAAAACCAATTATCAGTGTATATACACGATGTTTATGAGATTCTTTAACTCGCAAATATCAAAGTCGGTAACTGCTTCAAAAATCCGGTATTGGTCGGGCTCTATTAACAACATCACCTGTTATCTGAATGTTACTCAGACACTGATATCGAAAGAGGATGAGCAGCAGTCATAAAAAAAGTCTTGTTTTTTTTTAAGAATGTACCGAGAGAGAGTGGAAACCAATGCACGGCATGTACCGCTCACAGCACAAAGAAGGTCATTTACAATGCAGACCATCACAGACGTGCTTTACAAGATTCTCTTCATAAGTGCTCTTCTGATTCATTGTTTGTCCAGCAGCTAAGCAGCAGTCTGAGCAGCGCCGCGGATGCAGGGATAGCAGCCAGCTGACCGGCGGGCGCTTTGATTTCAACGCTGTCCATGCACAGACTTCACACATCGTTCTCCGTGCCCGAACACGACGTGGTTCCCCCCCATGCAACAGCTTGTCATGTCGCCTGAACGGCTGGTGCAGCCTCTCAAAACCTGTGGCAAACTGGAAAAAGGAGATGCCTCCGTAATGGAAGATAAACCGCTGTGGATGCCCGGATCTCTGCTTTCGCTGCCCAGCCTGACACAGAAAGAGGCGTATGATGTGCGTGGTAAGAGCAACCTGGTGAGGGTGTGTAGAGCCAGGATTGATTGGGATGAGAGTGGTAGGGGGGGGAGGGTGGGGTGGGGGGAAGAGAGAGAGAGGGCGAGGTGAGGGATCAGACGCTCAGGGTCATGTTACGTAGCAGCCACTGCTGAGAGCGGCTGTTATTGCAGTCTCTCAGGGTGGGCACCATCTTGTCCTCCTCAGACGGCATGTCCAAACACTGGTTGCTGTTCACGTGCAGCAGCGTGAGTCGCTGGAGAGAGGAAGGACGGAGAGAATTAGAGAGATGTGAACACACGTACACACACACACAAATAAATCGGTACTCTATACTGAGTATTGTTTTGTTTTGAGAGTTATTGAATGTTGAGGTTTTTTCAGTTATAGTTTCCCCCGGACTGCCTCATCGACAGCACTTCAGCTCCTCGGTGGAGAAAGTTGAATCCACCTGGATGACTAAAATGAACCTTCACAGACACACTTCAACTACTGATTTCCCACATTTCCCAAAAATACCTCTCAACCCAGAAAATGGCCTGAGCTTGTTAGACTCTCTAACTGTGGCCGGAGCAAGAGGGAAAAAAAAAAACAATAGGTACATCAAGAGAGCAAGATGTTCCAGTTGTGAAAAAGTTAGAGTCGTGGCCTTTATACAACACAACAGGCGCCGAGGCCGACTGGAGCGCAGCTCCTGTTGGAGTGTGGAGACTGTTGTCATGGTCACCTTCATGGGAGGGATTGTTCTGTGAATAACTGCTGAGCTTCAGATGCATTCAATTTTTATGAAAAGACACGCAATAACTCTACTACGAACTAAAACCAAACACCTAACGTTCATATTAACAGCTGCACAAGTAATATTTCGGACATTTCGGATCACCACGAGTTTCTGCGATGTAAAAGGTTGTAGCTTGTAGCACTAACGCCACTGATAATCAAAACTCCTTTTCATCTCAATATTTTGCTTTGTGAGCCAATTTTATGCTCCACGCTCTACCTGAAATGGTCGAGAGACAAAATGATGTTGGAAGTGTTTGATGGAGAAAGCTGACCGATACAAAACATTTTCTCAAGATAAACAAGGGACAAAATGTCGGACAAAGAGCAACATTTTCTGTCATCTGTGGTCGTGTTTCTTGCCACCTGGTGAACATTAAGTCCAATATTCAATTTTCCTTTAGCTCTAAATTTGTTCTCCAACAACTTCTGAGGAAAATATCTGTTTTTTTTAGCTGCTTCGCCAGCTAGTCGCTAATTTTGTTGTGGGTCAGAAAACTGAAACACCGAGCTGAAAGAGGCTCTAATTCTCCACAGAGCTCGGGGAAACCGCAACTCGACGGGTGCTAATTATATCATCCTGCAATCCATTGTTAACATTCTAACGACTATTATAGCAGCTTTACGTATTTATTTGTTCCAAACACACGTTTCCCCACAAAGATTTTCTTGTTTATTCTGCAGTTAAAATGACTACCTGCTGTTAAAATGACTCTGTGATCCCTGTTCCTTTAATGGTTTGGTGTGAAACACAAAAGTTAATGAAAGTGATATAATTAGCACCATTAGCATCATTAGTAACGCTGTGCTGCTTCTTATTAACTGCTACGTCAACATCATTGCCCCTATAGTAGTTTGAAACTCATTCAACAACATGTTATCTAGACGTTTACTCACTAATGCTAATATTCGTATATTCTGGACAGTCACTTCTTCTTGCATGATGAATGATGCAATGTTGATTTCACCTAAATGAACGGTTAAAATAAGATAACCAGCAATGACGTGCACCAGCTTACAATTAAAACTGAACTGAACAGCTCCTCCTTCCCCAGAGAATAAAAACTTTTTGCAGCATTTGAAACAAAATTATTCTCGTTTTGAGCGCACGGTTTGTTTCATTCAGTGATTATAATAATGACATGAATTATTGATCAAAATGTCCTATATTATTATATATTTACTGCTGTACAGCTAATGAAAATCACTTTAGACTCTGAAAGACTACCAAAGACATTTTGACGTGTCACAGCAGGACGCACAGGTGTAAATAATAAAATTAAGTTTCAGAGTCCTTGGATCGTGCATGCTGGTTCACTGTCACACTGTGTTGGCATCATTATTAATAACACCTTCAGCTGATTGACACATCAATTTCAACCTCTAATTGTTTCAGCATTATTGCTGATGATTAATAAATACGGGATTAACTGTCTCAGCTCATGTGAGCGGTGGATTTAAATTCAAAATGGCTCTGACCTCAAACAGTCCTGTTATTTTTGGAGTTTGCTCTACAATATACAAAAAAAAAAAAGTGCTCAGATTTATGTCATCTCCCCTCTGTGCCCATCAGTCCTGTCTGCGTTCTGTTCTATCACAAAAACCAGAAAACCGGAGTCCAGACTGGAGAAGCACACCTGTTGTGATGAGCTGAACTCGAGCACCACATGAGCATGTACCGCAGAAATCCTCTGTTGCTCCGGAGCCCCGAAGATAACACCCCCCACTAACAACTGGAAGAGAGCTCTCAATGGCCTTGATTAACCATTTATGTTCATTCCCTCAGAAGAAACACGCTTCCGCAATTTCGCTGCTCACTTGAGTTGCTTTTCTCGTCCTAATGATCACATGCAGAGACGCAGAGAGGCTGAAGTTGGTTTGCGAGGAGAAGCGGAGCCTCCGCTGAGGAAAACAATGCCACGAGAGAAATTGGGGGAAAATGATGTTAAAAATACAACTGTGTTTATGTTGCTAGAAAACACCATTCATTGTTATAATGTTTAGAAGTGGAAGGTTTTTACTTGATGACAAAACAAAGGATCAGTTTCATCATTTCCAAACTAAACGGCACAGCGCACATGAAAACAAAATACATGTGAACAACGGCACACCATAATCTTCATTCGGCATTAAAGCGTGATCATTGGCATGACTTATCTTGCAGTTGAGGCCTAATTCTTCATTAAAACAAGATTGTACTTTGACTGTTGACAGAGGATATTCAGACTAATGAGCACAGTGAGGCACTCAGGCCATGTTTGATCTTAAGCTATAAAACACAAGGGCCTGACATGCTCTGCCTGGATACAAAGAAGTGTGCACACACACACACATGCATCTTTCCTGAAGTACACATCGCAGACTGCCCTACGGGCACATTTGTTCAAACAGAGCAAGAACAAAGAGAGCAGGTGGCGTTCGACCTTACACACCTGTCAAAAAACTCAAAAGAACAATGAAGTGGCTCTTCATCAGAGAGTTACTTTTCTTGCTTTATTAAAAAAAAAAAATCAGAAAATTAAATATGTATATTTCTTAACGACAGACGCAAGCAGAAAAAAAGGTCAGAAATGCTTGCTCGCTTATTTTTTGTTGCATGCGCAAGCAGTATGATCAACAAATACTTCCTCTTTAAGGCATTATTCATACGTGGCTTACCCCGAACAGGAGGCAGATCTACATTACATGTATTTATAGATCTAATCTATAAATCATAAGAACCCGAACCAGAATAGTCTTTTTTTTTTCTTTTCATTCAAAGATCCGAACCTACTCCAGTGGCAGAGATGACAAATGAGGAGTATAACGGCAGAGGAGAGGCAAACTGATGCACATTTAATGAAAACACTAGAAATGTGGAGGTCCTGTCCTTTGCTCATAATTATTTCACGTCTCCTTTGGGGCAGAGAAAACTCCCATCTCAGCTTCCAAGAAAACCAACCAGTCTCTCCGGAGTGAGTCGCTGAGTGTTTGCACAGCTGAGACCGGCTAATTAAATGTGGACGGTTTCTAACCACGAGCCCCAGTTGAGGAACATTATCCTCTTTGTCACCAAGCAGCACGCCGGACTCGCTGAAAGGTGCAAAAGTTCCCTGTTTGATGTGATCTTGTGCCGACTCTAGACGGAGGATCTAGAGCCGGGTGACAGCAGCAGATTCCTTTTGTCTTGGGGAACGAAGAGGCAAGCAACATTTGCTGTCGTGTTATGTGCTCTCCTCTTGTGCTGGCTATGCCACAAGGACCTCTGAGTGTGAACAACAAATCAGGCCATCTAACAGCAGGTCACTTCACTTGCCGCAACTCTGACACACACCAGCAGCCCTGGGAGCTCCTTACCCAATTTACCCTGTCTGGGCACAAAAACTGTGGCATGCTACAGTGAAATTGCTCTTTAGCTTTTGGAGAAATACAAAAAGTACAGGACTCGAAGGTGAAACTCTATATAACCGAGCAGAACAGAATTGGCTATAGAGAAAATGACAGACTGGGAAAAGCGGAAAAAATAACAACCCTGAAAATGAACAGAAATGCTGAGCCACAAAACGCTCCTTACAAACGTATGTAAATAAGCAAGGCAAGTGGTGAAAAGCACTGATTTGAATTGGGATTCATTGCTTTGACAATTTGTACATGGCACACAGTGTACACAGCTGTTTCAGGCCAATAGGAGAGTGGCCTGAGAGGCCAGGGCAATGAAAGGCTGGTTCACAATGAAGGATCACTTCAAAAGAACTTGTAAACAATGGCAAGCCCATTTCAATCAGCGCTGCACGTAGATAATCAGCTAAAAATAAACACGTCCTCCTCCATCTCGGGCGTCATTGACCCAACGATGGCAGCCGGTGAATTTTCATATCAGAATAAAATATTTATGTTGGAAAATAAATGTCAAATCAGATCTAATTTGGCGTGAAGACGGGCTAAAGGTCTTAGCATCTTATACCATCGTGACGGGATATCTGTCACTGTTTGATGTGCCTCTGGGCTCATTTTCATACATTCCTCCTGAAAGGTCACCGGTAAAAGCTACTTAATGCTTCCTGAAACAATTTGCATGCGTATTTTGACTAAAACCTGAAAGATCAACATCATAACAACAAGCCCTGCATTCGTTTGCCGTCACTGACGAAAACAAGATGACTAAAAATACTCTGCTACAAAAGGTGCCTATTAAAGCCCGAGCAGGTCATCTACGAATCTACGTCAACCTCTAACACTGCTAATGACAAACCACATCACTACGGGGCAACGAAAAAGACCACCAGCTTCTACTCTAAGCCTAATTTGTACCAACCTGTTCACCTCAGGCCCTACAGCGGACGGGAGCTTAGAGAAAATAATCAGTGGGATTGAAGTAGAGGCGTCTAGCGACCTCCTGACGCGTGTAGTTGTGAAGGGTCCAGGCCTGGAGGGGACTGTTGTTACAGTACTCCACCGTGGGGCCGTAGGTGCCGTCCTCCAGACGGCTGATGGTCAGACATGACTGGGTGATGATGTGGAGGAAGGTGTGCTTCTGCGGTGAGTCAGGAGTGAAAGGGGCAGATGGGAGTGAAGGTAAGTCTGAGTGTCATCAGTTATTGTTTTTTTTTTTTCTTTACCACTAACTTGAAAACCAGAAGTAAGTTTCATGACATTTTTCAATATTCATGGCAACACAACAACACCTTTAAATGACAGTAACAGGATGTAACAACCAATGAAACGGGAGAAGCAAATATGAAAACATCTGAGACGATTTACATCAGTAACTGATGGAAAATCATCTTTAAAATGACACAAACAAGGAATTTCAGTTTCAATATGGAAATATTAAAAAAGTAATATTTTTTTAAACTATAAAAAGTAGTAGTATTGTTTTTGACATACTGAATATTGTTTGACTCATTTTAAGGATGTTTCTCGCAAATATTCACAGGAATTTGACACGGTTTAAAATTTGGTTCCCCTTTTTTAATTGTTCGATACAGCCTGTGGCTTCATGTCATATCAGCCATATCAGAGTTACTCTGAAGTGCCGTGAAAACAAAACAAATATGGCCGTTGTTGCCAGTAATTAAACCCAGATTTAACAAACGTGGTGTTATATAGTCAACGCTCAGTATTTCACGACCAACTCTAAACTCTGTAACTTTCCTATTTCCACCATCCATCACATATGACACGAACAGCAGCATTAGTATAAAGGCGCTGTTGTTTAAACCCGGTGCAGACGGTGCGCACCAGGTGTGAATTAGATAACGCCGAAGAACATTATCTTTAATTTATCTGTTTGGCAGAGACAACCTGACATCTCTACAGTAATGAAACCATTAGTCTCTGCACCACTAACACAAAAACTTCACAGCTCTACCGAAGTGAAATGTGCAGACGGATATCTGGTGTGTAAAACTTTGGCAGATTTGAACCGAAACTCTGCGTGTGAGTAAGACGAGGAGAATCATTTTGACTGCCACGAAGTACAGTATGTCACAGAGCAGAGTGAACGCAGCTAATTTCTGGCTTAAACAGCGGAGTGGGTGAAAAAGATGTCTGCCGTCGTTATGAATGAATGTAGCAGGAATATGCAAAAGTCACGTAACTCCTGTTATGAAAGTGAAACTGATGACCAGATGAAATGTTAATGGTACTGTAGTCACCCAGGACTCAGCCCCTGTCTGTCACACTTTGGGCTAAAAATAACCTCGGCCACCGACAGCGGTGAAACCCCAATGCTGTTTACAACAGAGACCAGACCTCTTTGTTTATGAATTATTCAATTTCTTCATATTAAGAATGCACCCAGAGAACAAAGTGTAATGAAAGGATTTCTCCTTGGGTTTGTTTGGTGCTTGATGGAAAGGGCTCCAGGCTTAGTAAACTTGTCATATCAACATGTCAAGGATAGGATATCTCAATCACTGACAGATAACACGGCATTCACTTCAGTCTCCTAGTGGTTTAAAAAAAAAAAAAATCATGAATTGTTAATATAAAAGATGTGTTTTGAGTTGTATAATCCATAATGTACTTTGAGTTCTGTGTCAAAAGGGCTTGAGGAGAATATTTTCGTTCTCCTTTAAGAGCCTGTGACATCTGTTTCTGTTTGATTGAACGCTGAAATTGTAAGAATATTACAGCGTGCAAAACCAGGATTGGGATTATTAAGTAAAATGAGAGTCTGCTGTTTAATATGCTTTTTTTTTTTTGGCTTTGTCATTTATACAATCTTTGTTTTTGTTTCGGTGCTACTTCAAATCAATAAACTGTGACTCGCTCACACATTTGTACGTCGTATAAATTCAATAGTTTGTTGCCTGAGTGCGTCTTACAGGCCATGAGGTCTGTAATGTACCACGCAACATGAAAATGCATTAGGTTATTTGTTTTTCTTCCTCATCCGCCATCGTTGTTTTGTTTTGATTTTCGAGATAGAAGCTTGGTTTTATTTTTAGCTCTGGTTTAATTTTATAGACATGATTTACCCGCTTGTCGTTTGATTATTAAGTGACAGATAACAGTAGATTGATGTTGCATGTGAGCAAAATGTGTGCAACCCATTTATTTTACTGACGGTATATTAAATAAGAGGAAGACCTCTCTGTATAATTCAATACCGTTGAACAGCACCACAAACTGCAGCCTACAAAATGACCATAAAGTTGAATCAACACCTCTCTAAAACGGTGAACATTACAACCTTCATGACAGTTGGATTTATTGCAGGAGTGTGTTTGCTTTGCTGAATTTTGCATGATGAGTTAATTAATTTAATGATACATTAAGTTGCATTAAAGATTTGACTTCTTTCCTCTACCAAAAAAGGCTCCAGGTAACATATATACAAATTTAAATGATCTATTCTAATAACTACTTACACTTCACAGTCCACACGGTGACACAGGACATCACAAAACTGGAAGCACGGGGCTCAGACTAAAAGGGGCAGTTTTCACGAGCAATGACTCGGACCGCTTACCTCAAAATCATATTCCCACTTGCCAACATACTATGTGAAAGGAGAGAATAATGAGAGGACAGACACAGCTGCTGGGTGCAAAAAGCAACTCAGCTTCTAGGCTGCTAAAAAAAAAAACCTGACATACAGCACCATCTGGTGGCAGCAAATGGGTACTCAAATTTCCCAATTTGCACTACCTCAAAATCCTCACTGTGCACCTCTCCCCATGACAGAAAGAAACAATCAATCAGCATTTAATCAAAGTCATTTTCAATACATCGGCCATCAGAAGGCGAGAATGGCCACCTGTGATAAACAGCCTGGTTATGGATTGGCTACTTTTTGAAACATGGATCCTACCTCTGCATCGTACTCAAACATCTGATTGCCCTTCATGTGGTGACACTTGAGCATGACGACGGGTCCGTTGAGGCGGGAGACGTCCAGACAGAGGTCATCTGTCCTAATTTCTTTATCCGCTGTGTATGAGAACACCTGGAAACAAGATGTCTCTCTCAGAGCCGGACATTCATCATCATTTTGCATTCAAGAAAGTGCGGTACTGTAGAAGGTCTTTTTAGTTTTCTACAGATACATTATTTGATAGTACATTGAGATTCTGTCTTATGCAATGCAGCTACACACAATACCCCATAATGAGAAGCTGTAAGGACAGAGGGAACATTGATTAGACTCAAATACATTCAAAGTCTTGGCAAAAACCTTTCGGAAAATAACAAAGACTTATCAATGAACTCCAGCGTGGTGCCAAATCAACAATTGGACTGAAGACGGAGAAAAGAAAAACTTGGCAAAAACCCTGAGCTTGAATTGCATTGAAAATCTGTGGATTGACTTAAAACTTGGCAATTTACACACCACTTTGGGTCCAACCTGATTGAGCTGAAGCTTTCTAACAAAGACAAAATCCCAAAGCTCATGTATCCAAGATAAAGAAGAATCAAAGGCTCGGCTGGTTTAACGTTAATTTAAGAGAGGCGTATTCTACTCTCCATTTACAGCTCTTAGAAAACACTTCTAAAAGTTTACAGTTAGTGTTTTTAGGACACTGTGTGTCGATTGGAAAACATAATCCAGACTACAAATCATAAAAATGACATGAGTTTCTCCCCTCACCTGGTTTCCACCCATGCCGTGACAGTTGAAAAATCCAACTTTCTCGTTCTCCTTTCTTCCCATGTTGTCCACACACTGGTTGGTCTCAACATTTCTGATCTGTGGGCAGGAATTACATTTCAACGAATTGGAAGTTACTTAAACTCTCATTTTGAATTATCTGCCTGTCTCTAGATCATATATAGAACATATATTTTTGAATACAGTCAAACCTCTGCAAATCTTGTATTTCAGTTTTTATGATGATTTCTACCAGGGTATAAACCATGTAATGTATGTATTACTTGACGGTACTCCAGGCTACACGTCGAAACAGCAGAACAAATGCATTATTTTCAATGCCAAACACACACCTGCTCAATATTTCTCATTAAAAATTAATCTTTTCTACACTGCCTTTTCTTTTTGTTGGTGTTTATGACTTTCCTCTTTTTTTTTATTGCTATTTCAGCTTCAATTATCCTGAGATCCTTTACCATTACACTCTGATTATTACAGATTTATTCTTTAATTATGTGTGTAAGATACATAATTCAGTGCTAATTAGGCAATACAAACAATCTGTTAATGAGACTAATTGATAATAGCCCCTGTTAGTTTTACAACCCGACGCCGACCCGATGACAACAGCTGTTCTGATCTTTCACAGCGCGAGTCACAGCCTCGGTGTTGTAGAAACTTCCTTTACATAAAATCGAAGCGGCACACAAAACTGTCAGTTACAGCTTTCTCCCATTACTGAGTCAACTGTGACGAGTGATTCATTTGCAAACAGAGATCATGAAAAATGCATGTTTATCGCCGCGTCTTTCTGCCAGAGTCTGATTCAGTCAATTAACCGGCGACGTTTCTGATCATTCGATCGATTTAGTTATCTTAGAAGCAAAATGGCTGATAATTTGCATGTTTATCTAATTTATAATATGTGACTGATTTAAAGCTTTTCTTTGTGATATATCATTTATCAATTATTTTCTTGTGTGCGTGTTTGAGATTAGAGACAGCTGTGAAGTGTCTGCTGACATGCGGATGGAAACGTATTTAAAAATCTCAGTATTTTGGGGTTTTGGAGTGTTGGTCAGACAAGAAAAGACATTTAAAGATGCCACCTTCACTATTTTTATAAGCAAAATCATCAGATTAATTAATATTAAATATTGTTGCAAGCTGCCTCACTAAAAATCATGCATATAAAATATATTGTGTCACCAATTAATCTAAATTCCACATATTATCTTCACTTTTACAGCTGAAATGGAGAAATGATTTGACTGCACAGTCTGAGAAACCCCTGCCATCACAGCTTCTACCGACTTTACAGTCAACTCAGCTTTCTAATGAACCCATACATCCACGGAGCTAAAGCTGAGCTGGCTCTATATGTTGCCTGTGCAACTTATTATGCCTATCATGCAGGAACAGAACGTTCATAATTAAGTGATATAAAAACCTAATGGTTCCAGCTGTTAAAGAAAGGCTGACTGCGTGTTATGGAGGATGAGAATCAGTCAGGAGAAGTCTGGTTTAGAGGAAGATGGGAGCTGAGGTGCTGCAGTGGCTAAAGAGAGAGAGAGAGAGAGAGACCCAGCTTGTGCTGCAGTACAGCAGAGCAGCACAATGAAAAGAAATCCTCTCATCCTCAGCTGTATGAATGTTGGAGGATTACAAGCTCATTTCACCATGAGTTCTTCAACTGACATTACTTTTAAATGGCCTCCGTCTATCGTGCAGACAGCACACTGCATGTCAGCACTGACTTTACCCCCCAAAGTGCACTGCTGTCGACACGAAGCCACGGGCATCGAGAGGCAAATTCAGGTCACTATTTAAAAAAAAAAAAAAAAAAAAAACTGTATGAGGGGGAACTAACTTCTATTATTCTGAAAACAACCGACGCCTTGCCTGTAAATCACCCCGCATTTCCCACAATCCTCTCCTGTGTCTCCTATTTTTCCCCCGACTATGAGAAGAGGTAATAAATATTTTCATAATAAAGTGCACAACTTCTTGGTTTACAATTCACAACCCTGTTTGAGAGAGATTCTGACTGATATTTGTACTTTTTTTTGTGTTTTAAAATCCATTTTCGCATCGCCTTATCTCTCCTGCCCAGCATTCATAGTATAACTGTGTAAACATGCGACTGGGATCAATACTGACTGCACCAACATCCCCTTGTTTGTTTATCATTCGCATTCGATTCGAACAGCTGGGACTGTTTGTTTTCATTTTGTTTTGTTCAGCCTTTGCTGGAGATTTTCTGACTTATCTTGTGGCAATATTTTGTCTCTTTGAAAAACACAACCCAGAGGCTACAGCACAAGGACATATCTGACTGAATGCAGAGGGAGGGAGGCGTATCTGCTGCATTATGGGAGATCAGAGGACGAGAAAGCTCATACTTCACCAAGTGAGTAGTATCTTCTTGGGATCTGGGAGTCTGGGTAAACGTTCTCTAGATACCAGGAAAACGGTTTGCACTGCAAGGCTTCCCGGAGAGCTTTACGGGAAGAAACGTCGCCGTAGTCAACCCGCATCACACCTGCAAAAGACAAGGATTCAGCCACATGAATATCAACAGTTAGGATTTACGTTTATTTCAGAAGGACAGAGCTGTTTTCTTGCACCACCAAGACTAAACACCAGAGGGACCCTTTATAGAAAAAAAAACACCTCACAACCTCACCTGAAAATATGCGCTATGTGGGCGGTCGTGAAAGGATTTTCTATTTATTAATGCATGAATAACCCAATTTAGCAAAGGCTTGTGAGGAAAGTCCCTTTTATACACATTTATACACATGAATACACTAGTCAAGGCACAAGACAAGGCATCTCCTTCATGAAATGCACAAATGCAGCAACTGTTGGAATATCATGTGCCATGATGGGTTTTTATTTTCGCCAAACAGGAACTGCGTGATGTATCAACCTTGATGCAACTGAAGACTGAGGAAGGATTAGACAGCGACTGGGCACAGACACTTACAAACACATTAGGCAGATGGTTTCTCCCCAGAGTGCCTCGTAGCTTGCACGTAGATAGATCCATCGGGGTAATTTATCATGAAAGAGTATGATTGCAATAAGAGAAAATAGAATCAAATTTTCAAAAACCAGCCTGCGTGTAAGACTGCTACGGCGCTAATTATCCGTCAAACCCAAGCCAGACAATGCAAACGGGCACCTTCTGTAATACTAACGTCTTACACTGGTGTGAAATAGAAATTTAAAGTTGGCAGATAAAAGCTATGAGCTGAAGGCCGCTCCTGCTCCCCTGGCTCTCCGTTTCCCCTCTTTCTTCCTCTCTCTGTAGGGTCTGAGCATCACATGTTGCAGATGATGAATAGCCTCTTTGATCTTGAAATCACCAGTGTAGAGGAGGGGACGAGGAGGGAGATGCACTTTTAATAGGATCACTATATGCCACTCCCAAACGCAGCCTGAGCAACATACTGTGCTCCTCTGTGCCAATAAGTGAGGTCTGGCAGCAGCGTGGCCCAGATCATTCTCCCTAATGTCCTGGAGGAACAGACAGTCATTGCGGGGCCACAATACGCAGAAAGACTCATCCATCACAAGCCCCGGCTCTGCCTGCACACCTGCCCAAGCAGAATCCTGCCTGACTGAGCGGAGGAGAAGGTCGCAATTTGTGCCATAAGATCGGCAGATTACGGATGATCCCTTATAGGTTGGCAGGCATCTAAAACACTTAACCACAGATTTCCGGGACACTGCTGTCTGCTAAAGGGTAATCACATTACTGAGTCGACAGATGGAGGGGTACTCATCTCTCAATCTGCACAGCCGTATTGTTCTAGTTTGTCCGTGTGCGTTTGAGCTCTGCTGGAGATCATCTTTGACAATTTTCTGAACTGAAGTTTAGAGGAGTGCTAAAAAAGATGTGTCTGAATGTAGGAAATAATTAATCTCAGTTTGGAGATGACAAAAGCGGCATTAAGTCCCAGCGTGAGAAATTCATTATGTTGTGAGCAAGATAAAGCGTAGGCGAATGAAAGACTAAAAAGTCTAGACAGGGCTTCCCTTTTCACACCAATTTGCTAAATTTAATACCTGCAAGCACGCAAGCAGTACGGACGGGTCTGTTCATGAGGAATGTTCTATCTGTTGTCAAACAGCGATTCACAATGAATAAAACATCTTTTAAAATTCAGACTGAACTGTATATTCCCTAAAACGAGCACAATTCATGTCACCCTACCAACATATTTAACATACAAGGACTACCGACTGGGATCCCTGGGCACTCCAATAATAAACCGCTGTAAGAAACAACCATCATAGAGAAATGTGAACTCATTTCTCCTCAAAATATTATTAAATATGAAATTATCATCTAGAAAAAAAAAAAAAAAATTGCATCACGTCCCGATCAATGCTCCGACTGCATGTCGTATGCATGATATCTGACAGTCTGGTCTTGTAGAAACGAACAAAAACAATTAATCTGATAGTAATAAAACATTTTATTATGAATTTATGTATTGTAGTTCTTCCTTTGAACGTCATCTTACTTTAGGAAGAGCAACAATTTGTTGAGCCGACAATGTGAGAAAATCTGTCTGTCTGCTCCATCTAATAAACCCGGATAGGCTGAATTGTGTGCTTTCGACTTGAACCCCGATGCTTGTCTACTTTTTAAAAATACTGATCAAATGAAGTCATTAAAAATTGAAATGACAGAATAAAGCACCTCTGAGATATGACAAAAAGTACACCTCCGGTGTCAGCACATACCACAGTCAGTAGGATGAATATGCAGTGTGGCTGTCAACATGTTATTCTAATATTTCAGCGGCAGAAAGATGCAGTCAGACACCAGTGGCACCATCGCTCCGTACCTGGTGATATGATATAGAAGAATTCCTTGAAATCATCCATCCAGACTTCAGCCAGGCGCCTGTTGTTCTTGTTGATTACTTGGCCCGTTCCTCCAGGGAAGCTGTATGGGGTGGCCTTCCGGAAAACATGGCCCACGTGCGAACATGTTACAATTTCCAACGAGCCGCCGCACTGCCAGATCTGCAGACACATACAGATAATGCAGATTTATATAGTGTGTGGCATGGAAGCAGACAGTCAATACAAAAATGGATACAACATTGCCAGGTCCCTTATTTGATTGATGCTCCGTCCCTAATCCTCATGTAACCAATACATTTCCAATATCTAGATTTAATGTGTTTTCATATTAAATATCTATTTATAATAATAAAAAATATGTGTTAACTGTGGGCCATTAAGAAAAACAAAGCATAAATTTAAGACCCCTCATTCCACCCTCAACCTGAATGTTATATTCCAAAAGAGCAGGATGATATTAAAACCTGGACTTTATTCAGAATATTTTCCTTTGTCACTGCTGACTTTATCTTTCAGCAATAAACACATTTTATTGTTTATTTTCATTCATATGAAGCTGCAAATCAACTGCTGTGCAATGGCCAAAAAAGTAAACTTTGATGTAAGCCATTACATCCTTTCCTTTACCCCCTAAAACAGTAAAAATAGATGAAAAGTTCTAATCGACTCTAATGTAATCATACGTTTTACTAAATAATGAATCTACAAATGAATCATTAATAAATCATAAGGAGTGAGGGACACTGCAATTCACTAAATGTGTATTTAAGATTCCTCTTTCTTTACATGTTTTTCATCCAGTGGAAATGATGCACGTGATGCAGAAGATGAATACAGCAAAGGGAGATTGCATTTTACCATCAGCATCAACCAAAACAGGTGATAGCATCACAATACTATCCTCCCCAGACTGTCACTCACTCTGAAAGACATTTCCAGGTTCTCTCCACCCCAGATATCCATCCCTGGATCGTAGCTTCCTATTTCCTCAAAGTATGTTTTGTCTATAGAGAATAATCCTCCTGCCATGGTGGGAGTCCTGCGAGAGACACACAAACCATTAAGACGAGAAGCAAAATATATGTTCACTTTGTGCTGTATTTATTAGTATCTTAGTGTAACTTTGAGCAACAATCAGAATATAATAAAAGACCAATTTGTCTGACAGTTTGAAACAAAGCCAGAGGTAATTAATTCTAGCTTTTAATTATTTCTAAGTGAAAGTCGGCCCTTAATTAAGGATATTATTTGTTGCTGGGAGTGATTTGCATACAGATGACAAACTGTGCCTGGTTTTGTGAAGTCAAAAAGAAAAAGGCAACATTCAGCACAGTTCCTCTCTTTACATTCTCAATTAAATTAGCTCATACATGCTTCAGACTTCAACAGAGCACAAAAACAGCAATCAGGTTGCCATTAAGGAAGTCACTTGCATCAGAAGGATCTATTTTGTATGTGCAGATAAAAACGGCATTTCATAAAAAGGGAGTTCTTGCGAAGAAATCAAACTGCCCATGTCTCCTCTGAAGCCTGCTGTCATCACACATAAACCTCTCTGTTTGGACACACTGTCAAAAAGGGTGGAAAAATGGCCGTCGATGATAGAGCCCCAAAGACACACTGGCCTCATAAAAACAAGCTCCTCCAGCCGACTAGGCCACGGAGATGAAAAGACACCAGAGAGGTGATTCGGCGTGGAAAAGAACAGACTCGACAAGTGCCGGATACCACAAGAGGTCATGGGGGAATGAGAATTACTTGTCATCAGCTACAGAGGGAAGACACCACCTGCCCAGAAGAAACCCCCTCAGGAGAACAACATGATAGAAGAGAAAGGTGAAATGTAGTTTAAATTAGTATGTAACCATTGAAATGTATGATTAAAGGATTTAAAGCGTCTAAATGTTGATTATGAGTGCCGGAGAGACTAATTCCTTAAATTAAAATGGTATCAAATCAGTGTTTAAGACAAAGGCAAACAAGCGATTAGTGTCCTGACTCAGTCCGGGACATTTAACACAAAGTACTGAACTCACCAGAAACTCATCGCGCTCATGTCACATAGCCAACAATGTGTGGCGAGAGCCTTGCTCATGCCATCCTTGACCCTGCCTGGTCTCTATGGTAACTGGAAATGATCTGATGACAATGTCTAATTAGGAGACAAGTATAACAATGGATGATCTGATGCAGGACGTCCATTTAGAGACGATAAAAAAATATATATATGTGTGTGTATTCAAATTTATTTGAAGGTGGAACCAGACAATCTTCAGCTGACAGAAGAATTCACATCTCCTCATACGAGGTCGAAAGAAGAAGACCAATGCTCCAAAGGAGAAATACCAGCTGAAAAGCCAGCTGCCAATGATTACCCATTGAGGCCTGGAGGCCTCCATCAAGGGCGTAGGTGGAAGCCTGACTAATCGAATTCCTGGAGCACCTGCAGCAGTTGATGCACGAGATCTTTGAGCATTTTCAGACTTTTTCTGCTCTCAATCCCATCAACCAGACTTCAGGCAGAATGTGAGTAGGTCCACAGATGTAGGCTCTTGTAGATTATAATAGTAGACTATTAAAAATGTTGGATATTTTCTAGCGATAACAACAATTGGGGAGGAAGAAATATTTTCTTTGTGTACCTGACAGGAAGCGTTCTGTCCCCCTTGCGTCGATCCATCTCCCGCTGGGGAACAGGGTACCAGCGGAAGTTCAGCTTCCAGTTGAATCCACCGTAAGTCATATCTGAGCCGGCCATGTATTCAAACGTCTCGTCGCTGATGACGTCGATGATAGGGCACACTACTGCCGTCCTGAAAGACACAGAACACACAGTGTAATATGATGATTTATATTATTATTTAATATGCAGATTTTGGGGTGGATTAATTATAATGGAAAGAGAAACTATGTTGTTGCTAGCTGTTCAATAAAATCTGCATTGATTGGCATTTTGTAAAACACTACTACTAGTATACTATAAAGAATACTACTAGTTTTGTATTTAAGCAATGTATTTTGGGTATCCTAACCACGAGCCTGCAAATATACACGCCCTGTCCTTTTCCACAGTGCATGTGACCATTACAAAAGTCTAATAAGCTTAAATATTTCATAGTTTCTTTCTGATGATGCTGCACTGCAGCGGGACACACGACTGCAATGAACATCATCTTTATGTTTTATACACCATTTTGAACACATTCGCAATCTCCTGATACAGCACATATCGATATAGGACAACATTTTAATATCACCAACCTGATGTCAACCGTCCGTCCTGTAACAACCTATATCATCAATCATGCGAATGCTGTTTCCTGCACCGTCTCATCAGTCTGCGCCTATACTTATAGACACCAATACATCTGCAGCAGCGTACAGTATAATGGCTCCTTAATATAATATTCTGAGTGATATGATACTGATTTCGGCCTGAGGGAAAAATGAATGTGTCTGACCTCAGATAAGAGATGGATTGCAGAAGAATCATTATCAATCCATCCATCTGTTAATGTCACGCTCACAGACGTGGGAGATTCACCCTCTGTTGTTTTTAAACAAGGAAGCATCAAACAAAAGCTTAATGCTCTGAGAAATAAGCAGCCAAATAAACCGTGTCACTTTAAATGAACACATTTGTCTTAATAACTGTGCAGGCACTCCAAGCTGGAGAAAAACATCCCATCTCCTTCAGCCGGACCACATCATATTTGTCCCCGAGCATGTATCCGCGGCAGCGAGTAAAACACGTCTTTGTCCGCTTTAATCTCGACTTCGCCAGCGTCTAATAGCACCAGTTGTAGCGGAGTTAACACAAAAACGGAGCTACGGTAATTGGAGCTAGCTTTTCCTCTGAGGCAGCAGCAAGAAGCAGACGATGCAAAATGATTATCTTCTCCTATCAGCAGCGTCAGGCTCAAGCAGTGTATTCACATAACTGATGGTTTGCTGTCCCATCAATATTCAGATAGAGCTCTGGCTCAAGCACCCGATGATGCAACTTATGTGAAATGTGATAATATCAGTATATTTAAAACATATTTCAGGTCTGAATAGGCACAAGATTAGAATGAGTGACAATGAGAAGTTCATTAGCAGAATCCAGCTATTTCATATCAGTGCCTTAAATATCAGCACGGCATTGGAAACATTCAGCGTGGTCTGTTTTCTGATCCTACCTGTCCTCTTTGATGCGTGCCAGCAGGGGCTCAAGCCAGCCGACAGTACACTCGCAGTGAGCGTCCAGAAAGGTGATGACCTGGCCTTTAGTAGCAGCGGCACCCCTCAACCTGGCTCTGATTAGACCTGAACGCTGCTCCATCCTCAGGATCCTCACGGGCACCTCGAGAGTTCGCACATAGTTCTCCAGCTTCTTCTTCAGGAAGTCTGAAACAAAACAACAGACATGGTTCAGTTCAGGGCACAGAACTTAAAGAATTTGTAAATCAACAGAAAATGAATCGACAACAATTTCAAGAATCAACTATCCGTCATCCATGCTTACATGACTGTCTTCCAGAGCCTGTAGCTTCCCACAGAAATCTTTAAATGTCAAACATTTTTAATACCAAATCACAGCAGGATTTTTTTATGGTGTTCATCAAGGTCTTGGTGTCTTAATATGGTATGTTGGACTCATTTATAAACCATTTTATTAATTTTCAAGTGGTCCAAAATTGATAGATTTGCACCATATTTGTGTAACAAATGGTGTCCACCTCAAAACCTGCTACAACAACTTATGAGACATAACTGAGCACGGGAATGACCATTACATACTTTTAATATTTGAATAGTCGTCTAAACAAACTCAGGGCTCTCATAATCTATTATTACCATTATTATTATCACTTTTTCTAATGTATTCAGACTAAATGATTAATCTATTAATCAAGAATATCGACAGATTAAGCAATAACAAAGTTGCAGCCATTTATCTCAGTTTGGTTGGTGTATTTATTGTAATCTGTTCTAAAGATTAAATCTTGATTCCCCACGTTGCATTTAATTGTCTTAAAATCCTGGATTTGGTGATCCACTGAGCCGGTTTCAGCCTGGTTGTGTCCCACAATGTTCACACTGATTGCCAGCCTGCTTGAGTTCAAACCGTACATCCTGTATCCTTGACTAATGAGTTTCAACCTGTGCCTCTGTCAGACACCGTATCAGATGTCTATGAAAGCTGCTTGTTAGTGCAGACTACAAACCTCGCTCGCTGGCGTCGTCCACCAGCAGGATCTCCACAAGCAAGTGTCTGGGAGAGCGGTTGATGACACTGTGAACTGTCCGCAACAGGGTGCTCCACGCCTCGTTGTGAAACACGATGACAATGCTGGTGTTTGGCAGATCGTCTGGATACACCTTGGTCTTACAGCTGATGGAGTAACAGAGGCAGAAGTAGTGAGGTAGAATTGAACAAAGGAAACTTGTAATATAATGTAATATACATGTATACCCAAACTAAACATAATTCTGTGTAGCAAATAATAACATTCAAAATATAGCATGTACTGAATAATATATGTTTTTAGGTTTGCATCTTTTTACATGGCTAAAGTGCAATCTGTTGCTGCCCCCGTCCACAGCAGCCGTTGCTTAGCTTCCGTGCTGATCCTCTTGTCTGTTCATGAAGCTTCTCAAATGTTTAATATTTTATCGGAGCCCTTATTTCATCGTTCTTTGTCATTATTTATAGCATGTTACTTAATGATTAATTCATTCTACAAATAGTAACTAGTTCATTTAAAGTTCAATCAACCCTGGAAATAATTATTCGTGTACTTAAATCTAAATTTGGTCTAAAACTACCGTGATGTTTTCAAACTGCAGTCACAGTGGTTTTCCACGTTCGCAGCTCGTTATATTGTATGAAAAGTGTCTGGGAAGAGAATCTGAGTGTCCTGCTGCTATCCAATGCTGCCGCCAGTGCAGAAACATTGTCATATGAGATTTACTGACAAATATCTCCAGAAAGAAAAGTAGAAAAAGTAAAACCAGCATTGACAGCCCTGTCAGCGTGTCCTTGGTTTGACGGTAAGTCTGTCAAAGCCGAGGAGTAAGAACGTGGCAATCTTGGGATGGCGCTGTAGTGGGTGATGTTGAATAAAGAATGAGCTGCGTTACAGACGCGGAGGAGGTGGACGGCGCGGGCAATGGAGGAGGGGCAGTGGGAGGTGACAGAGGGTGAAAGGAGCCATCGGAGCAGACAAGCATTGCTAGCTCGGTCCTGTCTATTCAGAGTGACAGCGCTGACTGACACAACTGGGCCAGGAGGTTGCCTTCAAGACAAAATGTTATTGTCCTTCAAAGGCAGTGACTGACAATTCTGCATGGCTCCGGATAATTTTCGCCACACAGCTGGTGAAATTCTGCAAGGCTAAGGTGTGCTCTGAAATAAAGCTGCTGTAATATTTATCTTGAGAAAAGAATGGAGCCATAACTGGTGGAGCTGCAATCAGCTGAATTCTCACTTTTTCCTCACTAATATAGATCTTCTTTTGCACGGCGCAAGCAATGTGATCATTATATTTGCGTCTCCGCATTGCAGAGTCTTGAGTTTGCATTTTTTTTTTTTTTTGGTATAGGCAAGAAAAGCATAGAAAAGCTGTGGAGCGTACAGTAGACATCCTTGCGGTCTATTTCTGGTCTATTTCTCACAATGTATCTGACTGGCAGGGCCTTTGGTATCCACAATGAAAGTGCTGTGGAGAACTTGTGTTCAGCTGGAATATTTAAACATGAATCACTTTGATAATGTCTCCGCGAGAGACAAACGCTGGCGCGCATATCAGCAGCCGAGGACGAATGTGCTCATGTTTCACACAAATTGCTCCTTGGATCTTCATTAAGTGCTCAAGCACTTCTTGAGTGACAGTAAACAAAACCCTACTCCCATTCAAATGTCAGGCCTAATGTACACACTTGAGGGATCTGATGGATTCTGCGTCGAAATGGTGCACGTAATTAGAGATGTCTTTTCACATTAACTGGAGTTATTAATACCAATAAAAAAATCTAATGGACTCAACAAACTGTTTTAAAAAAAAATGATTTTCATCATTGGAATGACATCGCTGCGATAATTTAGAGCATTTTGTGCGCAGAAGCGGCCGCTGTCTGCAGCCCTGCGGAGGCTCTTTTGATGACAGTGAGAATCCCAGCTGCCCCATCAAACACATTTGTCTGAATACAGTTTCTAGTGAACCCGGTAAAAAAAGTCTGCAGACATTAAGGAGTGAAAGCAGAAAGCAGAGTCCGACAGAGTCAGAAAGATCATCCGACTTCTGTCAGCTTTTTGATAAAGAAATCATAGTGCCTTGTAATGTGCGGCGGCGAGTATTAAAAGGTATGTTTGCAGGCAGTGCAGGAGCAAGGTGAAGACTGTGTTATGCCGCTCTCCTGGAAAGCAGATGTGTGTGTGTGTGTGTGTGTGTGTGTGTGTGTGTGTGTATGTAGGTGTCAGGGTCAGTAGTGCAATTCACAGCATGCTTCTGGAAGACGCCCAAGCTTACGCACCCATCCAACCTGACATCCGGCAGACTCCTGTTGAGCGCAATCATGTCACTGGCCATCAGATTGAACTGGTTAATCTTAAAGAGCTCCTTCATTTTCTCCTGGTCGTCCTTGGGGATGTTCACCGCCTTGCCCATCTCCCCGGGACCTTCGTGGCTCCGAGATATCACCGCTGGGACATAACAGAAGCAAAACAAAAAGGATATCTGGTGAGAAATCAAATTCGTTTCTCACTAAGGGGGTGAGAAATTAAGGTCAAGCTGCATTGTAAAATAAATCATTTTGTATATAGTTTTTGTTGACTAGTCTTGATAAGGAAACAATATGAGAAGAACTAGAACAAAACAAAAGCCAACTACATTACAAATGCTCCACATCTCCCATATAAAGGCCACTGAGAGTAATGACTACTGACTGATCTCCCTGACCCCAGTCTGTTGGCTGTGCGCCCTGTTCTTAACCAGTGCGGAGAGGAAAAAAAGTGTTGTGGTGGTTCTCCAAGAATTCAGTGCACAAGTTGAACAAAGACATAATAAATATCGTGCTGGTTTGACTACAAATGAAGCTTCAAAGAAGGAGAATGATATACATAATACTGGTGTGTTAAAAATGTACTTCTTTAATAATTAACCAACACATCATCTGCTGTTCTGAGGGAAAAAAATGCGCCTCTCATCTAAATTAGTCCATGACAAAAGGGAATGAGTGATGTGCGCTGAGTGTCTTATTGAAAGTATCGGGCTATTGTGAGAAATTCTGTAGTGGAAATCACGGTTATTTGTGGGGGAGTGCAGCAAAGCATGTTCGTTTCATCGCCGCACACTCCGGAAAGTGTGATTTTCTATGCTCATTCAAAAACGTTGTGGCATTGCGCGTTTTAAAAGCAGTTCACGTACTGACAGCATGCATACAGCCTATGAACGCTGTGTTGTGTTCCCTTTAATAACGCTGCACATACAGAGAATGTGATGGCATTCACACTCGCACCGTTAAAGGCCAGGGAAAAATATTTATCCTCTCGGTTAGTTTGAAAAAGACGTTTATTACAGACAGTGCAGGCGCTCTGCTTAAGCTCTCTCTTGGTTGCTGTGGCTCAGGCTGAGTGGGTATTAAGCACTGCACTGGCAGCTATATTTAATTTCAATTTAATCTATTAAGAGCTTCTGAATTCAGAGATTCGGGAGGATGTATTATTAGACGAGAAGGTAGTATGAAGGCAAAATCTTTTGTAGAATTACCACAGTCTTCTTTAATATATGCTCCTACAGGCAAATATCAGCATTGCTGTTGTTGTTGCTGCACTGAGCCAGCTCCCTTCCCCAAAAGGTAAATAACCTCCCATGGATTTATCACATTCTCTCTCTCTCTCTCTCTCTCTCTCTCTCTCATAATAATCTCTCAGAGCAGAGGCAGTGATTTCCATGAAAAGGGGACACACGGTTCACATTAGCAGCACGGCCCCAGGTTAAGAGGATTCTGTACGACCCCTCGTGGAGACGGTCTGGATAATATGGAGTGTTAACCTCAACTAATCCTGCCCTTTTCTTTGTGGTGCTGCTGACACTATATCTGGACGCTGTCTTAAAGGACCAGTGCGTGAGATTTCGTGTCACCTAGCCGCGCAGTAGCTGATTGCAGCCACCCAGGCTACAAGACTGACTTACCATACTTAACGTGTGAGCATTGTTTTCTGAGCATGTTAGCATGCTGACATCAGCATTTAGCTCAAAGAACACCTAGAGCTGCTAGCACAGCTATACACTATAATAATATACAATATATAATATACAATATATAAATATACACTATAGACTCTTGTTTTAACTTAAGAGGGGTTTCTTAAACAGTCATCTGTGGGGTACATCAAGGATCTGCTACCTGCAAGGAAGCAACATTGTTACAATAAAATGATTCTGATTAAATCATTCTGATGATACACTGAAGAAGTTCCCATCTGTGAGATAATACAAAACAGTCAGGTCAATTACAAAGTCTAGAAATACTCAAATGACCCTACTTAGGGCCTTAGGAAATGAACCCTCTGTGTTATTTTCAAGCCAGACACACTCTCCTCCTGATGCGGGGCATTCATTATGAAAGATGACCACGATCATCTGGGAAGAAAACAGTGGCTCTGTTTGTCCTCGGGTCAATCAATCTAATTCAGTGTCCTTGCCGGCAGCTTTATCCCAAGCAATTACAGTGAAAAGGTTCCCCCGCACTCACAGGTAATGAGTCTTCTGAGTGTCTACCTGTCTGTTATGTGATTAGCAACTGTAGACTCTATAAATACATACATGCTATATGTTAGCCTTCTCTATACTTTATTATTGAAATATCTTGTGAGAGCTCAGCTGGACTCTGTTTGCGGCATTCCTCTAGTCAAGGTGAACTCTAATCTGATCCGGACTCTAATCTCTAATCTGTAGATTTACCTTTTCATTCTCATTTACTCTGCAGGAAAACGTCTGTGTAATGGCACACAGCTGGAGGCTCTATCACCAGCTTGATCCATTCGCTTTTCACCTCCACCTCTTCCCTCTACTGCTCTGCTCCTGACCCAGCTGGCATTACATTATATATCAGAGAGGCTCCTGTTGAACACAAAACCAAAAGCAGTGCACGACCAAACACCCTGCAGAGTACTGCTACACGCTGCTCTGGTGTGCTGTGCGATGTACCGTATTTCTACATGAAAACAGAGGTGAGGTGATGCTCGCACAGATGTATGAGCACCAAGAAAATGGTATGCTTCCTCTGTGAGGGGAGGGTGGTGTATAAATAGTAATTCACAGTGTGAATTACATTGTTGGGGTTTGAAACCGTGAAAAGTAGCATTTGGCAGCATACCCTGTGGTGTCAGGATGCAGATCTTCACCTCAACTTAATGCAACCTGATGTTATCACATTTGCTATATCACATCGTTAAACCGCAGCTCTCTCTTCTAAAAAGAGACGCATAACAAAGAATGATTATTCCCGTGGGCGTACACTTGAAAAATAAGTGAAATTCTTGCTATAACTGATGTACATTTGATCTCAGTGTTATTATTTTATGCTTCCTGGTTTTCATTGTTTTTGTAACAGATATGCCTGGACAGCTCTTGAGGATTAATACTGCAGCTAAAGTCAAACTAAAATCCTGAAATGTCTAGGAAAAAAAAAAAAATACTGTGAGTATATACGCAATGCAATATTAAACATAGTTAGCAGAAATGCACCAACCATCACTTTTTATTAAGATGTAACAGTTTTGCTGTGTGACGCTCAGCCTCTTCATATGCAATCAAACTATACAGCTATAGATAGAGCTGTGAACGCACAACGCCTATAGTATTTGATTTGCCCAGGCTGTACCCCGCCTCTTGCCCAATGCCCGACTGATGGATGTTATGTTGAAAATAATAAAAATGTAAAATCTAATATCCCTAAATCAATAAGCTGATCATTTTTTAGTTTTTTTTTTCATTTTCCAAACACAGAAGAGCTGATTGTTGAAAAAAAAATCTAAAGCTGAAATATTCAGCATGAATGCATAGCCGTAAGGAAGTACATTTCATAACCCAGAAATAACATAATACACATTCTTGTGTAGCATAACGACTACAACTTGTATTTGGTAGCACAAATAAATGGCAAATAAATGAACTTTTAACCCAACTCACAGTTTCACTATGAAGAGTTACTGTAGATGACTGCCAGTGGGAATCTCATTAATTAAGTCTCATGCACTCTTGAACTGAGCAAAAAAAAAAAAAAAAAAAAAAATATATATATATATATATATATATATATATATTTCTACAAAAAGACAGCGAGCTCTTTTACACAGCTGAGTTTGAAACTCATTTAATGAAAAACACTTAAGAAGTAGAAAGTGTCGGATCCATTGTTTTTGGAGCTTGACCCATATCAAGGATTAAAAGTGAGGATGTTATTTTTTGAAAAAAAATGTTTCTTTAATCTGTCCACCAACTATCTGGAAGTACAAGACTAAATGAATTACAATGAAGTGCAGAAAATACCAGAAATGCACGTGTTTATGCTGTAGATTAAAACGTGTGTTCACGTGGCTCTATGAAACATCCTGTTCTTTACATATTGACAAACAGCATCACTCCAAATGACTTTACATACTACGTCAACGCAAACTTAACTAAACATAATGGACAGGAGCGAATGGCCGTAAAGTCCATTATGATCAAACTGAAAAACAGTGAGCTACGTGGTGCCTGCTCTAATCTGGAATATATGGCAGGCGTTCCTTTTAAAAAGGTCATTATCGACCTGGTCGATCACCAGTATGACATGTGATCATTGAACTCTGGTCCAAAATGAATGCAGTGGAGTGCAAACTGACTACAAATCATCACATCACTTTATAGTCTTAATAATATTCAGTCAAATTGCTCTGTGTAATGTGATAGTGTCTCTGATAGTGCTGATGCTACAGCGTATCGCTCATTTCGCTTCACTGAACCTCGTTTATCTCGTTGTTGTTTTGGTGTAATC
This sequence comes from Protonibea diacanthus, assembly GCA_028641955.1. Lineage (NCBI taxonomy): Eukaryota > Metazoa > Chordata > Actinopteri > Sciaenidae > Protonibea > Protonibea diacanthus. The sequence goes on along the minus strand of CM053986.1, from coordinate 17,802,820 downwards.
CCTGTATTCACTGTGCGGTTCAGCGCCAACCAAACTGTAGCTTATTAAATGGCAGACAGACAAAGCTGAAACACGAGTCAGAGTATATGTTAATGATACACATTCAGCTCTAAGCCCTGTAGAAAGGTTAGCCATAACAACTTTATAATGTGTGGTGAGCTGTAGTGTCCTAACAATGTTTACCTATTTTCACATGCACACAAATTGTCCACTCACTATGACAATATTCTGAATCTGAAACGGGTCACAGAAACAGCATATTCTATGTGGACGGCAGACCCCAAACTGCTGTAGGTATTATGTTAGTAAACATAAGGAGGATGGTAAAATGAGGTGAGGCCATGAGGTACCATGGCCGCCCAGAGTAGTTTGACTTTTTGGAAATTACAACAGGATGTTAGGTAGTTCTCCAACAGATGTATAAATACATGGAGGATGTGGACAACAAGATGCTAATAATTAACTTAAGTGGACTTCTTGATTGAACAAGATTAAAACTAAAAACACCTGCAGTGTTGTGCAAAACTATTAGTTCATATATTTAGAAAATCATCATATTTAAACATATTTAAAGTAACTCAGATGTAACCGTGACTTTTGTAAGTTAATCAGTCTCAGTAGCTGGCAGCTCGGCTTCATTCTAACCTTAAAAGCAGCTTAGCGAACTTCTTAGAAACCTACTTACTGTAAGGGCATGTGAGGAAACAAAACTCTGCTAAAGAAGTACTGTGGTTTGATCTCAGAAAGAGTCACACACAAATGCTTACAGTATATATTAAATTAAACTATAACCATATCCAGCGATTCAAATTAGGCTGGTAGAAGCTCTGGCTGGTATAAAACTCTAACATGTTTTTTCATTTTGTGGATCAACTCCAAATTGTGATTTTTTTTTTTTACATTACTCTTGACTGTTAAAAATGTTGTACCTTTGCTGATGTTCCAACGTGTTTTTCTGACATTTCAGGCTTCACAGTGAAAGCCGGAAACTCAGTGAACTTCATCGTGTTAATAGGATTTGTGATGAGCTGATGAAGGTTGTGTGTCACGTCCTGGTGAAACCATGGGACGTTTTAAGTCAATAAGATATGTTCACTATGTGCTTCTTTGTTTGGCGTCAGACAAACAAACAAACAAAAAAAATGCTCAAAACAAAAAGAGGAATTATCTGAAAATTGTTGTCTCACTTATTGGCTGGAATTCTTCAATAAACCTAAAACTTCTGCAAATTCTAAAAGCTCTTTACTAAAGATGAAATCCAACCATAATGAATACAGCAAGCAGCTGTCCAAATCCAAGAGATGGAAGAGAAACACAAGAGAAACACAGTCACTTTACAGAAATGGTGGTACCGGGACTCAACAAAACCAAAGCCCAGGCGGTGGAGTCAATGAGTAAAGAAGCCATTACATATGATTCCTGGACTTCTGTAGTGACCTGACTCTCAGTTATGTTTATGTCCTGAGGAGGGTCACACATATAAAGATAAAATAGATAAAAAAAACATCAAAAATCGCTGTGCATTCAATCCATTAACAGGTAAATCGTAATTGAATCACAAGGCCATTGAAGATTCACATCTCTTACTGCAGTGTTCATAAGGTTAATGATCACCAGTCCTTGAAGGAATCACGAAGTGATTCACTGACCAAATCAAACCTGGAAAAAAAAACCTAAAGTTTCTGTGGCACAAGCAGACCAAAAAAGAAGAGCCTTCCACCTATATGTTAATTCACTGAAAAAAGAAATATCTGGGGAAAAAAGTAATATCACGTTAGAGGTTTTCTAGTCACGTTAGAGGATCACCATAGCAGTTCAAATAAAGCCTGTTGTGCAAATGCTGGTTTGGAGTTCTTGGGTTAACACGGCCAGTCCAAATTTACTTTTGTTTGTCCCAAATTGAAGTTTGTTTATTTAATTTTACATAATGAAACGTGAAATGTTTTAACGTGCATCACTTCATTGACTCGCTCTGGTAGGTTCTGCTTGTTGTTCCCTGCACTTACATCTGAATAGAAAATTGAAATCACCTTAGTGTTTGGCCACAATAGACCTTTGTCACAGCAGCCTTTTTGACAAACTAGTAGGGTAAACACAAGTGATACTACTTCCCGTTCCATTCAGGTCAAACAGCGTCAGGATGCTGCTGTGGTGCATGTTTGCTCACTGGAAAGGCTCTGCAGCAATAAATGGAACACAACCTTAATTAGTATCATTGGAAACACCTGTGTTCACCCTACTATTTCATGTCAAAATGGCTGCTGTGATAAAGGTCTACTGGTTCAGTTACTGTCTGATCAATACATACATCACTGCAAACTGCAGTGCAAACACAAACACCTACATGCACTTTGAACATTATTATTATTATTAATCAATAATCAGAAACTCTACAGAGACACTGAATTTGAATTAAAGAAAATGTAAATTATACAAAAGGAAGGGAGACAATCAAATAAACTATTTGCATATTTACAAGCTCAAACAAACTATTTACATTTAGGCTAAAGACTAGGACTGCCTAATCTAGAGATCCGGAGAAAGCACCAGAGAAAAGGTTAAACATGTCCAACGCCTATAGACCAGACGAGACGTAAACTGTAAATACTCAGAGCAGATTGTCCGAGATGTATATATGAATAGGCTTTTTAGAAATAAAGTCATTAAGAAAAATAAATCTAAAGAGAAAAAAAATCAGTATGTGTAAGCCTAACCATTTGCAATCAACTATATATTATCACTAGACAACTAGGAATGCCAAAAAAAAGATTTTTTTACCCACTTTTATCGCTGGGTTATGCCAAGGCTTTAATTAATTTGTCAAGTTTAGCCCAGACACTCTTTGAGTGGTGTAAAATGTGTCTCTTTGCTCCCAGGCTCATTCAGAGATTTGGTATTTTGTAATAGAGCCTGAATTGTACTGAAGGAGGCAGTAAATTCTTGTTTTATTCCCATCCATTCTTGGTGATTACCCTCATTAATCCAGCGCCAATTTAGTCAGCTCAACAGCAATACTGTACAGCTCCACACCGGGAAGGGAAAGCCCACCTTTAATCCTTGTGGTAGAAAGTTTTTGTAAGCTAAGCCTTGGCTTATTCCCATTAATCCTAATAATTTGACAATTTCTCCAGGTACTGTTATCAGTAGCATCACTGACAGGTAGTTAAACTGTGGGTCGGTCACCATTTTAATGGCGTTAATCTTGTCCCAAAGGGTTTGACCGAATGCGCTCCACTTCTCTAGACTGTACATTATCTTTGTAAAGAAGGGGAGTCACTTTAATGTGTGTTATATCTGTTATCTGCACACAGTTTGAGCCCTAAATACTTCATCCCAGACGAGATCCACTTCAATATAAACATATTTCCACAATCACAATTATGTTACACGACTGATCAGCATTTTCCCCTTCCACCAGCCTGTACTCCCTTAATTCTCACTTCTTTTCTCATAGATATAACAGTCTGACAGATAATGCTTAATGCCTCCAAACAGCCCCCAATGTTTGGACTTTTCTGAATAAACTGAATAAACAAACTCAACCCTAACACATGCCTTCTCTGTGTATTTTCATTAGGACTTTAACACATCAAGTGAAGCAGAAGTTGCCGGAAGAAGAGCACCCACTTGATCTGAATGGATAATTGTTGATAAGATTTTCTCTAGCTTCATAGACAGAACTTTAGTAAGCCCCTTACAGTCAACATTCACTAAACTAATCCATCTAAAGCTACGAGGGTCCACTGGATCCTTGTCTTTTTTTTTTTTTAAGGATTAGTGAAATGAGAGCTTCGTTGAGTATTAAGAAGACATCCCAAGTTACTTCACTTTGTTAAGATAAGTGCTAAGACATCAATGTTATTTCTATAATATTCTATTGGGAGGCCATTTAATCCTGGAGATTCTTCAGTTTTCTAAATGGCAGTCCAAACTTTTGATTCATTGTGTCTGGTCTGAAGAAAGCCAAAGAAGTTAAATCTGAGAAAATAATGCTTTTATTTTGCTTGTGAAGAGTAGAAACCTTTAAAACGTCTGATTAATCTTGCATGCTTGAATACTTAGCACTTTTCCCTGTTCATTAGGACATGATATGATAACTTAATAACATTACAACCATTCTCACAGAAGTTACGGTAGATTACGGCAGAGTTTCAAAAGTGGTAGAAGATGTGCAACATGTCATTTTATGTAGAATAGGCGTATTACGTGGCTTCTAGTGTCATTGCCAAAAACATCTAAAACTGCATGTGACCATGATTTTAGGACTATAGAATTAACACTCAAGTATGTTCATTGAAGATATGAGAGAAGGAGGAAGGAAAAAGTTTATTACATATTCAAAAGCCACCTCCACCTCAACACAGTTTTGGACAACTCCCTTCAACACATCACAAATGGAACCATCTTCACTCATATCGCTTTCAAACATCCTCTAAAGCCTTTAAAATCAAAAGATGAACATTTAACCTCCTCTGACGAGTCTTAAAATACACTCACTGTACACCTCTTTGTCTCCTTAATGCTATTTTTGTAATGAGCATCATAATATTTCAAGAGAAAATCAACACTTAAAGAGAACTGGAGTAGGGAAGGGAGAGGGACTAAAGTACTTAACGGACCCCGGAGTGTGTTAAGCTACATCTATCCTGTGAATGGTGCAAGCAGCAGTAGTGTCGACTCACCTCGGAGGGCAGGGAGCAGCGAGCGGTCTTTCCTATCATCACATTTGTTACACTCGCTGAAGTAGAGCAGCAGGAACACATCCACCAGCACCCACACTAAAGAGGTGGTCAACACCACCTTGCAGTAGACAAACCGTCGCATCACCTTCCCGGGATGTCAGCCTGGCAGCCAAACAGTGCTCAGGAGTGCTCAGTCTGCTGATGTAGTGTTTGAACTCAGGGAGGATACGGAGCAGGTGTGACCAAGAGGCGTCATCCTACAGGAGAGAGAGAGAGACAAAATAAGAATCATGGTAAGTTCAGCCCTCCTGCTGTGAATCGAGATGAATCATTAAGCTACGATGATCTAAAACAATCAACTTGTGAAAGACAAAATCAGCAAAATATGTGAGGAGTCACATTTGAAGCAGATCAATATTTGTGTCTTGTAAAAGTGATTAGTAATCACCTTCTCCAGTCTTCACTTTATGCCTTTAAGCACAATCACAGTGAGATATTTCAAAGAATTTTTCCATTTATTTATTTTACCTTTCATATTAATGGAAGTGCCACACAAATATCTATTAAAGATACTAATAGCAGCCAGCAAGAAAGCTGTAACGTGAAAACGGTTACTGCCTGAGCCTCCTCCTTGTGCCTAATGTTCAGAGTATGAAGAGAATTACCTTTTCTTTCAATACTGAGAAAAATGCATTGTGTGACCTCACAGTACAGATCCTGAACCACTATATACACTACTATATATGACATGTATTTCCATCAGTATAACAAAACAGTATAACACATAGGAGACTAACTGCTTTGTTGTATTTTTATGTTTTCTTAAAAATAAAATACGAGGTCAAATAAATTACAATGGTGCAACAAAATGAACACAACTAAACAAAGGAAAGAACAAGAAAAACATGTACATTCATAAGCATAGTGATACTGAATTGTGAGGCAGTCACCATACCAGATATCTGTGTTTGAGGGTAGGAAAATGTGTGTTTCCGGTGGCTTAGAGGTTAAAAGTTATGGGCGAGGTTAAATTTAGCAAATCCGATATCGGCAAAATGTGACTGATCCACATTGGAAAAACAGCTGCTTCGACTGCATCAAATAAAATTCAGCGTATCCACTATCTGTTGCATTCATTAAGCCGTGGCGGCTGGCCAACTCAGTTTGTAGTGCCATAGCAATCCCTGGCATCATGTTACCTCGCATAAAAATGAGTCCCAGTGAGTTCCAGTGCAGAGAGATAAACAGCTTTTAAATTTTGGAGAGAGAGAGAAAAAAAAAAAGAAGAAAGAAATCAAATCAGAAAGCAGCGCAGGAAGAGTCGAGATATCAGAATCATATCAGGAGAAGAAAAGGTTGCACTGATACAGATATATCTATAGTGGCACAGATGATTTATCGGCCAGGCGTTTAAATACACACCTACACACACACACACACACACACATTTATATATATAAAATGATTATGACAACTGGAGTTTGCAGAGGTGGTACTCCAGTCAGGAGGGATTAGTGAGGTTTACCCCAGGTTTTTTTTATCTTTATAGATGTTAAAAAACAAAACGGTTTTATGGGTGTCACTTTCTCCAGTTGCACATAGACCTCTATATGGATGGTCGAACCCAACTTCCCACATTGGACTGACCCCAGGCCCTCCACATTTCTGCATTTGAAAGGATGAATGAATGCTAATTTCCCCTTTACAGACATCTCCCACTTCCTACACGAGTAGTGCTGCTACGGCCATCTGGGAAGCTTTCATACCAGAGGCAATTTGTGGAGGTTAGATATCTCATTGGCATGAAATGTATGCCTCACAATATTTCTGATGAAAAACATCGTTGTTTTCTGTCAAACAGGATTTCTACTTGACTGAAATTATAGTTTTTTTTGTTGACGGAGAGGCTTATGAAACTATAATCAGAATGGAAGTGGACTGACGTGAAAATGTTACACGCAAACCCAGCAGCCTTTTAGTCAACAACAGGCATCACATAGTGGGGTAGACTTTTGTTGCGCAAAATTTAACATTTACTATATTAAAAACAGGTTTGTTTGCATATGAATGATGAGTGATTGATGCAAATGCATGCATGTAGAATAACCTATGCTACGATTTAGCTTTACAGAGTGGGAAAAGCCTGCAGCGTTTCCAGAGGGGAATCTGAGAGATTTCCTTATCTTTCATTTACAGCATAGTAATGATATGACACTCTGCACGCGCGCACGCGCGCGCGCGCACACACACACACACACACACACACACACACACACACACACACACACACACACACACACACACACACACACACACAGTCGTCTCCGCTCCCTGTCTAAATGTCCATCACAAGGTCTGACACCGCTGCCCTGGGGTAATTCTTATCTCATTCAAAAACAAGGCAGCCTCTGTCCAGCTGCATCAAGGGCTTCAGACTCTGATCCGCAAACACAGTGGATGATCTCTGACTGAGTTAAAACACAATTCACTGACTGCGAACTCGAAAAGATGGACCCGAGCTAGACTTCCAGGTAGTGGGTGCAATAAAAAAAAATAACCTCTGTGGTCCAAGTCTGTGTGTAACATTTCACCTCCACTCACATCGTAGATAGATCAATGATGATTCTGTCTGTTTGCACATCTACATCAAGCACCATCTGCTTTGGTGCGTCAGTGGCAGAGACTTGTTTGGGTTTGGTACCACCACCGACAACACTAACGGCAGCCTGCTGGAGTCTAGTCCTGAGTCAATTAGCCTTACCATCTGTACTGATAAATATATAGTGTGTGTTGTACATGGTGCTAAAGAACGGTCCCACTAGTCTTTACATGCCACTTTGTCAAGTCCTTTTGAGACAAGTGTAAACCATCAGGCAGTATTAACTGCTTCCTAAAGTGACAGTTAATTGTTTTGTTAGCAACACTTGTTGTCATGAAATGTCTGGTGGAGTGCTATGAGCTAATTTACATATTTCTCACTCATTCAACGGCATGCAATTGCCAGCCTGTTAACCAATTGCTGTCCAAAGTAATAAAAAGGGACTCTGGTGGACACATGACAGTGGAACTGTGACAGTAATATGAAGACGATATGATCAGATCCTGCTCCCTTGTAATAAATGTACTCAGAGACAGCTTTTCACTGTTGACATTCATTCCCCTCAGGATTGCTCGTGAGTACTCCGGGGTTGTGGGAGGCGAGATTCAAACCAGCAACTCCCACATCTGCATCTCTATTGTCAGAAGCGAGTGAAGACGTGTGCCGAACGTGAATACTTTGAGTGCTGATCAACTTGAAAGTTGATTGGCTGACATGTATTATACATACATATAAATACTGCAATCCTCTACTAATAAAAACATTGTTTTGGTACCACTGATTCCATATTAACATTGGCACCAGTACTGAAAAATGCCAATCTATACCCAGCCAAAGCAGGGACAGCAGGTGATTACAGAGCTGATCCCAATAAGCCCATTAAGCCAACGCTTGCAGCTTCTTTTCCAACCAAAACAACACAAAAGGATGACACTCATCACTGTAACGTGTTTAAAAGGTGTGGCGTGCACTGACTTTATTCTAATCATGGTGAGATGTGTCAGGTGTAAGACGGGGAAAACACTGCGATAACAGCCCATAAGCGTAGTAACCTCGATTTCACGCAATATGAAATGATGAGCATCGTCCATAAATCCAGTGACATGTTGTCCTAAAGAACAAAAACCGTCATTATTGGTCTTAATTGAAGGTGTGCACGTGACACTCTCTGCTTACCTAAATTATGGATGGAGTGAACCAGTGACCTGTTCAAGCCTCGCTGTGAGACAACGTGTTGAACGCAGACAACATGACCCAATGTGAAGCGCAATTAGCGGCTAAAATTAAACTGGATTAATTACTCGTGCATTAAAAAAACAACAACAACAACAACAACAAAACAACAACGCACCACGCCTCGAAGCGACACCTAAGTTATACAGTCCATGTCAATACTGAGTAGTCCACAATCCCGAGTGATACTGTCCGTCCAGTGATGCCTCTCTCATGGTACCTGTTTGGACTCCTTGATATGATTTGTCCCCGGTTGAGTCGCAGTAAACCGGTGAACAGTCTCCATGGATTTTCCCCCATTCGTGTAAACGGTGATGCGGTCAACGCTACATAACGTCTTAGCACGCACCTGTCCTCCGGCTGAATATTATAAGGGTGAGAGAGAGAGAGAGAGAGAGAGAGAGAGAGAGAGAGAGAGAGAGAGAGAGAGGACGAGGCGAGATAACATTCAGCACAATCTAACATCAGCTCAGACCAAACCTGCGACTGTCCCCGTTCTGCTCTCCGATTGGCTGAAAGCGACGTCACTCATGAAATCCTCTTGGAAGTGGAAGCGTCACGGGCGTCTGGTATATGTAGGCTCGTGCAACACCAACACTGACACCAACCACTACCACCATCACAAGCAAAACACGGTGAGACACGACTGTAACACGTGCAGAGTGAAGTCTTCATTTCATTATGTCCTGTTAGAAATTACATTAAATTTAAAAAATAATTATTATTATGATAATGGAAATTGAAAAAAAGAAAGTTTCTACGTCACATTTCAGTTGAATTCACTCTTTATTTCAGTTTCTATCTTTCAGAAATATTTACTTTTGCATTAAAGATCCAGTGTGTTCAACATTTAGCATCCTTTATATATAGTATATGTTTATGAGTGAGAAGTATAGCAGCATGCAGCCTTATGCTCGTGGCAGTCAGGTAGAGGCAGTTGTTATAGAAACACTATTTAATGCACACGGTGCTTTCACAAGTGTTCAACCGATGCATATATTCATATACACAGAGATCATATGAGTAGTGGTTAGACTCATGCATTCAAATTAGACATGATAGAATTCTTAAAGAAATAGCTTTATTTGCATTCTTGTACAGAGGACTGATGCCACACTTATGTGTGTACGGTAAATGTGAGGCTACAACCACTGACAGGATAAATATGGACGTCGTATACGTGACACCCACAGGTTTCTGAAGAGCCGTTCTGAAGCTCAGAGTGTGGTGGCTCTCAGCACCCACCTGTCAGTCAAAGCAGCCACGCTGTTAATTATGTATAATTTTAAGCCTTAATATAATTTGAACGGGTGAAAAATTTTGTCTCAGTACAGTTGTAATGAACAAGGAAATTAGCTACAGAGAATGAAACCATTTTTCATACCAGGTTGTAAACAAGTTGGACATTTTAATATGGGGGCTTTTGGAGACTGACTTGCTCTGCAGCCAGCCTCAAGTGGACGTTTGAGGAACTGCAGTTTTTGGCACTTCACACTGGCTTCACTTTGCAGCCACAGAGGTTGCCTTGCTTGGAATGAGCTCTCTTCCATAGAGTCTGCCATGTTTGCGCTGGCTCTAGACACTGGCTTTAGATAAAATGTTTTTCCTTCATGAAGCAGAAGGTGAAACTAGAGGGTTGCAATCCTACACACTGCTCCTTTAAGTTTTTTCACAACAGCCATTTCAACATGAAATTGTAGGTAAACACAGGTGTTACCAATGAAACCAATGAAGGTTCTGCTGCAATAAATAGAACACAACCTTAATTAGCATCTTTATAAACACCTACTGACCTTACTATTTCATGTTAAAATCGCTGCTGTGAAAAGGGTCTTATGTCCTTTTTGAGATTAGTGCAGACAATTAAATACATTTTAATATTTTACTTGTCATTTAGTCAACTATAATACATAATAACAACATATTCTCACCCAGCTGTCGCCTCATGATAAGCCCAAATGACTAATGGGCCTCTCTCTGTATATGTATAATAATTCAATAGAATAACAGGTCATCAGGTTTTTGTTTTATTGTCACAATGCTGATGTGAATGTTTGTTCTTACATTATGCACATTTAACACCAGGCTGAAATATACTATGGCAGAGATTAAATAAACACTTAAATAACAGCATAATAATAACAATAATAATGAGTGTGTGTGTGTGTGTGTGTGTGTGTGTGTGCGTGTGTGTGTGTGTGTGTGTGTGTGTGTGTGTTTATGTGACAATTCATTCAATTGTCAGACTGATGCTGTCGTCTACATCACAGCTATTTTAAGACAGGCCTTTAGGTGACGCTGAACAATGCTGCCATCTGCTGCTATCAATAAGAGGCCTTCATCATTGCATTGGCCTCTGCACAGCGTAATAGATCGAAAGCCCAGCATCTAATTCACGTTCATCAATTCTTAATAACTCTAACACACTGTTAATGAACCACTGTCACAGACTGTAAACTGCTTTTTTATTTGCGTGCAGCTTTATTTCACTGAGTGTGACTATAATGCAACAACGATACACCACAATAGGAGCACTGTCTTTCATTCATAATTGTTTAATGGCACGCAGACAAACAAACACTGCATCCAGACCAGATCCAAAACATCCACTAGATGTCAGTGCATGTCCTGATTCTTCTTTGTTCCAGAGAAGGAGTAAGACTTTATGTCATGACTTTATGCACGGATGAACTTGTTTTTTTTTTTTATTTGTGTATCATTTGGGGATAAAATTATGACACCAAAATCTGAAAAAAAAAAGTCTGCAACCTGCTGCCTGTTGTTGTTAAGCTTTTTCACAGAAGACATTTTGACATGTCACAGTGGAGAAAACCAAGCATGAGTCTCAAGGTCCTGGTATTGTTCATGCAGACTCACTGTTACACTGTGACAGATTACTGAAATGAACAGAGTCAATAGTAAACACACATGTTCTTTGTTTTAACACTTTTTATTGGTTTTAAATGTAAAAAAAAAAAAAAAAAAAAAGCACAAAACACAGAACACTCAGACAGCAGATACAACACTAAACAGCAAAACACACACAAAGGGTGACATTAATGAAAAACATAAACCCATATTAGCATAACCATGTGACAATAAATAAAACATAGTTCTAGCTTGTTTCCAGTCCAAAGCATGCAAGTATGAGTTGGAGGTAACCGCTCATAAGCAGCCTATCATGTTCTATGTCATCCAATGTGGAGGTTTCAGGGGGAGGTCTTACTCCAGTCAGAAAAGACAAAGTTAATTGTTAATTAAATGTCAACAAAAGGAAGAAAAAAGTCTCTTCAGCATCAGCAGTTTGCAAATGACAGCCTGTAATGGGTAGCCATCTTTGGTTTGAGGAGTCAAAACCCTAAAAAGAAGTTGTGACAGTGACACTGACCTCAGTTACCATTAGAGAGGACACCAACAAATGTGTAAACACTGATTAATCCCTATACATGGGCTAATTAATGCATGCACACACACACACACACACACACACACACACACACACACACACACACGGATACACTGCAGGCTACATACACACAAACATGCATAATACGCACACAGAACATAGTGTACCACATGTAACACATGCCTTGGTGCACATGGACATTCATGACACGCATGCAATCCGGTCGTATGGTGGCGCTCTTGCTGCTTTTTTTCCCCCCCTCCCTGCCACTCCGATGGCTCAACGCACGCAGGTACCGTCTGGCTATTTAACCACGGGGTCGGTGGATTCATTCCGCTCTGAAACTGGCTACTGAACACATGAAAGCTCCAGTAATGCGATGCCAAAGCAGCTTGTTAAAGTCCAGAAGAGCGCTGTCTGATCTGACGGAACTTCTTCAATTCATCGCCTCATCATCTCTACTTTGCACTTGATGGTAATCTCCCAGGCGCGCCTTTTTCCTTCTCTTTCACATCCTTTACATCCAAAGTTTATATTGTTTGTATTTTCTTAAAAAGAAAAAAAAAAGTGGAAATGAATAACACCGGATTCAACCAAACGGAGGGCGGACTGCTCAACAAAACAGAGGAGTTTTTCTGCTGCAACTTTTCATCCGTGGTGACTGATAATGGCTCTGTGGCCACCGCTCCGGATGAGAGAAGCCTCTTCATCATGAGGGTGGTCCAGATAGCCGTCATGTGCGTTTTATCCCTCACGGTGGTGTTTGGCATATTTTTCTTGGGTTGCAACCTTCTCATAAAGTCAGAGGGGATGATTAACTTTTTAGTAACGGACAGGAGACCGTCCAAAGAAACTGAAGCAGTTATTGTTGGAGCCTACTGACTGCTGAGGACCTTTATATTAGGATTTGAATCAGATCTGGAGACAGATGGGAGATAATGCGATCGTCACCCGGCCAGACGAGCGCCCTGTTTTCATTTTTGGCATTTAGAAACCTCAAAAGAATTGTCACTTGTTTTCTGGAGGTAACCAAAACCCTGCTGGTGACTTGAGGTTTCACCTTATTTGTTTGTGGCTTTTTAATGCCAACTGAGACTCATTTCATCTCCAAGAGGTAGAGCGTTTTAAGCCTCTTTGTTTATAAAGTATTCAGTCGAGCACTGTTGTAATTGCAGTAGTTGGAGCACCGTTTGTCAAGCAGCATCCTTTGTCATAGAAGTGGCAAAGTCTTACGTATAGTTGCTGCATAAAAATACCCTCTCATATTGCTAATGCGATGGAGAAATTAATGTTTCACATGTACTGTATGTTGTATGTGTTTTTGCATACAATATGCAACATATTAATGAGTGTACTTCTCTGGATTTCCTGGTGATAACTGTATGACTGTCTGCGTGGGCGGTGGAGAAAGCCCAGCATGCCGTGTATCTTGTTAATTGGAATAAATTCATTCTGTAATTAAAGTTTTCTTCTTAATTAAGGTCTATGTTTCTGCATATCGCCCTCGCCACGCCCTCTGCCAAAGTAATTTACATTTCAGGAACTAAAATGACATTCTTTGAAATCTCTAAAGAGCTATTTAACTCTAAAATTAGGTACATTGTGGTAATTACTTACAAAAAAAAAAAAAAAAAAAATCACATGCTATTGAATCCAGTAGGAAATTGGATGTAATATGCAATTAATTATTTGAGCTGACATCAAGAAGAAATGGCTTCACACAAAAAGATTGTCCTCTCAATACATTAATTCAATTCACTCAACTGATAATTATGAAGTATCTATATTATCTGGCAGTGTGTAACAACTTATAGCTTCTGTCAGAGTCAGAATTTGATCCGTGCAACGTTTTACATCCTTCCGTCTTCCATCAAAGCGTCTGTTGTGCTCTGCTCCTGGCTCACCTGGATGCCAGCTCCCCAGGGTGAAACCAGCAGCTTCAGAAATGACTTGTCATGTCAGCCCAGGGAGGATGAAGCCACCGGGCAATATGCTGCTGTCTGATTACCCACCTGTGCTCCACGTGCAGAGTTACGTAGTTTCAATCTTGCTTTTTTTTGCCCCCCTAAACTGTCCTTCACCTCCGTTTCTCCCTCCTCCTGTTCTCCACATGTCCTGCTCTGACGAGGCGTTATTCGATCTGGCTGCACCGTCACACTGACCACTGTCTAAGGCCACACACAAGAAATCCGTACAATTATCACAATAAGTATTGATAAAATGTTTTGTGAACTTGTGTGTAAGAAGGCAGCTGCTAAAATTTCAGGAGGCACAAAAATGGAAATTGTTTCATCACTAGTAAATGAAATAATTTGGTTTTCTACCATTTTTTAAGGATGGGCAAGACTTTTCATACATATTGGGCACAATTAAAACAACTCCTGTACAATATATTTTGATCCAGTGGAGTAAAAATGTGCATTTTTTCCATTTTGATGTGAAGGGTATAATGCTCAGTTTGAGGCTGAACAGGAGGAGGGGGCTTGGTGCCATCATTTACAGAGTTGCAACGGATTGCAATATGTTGCCTCTTTTTGTTTCTTGTATAAATACATTAGGTAGATCTTGCACTTCAGTACAACTGAACACAACACCACCGAAATCAACGGCTTCAAAATGGCCGCACTTTAATCAACGCTTCTCTGGCACCGTCTCCTCCAAAACTCAATACTGTAAGGTAACAAATGTCACAGATTTTATTGCATGTCTACTATGCTGGATTGTATTGTGTATGTTACATTTCTTAAATTCTTTTCAATCCCCTTTTTTGTCGTTGTCTTGTTCAACCCTCCAACAAGAAAAGACTGCAGTGACGCATGACGTCTACACTGAAACGTGCTGTCAGTGCAGATTAAAAATAGCATCTACAAGTATACAAATCACACTGAATACATTAGCGCAGACCTATCGAGGTCTCACCTCTACATATCAAGCCGACAGCTTATATTGAGTTTATTTTTGATGGTCCATACTCATAACTGTGTGTTTATTAGCCTCATTTGGCCTCGGACAAGATTGGGCATTGTGGGAATAACACAATAACCAAATATCTGAAATCAAGACTTTTGTAATATAGATATAGAGCGGATGTAGAAAAACAAACTGAACTTAAACAGACAAATATTTCTGTCTACTTCTAGACTTCCAAAATAAAACCTCATTCCTAAAAATTCATTGAACAGATTAAATATGTTATGCTGTAGTAAGCTCTGGGGAAAAAAAAAACTGATTTAAGACAATGCAAAAGAGAGAATCACACCAAGTGTTTCTCTCTGCTTTTGTGTGATTGCTTTCATTAGTGAGTGCTGGGAATAGCTCCCAGGGAAATGTTGTGGCAGTTTAATATCCAGCAGAGAACAATCTTGTGTCTGCAGCTGAACCATTGTTATTGTATCCAGCTGTGTCTCACGTTCACATTTATTCAGACTGGATTCTGATCGATTTTTTTTTTTTATTCATTTATTTATTTTAAGAGCTAGATGTAAAGTTGGAGATTAAAGATTAAAAAACGAGGACTTCATTACAAAGAGCCTTTCTGCAGGAATTTACTGCGGAGAGTCAGTTTGTTGACAGACGGTTGCTACTGCCAACTCAGAGATTTCACACACCTGTCACACACCGATGCTCAGAGAGATTTAGGAGATAGCAACAGCGAACAGTCATCTATACCCCTGGTACTCCTGCTGTCAACAAAATGATAGTCCTCTGCGAGGCTTATGAGCAACTCCTCCCTAGATATTTAGGAATGTGCTGAGAGATTTTCTCTGCGAACACCAAAAGACCCAAGCCAGGACACTACAAAAAAAAAACATTTCTTCAATTCACAATTTTTGCCTGGGGTCACAATATGTCCTGACATTTCTTCCCAGAGGCAGAAACTGTTGTGTGTCAAACAAGAAACAACAAAACGAAAATCACTGTTCACATTTTCGTCATGTATCTGCAGCCGTATCACCAATATAGCACAGGTCAAAACAGCATCAGCGCACTTTATCCTATGTCTACTGTATGTGAGCTGTGTTCGACTGTGACAGCATCTGCAGGGTGTTGATTGTGGGCTAAAACGGGCTTCAGGTCCCTGCTTGCTCGCGTGCGATTGACTGGCGAGGAGAGGTCCAGTCGATGAACTGGATAGTGACTCAAAGCTCCAAATAGCAGCAAGGCAGCCACGATCACCCCCCGTCTACTCCTATTCTCCCACAGCTCCTCATCCATCCGTCATCCCCTAAGTGCTTATGTTATTTCTGCTACTTTGTGGTAGAAGATATACTGTTGGGGTTGTATTATCTATCTTGTTAAATTGTGCTTTTTTATATTACGTTTTGCTCCACTGCATCTCTTTTCATGAAAATAATATTTGATTGATGTTATATTGATTTTATACTGTGGTTCCTTCAAAGCTAGTTCTGGCTTGAGTCAGAGCTTTGACACCAGTGAAACTGCACTTTTGAAGAAGACTCTAGACAGATGCTCGCTTCTGCTTCATCCAGTTTAAAGTGGTGCATAGGTCCAAATTATGTTGCATTTATCCTGAGATTAGTCCCTACTGCGACAAATGCAAAAGTGCTGAATCCCCCTTTGTCCATATGTACTGGTCAGCTTCAACCAGTTCTGGATGGAGATCTTCCACACTCTCTCTCAAGTGATAAATGTCAAACTGGAACCAGATTTTCCGGTTGCTATGTTTGGGGTGACTGGAGGGGAGATGCAATCAACTGCTGAAAAATGACATAATTTATCGTTTGGTTCCCTCCTGGCTTGGCAAGTGATCCTGCTCAGGTGGAGAGATGCAGGATTTTTCACACACAATGATTATGAGACATCATGTCCTGCATAAAAAATGTAATTCCAGAAAACATGGGAGACTTTTTTTAAATCCAGATTTTGTAAACATTTGATTATTAAGTGCATCTTAATGACCTGATGACAAGCCCATTGTGTGGTAAGTAGATATCAGAATGTATGGTTGTACACTGTGTATGATGTCCCTGGCAGTGACTGGAGAGAGATTGTTTTATTGTTTTGGGCATATACTCATCTCCCTTTTTTTCTTTTAATGATCAAACAGCAGGGCACTTTTGTTATATCCTGCAAAACCTTAATAAAAAGATTTTGTAAATTACAGATGTTTCCACCAGCAGCAAAGCCTAGTCAGTCTCAACCAAGCTGCTGCCGGCATCATGTGGCGTCGTGATTCTACGGCAACAGCAGTAATTGTGGAAGTCAAGCTGTGACAAATCCATGCAGACTGGTTTTGAAGAATGATTCCATTACTTGACGTCTCTGATTCCAGTTATGGGATGAGTCATGGCTCTGTTGTACCACTGATTGTTTCACACTCAAACATCACAGGGATTTAACATCTGAACAATCCTGCCAGTACTTCACTGTAATCCATTGTGCGTGTATGTGTGTGTCATGTTGCTGGAACAAATGTGTGCTCATGTAGTCACACTGTGGGGCATCGCCACTGATTGGGGGACAAAAAACAGCTTCCCACGGTGTAAACCATTAAAATTAAAGGTTAAGACTTATTTCTGGTTCAGATGAATTAGGTTAAAGCTGCACCCATCAATATTTTTATATTAACAACGGGTCAAACACTGTTTTGGAAGTTGTAACTTGGAGCGAGGAAACCACAAACTACTTTGCAGTTAACCTCAGATGGACAGAGCGCTTTAGCACCTTTCAGCTTCTTGTTTTATTTTATTTTTTTTTACAACCTGTAGATTTAAATTGAATTTTGTTCAGCTGCAACAGATTGCTGTTTTCAATGAAAAATCTCTCGTAAACCAATCTCAGAGACTAAGTCATCTGATGATACGAAAGCAGATGGGTACAGAGATTGATTTTCGGGCAGTGCGTTGCGCCTCTTTTTCTCTACATATGTTGCACGACTGTTGCAACCAAAGCCTGCTCAAAAATGACAGACTACAAACAGAACGCTTCCAGGGCTACAGTCACGTTTTTTTTTTTTTTTTGCAGATTCTGCATTTATATGCAGATATCTGTTTAAGGAGATTAAAATAAACACACTGTAAACTGAATGCCAATCACTACTTGGCAGAAAGAAAACAGAGTGAACATATTGGAGTATCTAACAACCTAAAGCCAATTGCAGTAGCTCTCTGTAAGTTCACACTTAGTTATAAGTGGGTGTTTATTGGAGTGAAAATCTGTACACCAGTCTACCTCAGTATAGTATTTATATATTATATTTTATCTTCTGCCTCATATTTTGACTTTAGATTTTTTTTTCTCTTTACTCATACACATATTGTATGAGTGTTGTTGGAGAGAACCTGGAACAACTGCTTCACAGTTATTGTTGTGCTTATGACACATAAAGAACTTAACAAACGTATGAACAGTTATTAGATAGTGGAATTACAAACGGAATTACAAAGCTAATATTAGCTTGCTAATATATGACCACTTCAGACGTCAGTCTTTATGAAACGCTGTTTAATGACGATGTAAACTGGAAAATTAAATTACATTTCACAAACGTTTTTTTTCCCCCATTAGCATTACAATAAATGAACAACAAATCTGTTGAGCTCGTGTTTCATTTGCTCTTGCAGTGAATTAGTTTGGTGATCCCAGGCAACAACCACGTAGTAACACATCAGAAACTTTGTTACTTGTTATAAGAATGTAATGAAAGTAAATCACTGGTTTGAAACCAGTTAGTAGTTACTAAGAATGAGGAGACCATGCACACAAGTTATTAATGTATTTATAGCATGTATATCGCAGCCCAGATACTTTCCTCAGGAGTTGATGGAAATCAAAAATCAATGTTATATTGAACTTACATTTGTTAGCAGGATAGAATAACGACTCCAAATAAATGTCCCATGCTGTGATTTCTATCCTGTTGTCTTGTCTGTTTTTTTGAGGTAATCAGATTATTTTATTGCTCCGTCAGTTCAAGAAGCAAATGCACTCTTGTAATTAGATTTTTCCAAACCAAATAATTTCCTGTTTGACTAATCTTTGCATTTCTTTACACAAGTGACACAACGCAGAATCATTACGGACGACCAGCAGGAACTCATTACTCATTGCAGTCATGCAAATGTGTAATGAGTGTTTGTTGCTTTGAAAATAATAGCTGTGATGATGTGATATTGACCCTGAAATCCATTTCAATTCTTGCGTGAGCGTGTTTCAGGCTTTATTGACCTTCTAATCATGCAGCTCTCTGGCAGCTACATCAGCGTCAGCACAGCCATGTCTCTGAAAGTGAACTATTACTTTGCTTTTAGAGGAAAGTTTCTCCATACACCATAACCACAAAGGTAATAACCTTTTCAAGAAAGCACTCAAAGCACTGATGGAGTTTCAAGTGTTTTTTTTTCTTTTTCTCTGCAATAAGATACATTTTCAAGGTAGCTTTCAAACTCACTTCTGAAGGATGTAAGGATTTGCTGCCGCTTTTAGTGTGATATATGCGGTTTGATTACGCTTTCTAGATCAATTTTATCTCATCATAATCACCTGAAGTATTCCTCAGACACTATGTTTTACAGAGCATTAGCTGGCCTATAGTACATTCTGTATGTACAGGCTCAGTAAGCATACTCTTCCGTTATTCAGTCTAATGTGCTTAAAGCCTCTAAGTACACACTATCACCTGTCATTTTCTAAATCCACGCAAATCATATTTTTTAATGCACGGCAGCCTGTTTGCTTGGAGATAGCCATTACTAATGTATGGCAGGTGTGATGAGCAAAGCGTCCTAATCATACAGCAAGACGGAAAATAGAAATATGCATAATTTAGCCGGTCTCTGCACACATGACCTGCGTCTGTTTAGTGCATGTTAGATTACTGTTGTTCTCACTTTTCTATCACTCAAGCCTCTTGTTGTGGTTGTATACAGGATGCAAGAGGGACTAACTGTACTTGTGCACTGAATAGCCTGTCACAATAAGAGATACTCAGAAAAAACACTGCAAAACATCACCTGATTCTGTATGCGTCCGTCTTTGCGTAACTGTTGGACATTTTCTCTTGCTACAGTATTTTTATTTGAAAGATTACTTCAACAGAGCGCCAAAGACCCACAGGCACTCTTTTTCCTTTATCCCAGCCTGTCACCGTGACTCGAGTGTATTTGAACATGCGTTTGCTGAAAAGGTCTTTCTTTGAGATGATTGTGCCCAGAGCTCTTTATGTTGGGCTCTGACAGGTGGTTCATGAGGAGACCTCAAGACCTCGACTCTAGACCTAGCTCACATTGGTATCACAGCTACGGACTCATTCTCAGGCCTTATGCTAACATAATCAGCGTTGTCATCATCAACGTCATCATCACTTGCTCTCCTGAGATCTGACTGACTCATGGAAGCTGTTGCTGACTCACAAGTTTAAGAAGAATTGTGTCTAAAGCAGAACAATAAAGAATACCGCCAATATCCACTATAAGTGAGACTGAATATTATCTTTACAAACACAACATTTGTGCATTTTTCTTCTGTCATGCAACAAAATAAAAACATTGTGAGGCCACACATAATTACAGTCCTTTCCAGTACCCTTGGCTGAGCAAAGATACACTGATGAGAAGTGTTCTCTTCAGACCTGACTGTAGAAATCAGCCGTGACAGTTTGGACCTGCCTGCCAAGTAGCAGTGTCCTGCCAGCCTATGTGGCGCACTCCCGTGCCCCAGCTGTCAGCTGCATTCAGTCACTGTACCAGTGATGAAGCACCTTTGGCTAAACCATCTCCATACCACTGCATACAGCGTGTCTTCCCGTTATCATCCTCTAATCACAGCAGCGTTGTTTCTATATGTTAGTCACAACAGGATTTATGCATCATGCTGTTTTCTGTCCAGAATAAAGTTTTACAGTGGAAATCATTCGTAGGAGATTGTAGATGGTTCTACAGGAGCACCCACTTCACAAACTACACTGTCAGCACAGTGTACGAACGGTATCTCGGCTGAGCAGTGTCACATGTTTCAAATCAGATGCTACACCTTGGGAATTCATGCCTAATGGTGCACCTCCTGGTTCTGTCACAGCACATGAAAGTAAACCAGAGTGCTGTATGATAGAACCTCTGCAGGGTCATGACTTATTGAGCTATCTCAAATTGCTTCTCACGGTGCTGCAAGCTCTTCCTCCCTCAGGCCTGCTGGCCATTATCGCCTGGTTCTGTCTGCAGGAGCTCTTTGGTCACATCAATGACTTCCTGCATTTAGACTGATGATGTTGCAGTTTCGCTCCAGAGAAAACAAATAATAACACCAATGATTATAACACAGCATTGACTAGACCTTTTTTCACAGCAGCCATTTTGTCATGAAATAGTAGGGTCCACACAGGTGTTAGCAATGATACTAATTAAGGCCCATTTATTGGTGAAGAGCCTTTCCAGTGAACCAACGTGCACCACAGCAGCACCCTGACTCTGTTTGACCTGAATGGAACCTAAATTAGCATCATTGGTAACACCTGTGTTTACCTACAACTAGTTGATGACAAAATGGCTGCTTTGAAAAAGGTCTATTAGAGTATTAAGAAGAGATCCATGGTGGACAACCAATCTGTGATTGTGAAAATAAAGATGAGATTTATATTTGTGAAGATATATTTTGTACAATACCTTATTTTTCTCAGGTGTAGTGAAAGAATTGGTATAAGAATAGAAAAAGAACAATTACACTGAGCGTGAAGCACAAAGCAAACAGGAAGAAACAAATTACAGATTATTATTTACACGATATTATCAAATGACGTTACTAATTCATTTTTTAAATATCATTCTTATCGCCAATGCCGCTATAACTAAGCGACTTTCTTAATGACAGTTCTGCCTTTGTGAAAACGAACGATTACTCCCATGTATGACTTTCCGATTAAAAGTATCATATTTTATAAAAGACGTAATCCTTAAAGGGGAGACTTGGTGTGCAAAGATAAGCGGTTGCGTTGACAGAACAGATCTATCATAAAGCAGAAGAGATACAGGGAGACCGAGAGAGAGAAAGCCAAGATTAGAAGGAGAGAGAAGTTAAAGAAAATGAGTCAGAAAAGACGATAACTTGTGAAAATGTTATTCTGTACAAATGATGTTATCTGAGCGCAGAAAAAGAGCGTCAATCACTCAGTGTCAGAATCATCCACTTTACTTCACAAGCTGCGTGTGACTTCACAGCCACTGAACAGGATGACATTCGAAAATGTCACTAATATAACACAGCTGGTCCCAGTTACAGGACAGTCAGCATATGTAAGTCGCCAAACTGTAATATACAGAACATCTTTCCATCCATGCTGAGTTTGTTGCCTTATTTCACAGCTCTGCATGCCAAAACAACAGTGAATAATCTTGGATTTCATCAACGACCGCAATCACCCCGATGAAATCTCCCTTTCAGGGTTCTTTTGTTCAGTTCGAGCAGATATCCCTGTCTTCTTCATGGTGTTATCTCTAACATGTGGCACGTGTGTGTTTGTGTGTGTGTGTGTGTGTGACACCTTTCTCTCCTGTGCTTATGAAGCCACGCGGGTCAGCATTACAGGTGCAGCTGTGTCCACAGAGTGTTGCAGCAGTGTGTGTGAAATGACATCCCAGCCTAGCAGAGCCACACCTTACAACGCAACAGCTGTCACAAAGGATCAGCATCCAGCCCACCACACTCCAGGAGCCGCTTTCTAAAAGACCTCTGCTGTTCTGTTGTCCACACCGCTTATTCTTACAAATGAAAGGTCAGCTGCATCACATGACCAATAAACTCTCGCCTGTTTGAGTGTGTCAGTTTGCATCAGCTCAGGCTTGCAAAGTAGGCTATTCGAGGGATCATTTTCAGTTAAAATTGGGCTATTATCTTTAGGTTCGACCCCTCAGATGCCACAAATGACACCATTTCTCCTTGAACATCTTCTGAATTCTAACGCAGCATTTTAATCACAATCACAAATATGCCATTTAGCCTTTAAGTAGCTCTTATTAGATGTCATAAATGAGCTGCAAACCACAGCTCCTCTAAAGCACCAGTCATCCAATCAAGCATTTCAGATATGATTAGCCTATTCATGACTATCCTATGTGACCTCAGGCCATTTACATTAAGACTGAGCTGTAGCAACCATTTTAAAAAAACACAAAGGCTGCCTGTAATATTGTGGATCATCTACGCAGCTGCTCCAGTCCCCACATAAAAGCTTGGCTCTCAGAGCTTTGCACCTGGCTAGTGTTAGAGATGCTTTGATCTATTTCTCTGCTTGTTTTCTCCTCTTTGTAACCATTAAACAGCTCCCTGGTCCCCCTTGAGAGGAAATTGATTAGTGATTTGAAAAAAAAGAGAGGAGGAGAGGCGTCTTTGTGTCCAAACAGACTCCCAGTTGTGTGAGTGAGAGAGACGACGTCAACATTAAACCAGCTAAATCTGGAAATGCGGTCCATGCTTGCGTGCTTATTGTCCCAACCTAAAATATTTTAGCACGCATTTGTAAAATGTCTAAGCACCACTTATGGATAGCTGACTACAAACCAATGAAAGTATGAAGAATGGATCACCACCCTCACAGTTGTCATGAACGGGGAAATTAGCTATAAAGACCAGAACAGTTTTCTCAACCACGCTGTTAACATGTTTATTTCTGCTATGAAGTTGGGCATTTTAATACGGCTCTTATGGAGATTGACTCACTTCTGCGGCCAGCCTCAAGTGGCTGCTCAAGGTATTACAGTTTTTAGCACCTTCACATTGGTTTCATTTTCCAGCACTGGAGGTTGGATGTGTCTCAAACCATGAGTATTACAACATTAACATGATGGGCTCAGATATTTTCTTAATTTGCTTGTGTTCAGTCTGATTGCATCTGTTTTCTTTAGGTTAAGTGATTTGAGCTCTCATGGCATCATTTTAAAGTAATATTCAGATGTCTATATGGATGTTGAAGGTGAGAATGTCACAATAAAAAGACCTAGACTGTCCAGTGAGCCAACATGTTCAACAGTAACACCCTGACTCTGTTTGACCTGAATGGAACCAAACCTTGATTAGTATCATTGGCAACACCTGTGCTTACTCTACTATTTCATGTCAAAATGGTGGAATAGGTATAATTTAATAAATTATATGTGGTAAAACAGTGAGTTGATGGGCACAAATACAAACTAAGGCAAAGAAGCGTGCACACAAGTTGAATATTTCAACTTGCACTCATCCCGGGGCTTCATGCGTGTACTTGATAAACTTACAATGACAAGAGGGAAAAGAGAAACTGGAGAGAAATGACAGGACCTGCTGAGTTCTGAGATCAGTCAGAGGCTGAACTGACCACAAACACACACACACACACGCACACGCAAACAGCACTGTGCACACACACACGGTAAGTGTTTACATTAGGGCCAATAAATAGAGACTGCACAAACAGTCCAGCAGTCAAATTCACATAAATAACAGCAGGCAAACATTTTTTCTTTCAGCGTTCTGTCTGAACACACATTTATGAACATTGTCACACTGTCACACTGACAATATCTGGGAAGGCGTATGTCATCTTTTTATGAAAGCTTTGTTTTTCCCGTCTACGATTAAAGCCATGCAATGATCATTTTTTTTAAAGAGCCCCATTTCTGGGTGAGAAGAAAAGCCAGCTTAGCGGGCAGAAATGGGAGCATTTCCAAATTTAGATGGCTTAGCTCATCCAGAATAAACCAGGCGGGTCTATGGTTGTGAGGGAGTGTCATGATGTGGACATTCTCTTAAAGTGTGTAAAGAAAGGTGTTTTGAGTGCTAACAGCCTGCTACGCCGCTGCTGCTGTGAGAGGTGTGAGAGCGTCATGGCTGTCATTAATCTGAGCCCTGCAGTCGCGGCAGATCTCAGCAGCTGCAGCTGGTGTGCACCATTTTAGTCTGACTCCCATCTCTGACCTCCACCCCTCCACCACTTGCAGAACTGATCACATCCCTTGACAACGCCTCAGGGCTTCACCTGACCGATGGTGCCTTTCACTACACCTCTCATCACACATTTACCTGTCAATGGAACTTGCTCGGGTGTCTGACACGGAGCATCTGTCCTGTCTGTGTGTCCTTTTCAAACCGGTTAAAGTCACTCCGCCAAGATCTATCGGAGTGTCGACAAGAAAACCTGCAAGAACATTATTATTATTTAACGTTATTAAATTATGTGTTTTTGTAAACTCTTAATGTCTCCCAGAAATGTTACTACACAGTACACTGTACTCACAGTACAGTGCAGTGATTATGAATCTACAGCCAGAAGACAGCTAGCTTAGCATAGCAAAAGTTAAATCTGCTCACCAGCAGAGCCAAGCCGACTGTGTGTTTCCAGTCTTTTTGCTGAGCCAAGTTAGCAAGACGCTGGTTGTAGCCAAGCGGTAACCTCTGTGGTTGTGAATGAAGCCATTGCCGAAGTGCCAAAACTGCAAACTTGAGTCTGGTTACAGACAAAGTCAGTCTCCCATATAAAAGTGTCCAACTTCACAGCAGATATAAACATGTTTACAGCCTGGTACAAAAAAACTGTTTTGGTCTCTCTAGCTAATTTCCCCGTTCAACTGTACTGAGGCTGAGTTTCTGTTTAACTCACTTGTTCAAATTATATTAAATTATGCATAATAGAAAGTGTGGGTGCTTTGATTGATAGGTGGATGCCATCACAAGTGGCTTGTTTGAGCAACCAGGCGCCATTCAGCCCATCTCAGATCCAAGCATGATCCACATCCTAGGCCAGATGCAAGAAGAAGTGTAACTAATCAAAAAATAATATAATATTTCATTTGTGTGTATGCATTTATGTAAAAAAACACTCTGAAAGCATCATGTGCATTAAATAGTGTTTCTATAATAACTGCCATGAGCATAAGGCTCCATGCTGCTACTTCTCACTCAAAACTGCACTTGTGAAAAATGTTCAGCTCACACACTGCCCAAACAAATGTTCCCTGCTGCTGCCACCCGCACATTCATCCCAGTAGTTTTCATTTATGAGACAGAATTAAAATCAATGTGTATGAATCCATGAGATTTTCCACTGCAGCCTGTCACGTGCCTCGCTCAAACTGAGAGCAGACAGGAACGCCGCTGTTTCACCAAATGACTTTCCAATATGGCAGATTGATAACAGGACAAAACAGTCTACCTTTGTCACTGGTAAAGACGGTGGCCAGCATAGTAAGCCTCCCCACGTTACACCAATTCAACATAAAGTACCACAGCTGACAGCCAGTAAAGGCTGAGCGGGTCCCTGTTGGAGCGACCCCAGGGCGGAGAGAGAGAAAGCAGCGCTCGGCTGCCCCTGACTTTCATCACGCAATGCACATCAGAGTGTCCCAAAACAGGCAACCTCTGAGGGGGGCCTCTTTGTCATATGTCAGACACAGGCATTACTTTGTCTGGGAAAGATTATTGGCGAGGCAAATTGGTTTCCAAAGGTTTTCTCTAAAAATAACTCAGTCAGTGTGGTGCCATGCCATGTTAGGTTATTTTTACACAGCAGATGTGATGCGCAGGGAGTGTCACGGTACAAAATGGATGAAACTAACATGAAATGGGCTGATAATGCTGCTACCTCCTTTAATCTTTGCCAACCTAAGATGATACCAGCACACAACAGAGGCTGCGATGAAAGGACCAGAAAGAAATGCACTTTTCTTCTCAAGCATGGCATTGTATAAGCATTTAGGATTAATGTCCTCTGACAGCAATGACAGCAGTCACCTCTTAAGCCCTGAAGCAATGGGCATATAGGGGTTAGTGAACTCCAAGCTTTCTCAATACAAGCAGCGCACACATATAATTCATAAGTACATGCGCACATACACAAATAAACTTGTCTGAAAAGGTGACGGCTCTGACAAAGACCCCTGGGAGTGTATGACAAGCTGCCTCCATTACAGTATATTTCTGCTGGTCAGCTGCTGATGGATGAGAGCCCTGAAAACTGCAGGTGACATTTAGAAAATTGTTTATTTCATGATGAAAATGTAAAAACAGGCTGTGTCAGCTCCTGAATTTCTGAGGTAGACGGGGCTTAAAATTGAGCTTATTTAAGCGGCAGAATATGAGCACTTCATGATGAATAAAATCAGATCTGTGTCTCTCTTTGCCTGCGTCTTTCTCTCTCTGTTTGTCCCTCCGGTTTTCAAAGGTCTTCAATCTCTCCTCTCTACCTTTTTCCATCTCTGTGCGTGTCACTCTCTCCGGGGTCCTCAATGTCCCCCTGGTTGCTTTCAGCCCGCATTTTGGTGACAGCTATGTCAAAACATATCAGCTGTATCCAGAGCAGAGCAGGTTTCAGTGCCACCAGGCTCTACCACCTGGCTCTGTGAATGCAAATGGAAAATCACTTGCAGGGGGCTACAAACGCCCTCATTTTTCCTTAAAACCATCACATCAAAACTGCTCCCATGCTCAATAAAATAAAGCATTGTTTTTGTAATCAGTGCCGGACAGACGGCTCTAGGCTAAGAGGAACATAAACTGAACTCTAAAAATACCCATAAATGTGATAATGTGTTTACTGAGGAATGATGTGTCTGTAGATAGCAATGTACATAGCAACATGACCACTGGAGACAAGAGCAGGGAGAGATGTTAAAGATAGAGGAGCTGCCATAGCGAACAGGTACAGTGATTCACTTTTCCATTAAGAATCAGTACTTCTCTCTTTCTTTCTCATCTGAAAAAGCAATGCAGCCCTGTTCATTTTTGGTAGTCAAGGCTATCTGTAATCAATCATTGTCATTGTGAGTAGAATAGAAAAGCTCAGCTCAGGACCATGGTTGGAAAAGAGCAAAGTGCACACTGTAGTGAGTGTCTGAATATTGGTTAGCTTCATAATCCCCCCTTGATTTTGTGGCATCCAATTTCAGACGCTCTTCTCGAAATACTCCCTTGTGGACACTACCCTCTCAGTGATCTATAAGGAGAGAAAGAGGACAACTGCAGCTTTAAAACAAATGACATCATGAGGGTGAATGTAGAAAATGGCACATTGGTCTGTAAAAAGAACAAGGGTCTAGCTCTTCATTAAATAAATGCAAAAAGCTCAGTAAAGCCACATAAATTAATATTTTTACTTTAAGAACGGATCAAACAACTGTGTGATGTAAAACGGATCAATCATAGCAATAAAGAAGCTGATAATTGTCATCTGACTCTTCAGTTTTCCTCCGCTCTACAAAGCATTTTAGCCTCTTTCAGCTCGCTTTATTGTTTTGGTTCAGTCTCTGATCTCATTTACAGTCACAGGAGGCAGCCGTCTGATAAACCCGCTACCAGACAGCAGACAAACTGGTCAAGAGTGGAGAATTTAGCTGTTAAAGAGACAGATATTTTCTCTAGGGGACACCAACATTACTTATTTGTGAAATGTGTGAATAAGCAATTGTTTGCTAACTAGTTTATCATAACAACTCATAAGAGAGTAACATGTAAGTGTTATACGTGTGGACAGGTTGTTCCACGTCCTCCAAGTGGCCAAAAGTGAAATAGATTATAATTGCTTTAAAGTAAATATTGAAACATACAAATATTAAAATGGAATTCTACTCTATCTGTCAAATTATGTATTCTCTATACATGACTTAACAAACTATATGTCAAACAGAATTATTTCCTCCTCTAGTGACAGCTACACTCTGAATATCAAATGTCTAAAAACTGATTATCACACTACCATCTCTATCTAACATGTATCGTCTGAACAAAGGCATCTACAGACGGACGCACTCTCTTTTCTTTACAGTAATACCACAAATAGCTGTAAGCAGTATATTGTGTTTGCCTGGAAGGATCTAGTGGAGTGATGTGCAGCATGGGTTTGACAACTGTCACGTTATATTAGCCTTTTAATGCAAGCTCTGATTACTGGCAGGTTGGACAGATTTGACAGAAGGCAAATGACACTTTGAGATTCATGTTCGAATATCCAGGAGACTGGGCTGGAATCTGAGAGCTGGTTGATAAATATTCAGCTGTGGACTGAGACCCTCTCAATCCTTGTTTTTGTCTGGTCCGAGCATCACATGCACAGACAACAAATTGCTGTACAAAGGATTGTTCTTTCCTTTTCAGTCTTTTATAACTGAATTAATGTCTGCAGCTCCTGACCTTTACTTCCATGTCCAGATCTAGAGATAATAGGCATCACATCCTTCAAAGATTCTTATAATGGAAATGAGCATGTTAGTGGACTTGTGAGTGGGTTTGCAGATTTAATAAGTGCCTGTAACAAGGAGCAGCTGCCACTCAAATATTAACACCACAATCACTGGTGGCATTGCAGGAATATTTCAATCAGTACTTTAGCAGACTAGCATTTAAATGACTGCATTTGTACATGATCGCCTGATGTGTGCTGATATATATTTTATTTTACATGAGAGTATATGACTGAGAAAGTCAGTCTACAGATATTATAGGAGGTTTGCAGTGAGGAAAGATTGGTGCACAAGGTCACACAGATGATGGAAAAAAGAAATAGTTAAATGACTCATACTTCAACCTTTTCTCAAGAAGTGGGTGAATGCACGTCTAGACAAGTGAATGCTTGACCTAGATATTGACTGACCCTAAAATGTATTAAATGGTTTGGAAAAAATGCACTGGTGAATAAATTAACCAAGTTTATTATGTTTATTATTGCAGGATTTGTTGCATGCATATGTTTTTATGTTCATCTTCATGTTTCAAATTGTATAAGATGCTTTTTCAGGTCAATGCTGGTCAGAACTCGCCCGCCATTCACATTGAAGAGAATATCACCAGTTGTACACATATCATTACACATGATCTCATCCCATCCATACTTCGAATCATTTCCTTCTGCTTATCCAGGGTCAGGTCGCGTTGGCAGCAGTTTCAGCAGGGCGTCTCCCCAGCAACACATTTCAGCTCCTCCTGGGGGATCCTGAGGCGCCAGATGGGTTATACAGTCCCTCCAGCAGGTTTTGGTTCTTCCCTGGAGTCTGACATGCCCAGAACATTGCCAAAAGAAGGCACCCAGGAGGCATCCTAATCAGATGCCTGAACAACCTCAGCTGCCTTCTCCACTCCCAAACTCCCTCCGGTTGTCCGAACTCCTCACAATATCTTTAAGGCTGAGCCCAGACACCCTGTGGAGGTCTAATCCCATTCACAAATGTTAGTAATTGTGTAAAAACAGGATGGAATCTGTGGAAATCAAAAGACTTATGTCCATACAGTAAGTTTGTTGTCTCTAGCATGACTGCTACATTGCCCAACCGGAAGCCGTCATTGTCACTGCCTTGTAGACTCTTCTCTAGCAATTGGAAGGCATCCGATGCTATGTGCATGTGTCTAACATCTCATATGTGTCTTGTGTCGGCTGGGTTCAGCACAGAAGGGTTTGCTGCACATGTAGTTCTAAGTAGTCATTTCCTCTGCCAGCTTTGGACCCTCTGGAACTCCTGCTGGGTGCAACAGAGACTGATGTTAAAGGTTCTTGTTTCAATTTGAATGCACTGTGCACTGAACACAAAGTACAAGTGAGTTTAACTGAGGACAATCATTTCAGTCTATCCAATAACTGTAGCAGCATTTCACGCAAAACCACAAATGTGAACCGTATGCTAGCCCTAGACAATCAGTAAGATGACCACTAAAGTTCCCCATCAGTAAGCCAGAACACAGTCCAGTAGACAGTTTATGTGTATTAAATTCCTTTTCTGCCATATTCTGTATATACAGCCCCCTAAATCTGAGACATTGGACTTCTAAATATGCTTTCACTATGTCTGATATATCTGCCCACTTGTTTCCAGACTGTATTCAGTTTCTAATGGAGCTGAAAAAAATGGTCTTTCTGTGCTTTGCTATCTGTCCCCTGTGGCTGCTCTGCTGATGAAGTCCCAAGACAGTGTTACTTTGTAAGGGAACTATGGGACTGACACAGACATTCAGTACAAGAGAAAATAGGGACAACAGGGAAAACACAACTTTTAAATTGTACTCTTGTACTTTTTTGAAAACATTTTGACAGGAAAAACACAATACTACAATACAGCAATAATAATAATCATGAATGCGTTTAAATCATTGAAGTTTCACGGTTAACCTTAATGGAATCTGCTAGTTCACAAGGAAATGCCAGCATTTTATTCTGGTCACTGGCTTGAGTGATATTAATCATCATCAGGCTAACATTTGCTAGCTACAGAGTTGTGAGCGAACTTGTAACGTATCTGTCTAACCTCAGCTATCATCAGGCCTCACAGACACTTACTGATCTGAATGAGTTTTCAAATGACAAAAGAAGTTTGATGTTGTCATCAGAAATGCTTGATGAGCAGGTCATTCATTCAGTGGACATTCACATGCTCTCTTCTCTTGAATCTTGAAACTGATGACTCTTCGGACAGGCTTGATGATGATCATAATTTGATTTGATCCATAGATCCGTGCTGCAAGGAGCTTTACTGACAGGGTCGTCATCCAGTCATGACAATGCCATTTCCAGTATGTGCTTCCATACTGGGTACACTACACTGACAAGCCATGAGTCTTAAATTTCAAAGTTGAGTCTCAAATCATTTATTTTCTCAAGATATTATTACAAGGAAGATTTCACCACTTTTTTTTTTAATGTATTGCTAAATGTCAGAAGCCAAAGAACTTTATATCATATTTTACTCCCAAGAATGATAACTGTTTACTGTCTTTATTCATCATGATATATGGTGCTGTGGGCCCCATTACTCTCTCTGGAAACTATGTATCAAGATGATAGAGTACATATTTGTCTCTTGGTGGACGGTATAGCAGATGTCTGTTTTGATCTTTTTTAACTAAAGCAACACATAGCGTTTCAGTAGAGCTGACATTCTAGCAAACTTTTTTAGATGTTTGCTTCAACTTTGAAATCAATGCCTGTCTACATTGTGGACATATCATTTAGCGGGGTTTCCATCCAAATGTAGCACATTTTAACCAAAAAGACAAGCAGCAAAAGAAAATGCAACTTTATGCACTACTGTTATGCAAATATTGGGAGTTGATTCAACGAGATAAGCACTAATGCTCCAGTCAGGTGCTATTATACCAGTGTAGAAGAAGACGGAGTGATACTGTAGCTAAAGGAGCACCAGCCTGAAAAAATGGATTGTAGCATCAATGTATCAAGACGCCAAGCATGAACAAAAAACACTGCTGACTGTAAAAATTGATGTTTCTTTGGAAAGAGTACACATAGTTTTTAGAACAGCATATAAACACACAACATCAGAGGAAACAAGATACATTTTATTTTATGGCACTTTTATACTTGGAAACATATCTAAATATTCCATTTCCTACTTGTGACCCCACCAGAAGTGCCATGGTGCATTTCAGACACGTCCCAGAAGCAGCTTCTTCAAGCAGCACTGAACAGATTGAGCTGGCCGGAAGTTGGGGAAAAAACAAAGAATGCTTTCCAAAAAAAATACACCTTGTGCAGACTTTCTTTCTTACACAGAAACCAAATAACAAAAAGGGAAATAAAAAAATAAACTATGTAGCTTACTTACTCATGGCAGAAGCACATAAACCATGGAAAATGACAAAATTGGGCGTGACACAACGGAGACGTGCCCTGTGGGGTTCAGATCTAAACCTAACCAATCCTTAATCTTGACATTGTCAGATCTTAAAACATCATGTTGTCAATTATGGTGTCAATATCATCTATCACCTATAAAATCACAGCTTAATTTCAACAAATTTCTGAAATATCCCTAAATCTTGTGTTTTTTGTCTTATTTCACATCAGTGATCACAAGCAACTTTTAATCATCATAGATTTGATTCAGAGGCTGTTCAAAAAGAGGCCTAGAGGTGTCTATCAAATGGATATCTCATTTTAAAAGATGAAATACCAAAAGTTAGCGTCTGAAATACCTCTTGACCCAGTGAAGTGGAAGTGATATGACTCAAGGCAAGACGGTGAAAAACAACTCAGCAATGCTCTTTTAATTAAATGCCTGTCTCAAGTCTGACAGGACAGACCTGTGGTATCAGAGCTTCTGAGAAACAGCACAAAAGGATTGCTCCATGTGTGAAGTCAACACGATTACGCCAGCCTAAATGAGAGCCATCGAAGAGATGGCCTCAGCCCAACTGTTTGCTGGAGATAAGGGGGAAGAGAGCATTTGGGATGGAGCAAATTAAATAAGTCAGACAAACAGAGAATGACAGTTTAACATGATATCTAATTAAAAATCAGGGATTGCCAGATGCAGACACATTTAGAAGGCTCCAATTTGGCTCAAATGTTGCACTGAGGAATTGTGAAATTCCCCACATTGTTAGCAGCTGTATTTTATCATTGGGGGGAAAAAAAACTCAATGATTTCCTTGAAGCTTGAAAATTTCAGAAGTGTTGAGAACATAATAGTCAACATAAATGGCTGTGAATTGCAGGTGCTAATGCAATTTAAAGTGCAAACAGCAAATAATGAGTCAGGTCAAATGTATATATCAGTGCACAAATAGCAATAGCTATAATATACAGTATATAGTACAACAAACACTATTAATAATTCATTCATTTTTCATTTTTTTTGCAATTTATCACTCCTCGTTTGGCTGTCAGTGTGTATTTTTATAATTACATGATCAAAAACTAGCAAGTAGTCAACTTTGCTAACCGCCAAATATCAAGCAAGTGCAACAATGCAAGACATTGCAGCCAGCTAATATTACTTACTAGTAACAACGAGACGCCTAGCTCACGTCTGTCTATCATCCTTTTATTTCACAAAGGTTTCGCCAATGACTGAAAGCCAGTCCAAGATGTCCTCTTGTCCAGTCTCCTCCTCAGTCACTCTCTCCTTTTCACTTCTTAGCTTCCTCTGTCATCATCCTCTTCAATCTAACTAGCCAAAAGCGGCTACTATTTCTACTAGTAGTTTAGAAACACACACGAAGGGTTCACTGCATACTGGAATTAGAAACTGGATACGTTTAGCTGAGAGTAAACCTGATCAGCCACCGTCAATCATCAATACACAACCATTAATCAAACCAATAACTAACAGCAACAGCCTTATCATGCTTAAGACTTATCTAGTGTTTCTGTAGTGGTGACAAAACGTTAAAAAACATACATATTAGCAGTTTGAATTTCTTACGTGTCCGTGAAGACACAACACTCTAGAAAGGTTGTCATATGTCGACGGTCTTCTTCTCAATTAAGTAAAAATTGAAGCTGTATTTCTGCACAAACTTAACATTTTAGATTTTGTCACCTCATGAACTCAGTGGGAAACAACAGTCCTACTAACTGTAGGACTGAGGAAAAAGAAACAGCTGGAACATCTACATGTACTGTAGGTCTACAGTAGAAGTAGCTTGCGACCTAGTGTTCAGGAAATGTGACAACGGTACAGTTGTAGAACTGTTTGTGTCAGTGGAGCCAAATAAATGAGTAAATAAACAATCCAATCATGTTTTATTGTCACTTATTACTGTTAGCAAATAAATGGGGCCTGTTCAGTATAAAAGCAATATCACACTCATCAATGATCATATCATTGTCGAGAATATCAGCACACTGTGATTATCTCAGCCTGTGGCCTCGCGCTCATGACGAAATCGCAGTCGTGCTGATATTCATTACAACAGCACTCCCTCTTGTGTGATATTTCTTTAGTACTTCACTAATATAATGAGATTTAAATGTGAAAATGTAGGACCCTTCCTCGTTATTTGCTAAGTTTTTATCGCAAAATAATGACTGACCTTTCACTACGTGGTGAGAAATTGCTTTGTGGATTGGAATAATTATGAAAACAAACCTCAGCGGAGAGCGCACTCAGAGAGCAACACGAGATCAGTTCATCACATTCCTGTGGCAGCTTAAGGCATCACTTTAATGAAATATCAAATGTGTCAGCGAGTTAAAGTGGTGAGGGATTTTTAAATGCAGCCACCCTGAGCTTCAGACTTTAGGTCATTATTTTTTGTCTGGGCTCACGGTTTCCATCAGGTTTTTGCCATTTGGTTCATGTGCGGCAAACTCTGCATATTCATTACAGATTGGGAGCAGGTGCTTTCAGCTAACTGAATATCA
Source organism: Protonibea diacanthus (assembly GCA_028641955.1). Taxonomy (NCBI): domain Eukaryota; kingdom Metazoa; phylum Chordata; class Actinopteri; family Sciaenidae; genus Protonibea; species Protonibea diacanthus. Next base: position 17,767,832 of record CM053986.1, on the reverse strand, counting down.
TAAGCCTCTGTCAGTCACCACATCTGGGAGGACAATAGGTCTGCCTGACTCTGTGAGGATCTTATGGGTCCCTGGGAGGTTTTAAAATTGAGTGTTCAATGTAGGTCAGAAAATAGAGTGGTGAGGAAAAAAAACTTCCAAGAAATAAATTCAAGGAGTTGATATACAAGGCATAAAATAGATTTTAAAAAATAATAAAATATTAACTTCACTTTTCTCCTGACATGGAAAATTAATTCCCAGACCATTGTTATAATTGAAAAAGCATGTCTTAAATAATGACACAGCAATAGATTTAAGTGACATTTAAATTAAAATCAGCATCGTTGACTGTCTATTTTAATTATGTACTCAACATATGCCACCCACGCATTTTATATAGTTGACAGCACTACTGTAGCTATTGCTAAGATCAAACACAAAGTACAGCTGAGACTGATTTTCACTAGTTTGCAAGTAATAAACTAAAGTATTGGACAAATTAGAAATTTGTCCATATGCTGGTGCATTATGAAATGTATCCTCTGGGGACCATAAATCTCTGAACCAAATTTTATCCAACAGTTATTAAGATATTTTAGATAGATACTGTTGGACAAACCACAAAACGGCATTTCCATCCCTACTGTGGAGCCATTTCACACAAAGCCACAAAGGTCAACCCCATGGTTACTGGATGCTCAGAGCAGCAGAGGAGAGTTAGGGGAATATACCGGTAGCACCAGAGCTTCGGGCCGCCAGGAGGAGGAAGTTTCCAGTGGGAAAGGGAGGAAAGCTGATGGAGAGCAGTGCCTGTGTCATGCCAGAACCGGAGCTCAACAGCTTCTATGGCCATAATGGCAGAATCAAAGAGACTGAAGAGGATGATGACAGATAAGATAAGATAGGCTTCTTGCTGAACAAGCAACGTGAAGTGAAGCCAATACGAAGTACCAAAAACTACAATTCCTGAAACAGCCACTTGAGGCTAGCTATAAAACAAGTCATTCTCCTTAAGTCCCTATAATAAAACACCCAACTTCACAGCAGAAATAATAAATGTTTACAGCCTGGTACAAAAAACTGTTTTGGTCTCTATAGCTTATTTCCCTGTTTATGACTCCACCAGGGGTGATTTCAAGATGGAGCTAGAGTAAACATTGAACCTCTCACTCACATACCACTCGGGTAAATTGTCTGGGACCATGAATGTCTGTATAATTTCATGACGTTTTATCCAACAGTTAAGATATTTTAGTCTGGACCAACTGTTCCATCCCTGGTTAGTTTAAAGCACCAAAAATCTAAGTGAGATTATTTTGTCACTCATTGTTCCTCACGGTCAAGACAGCAACATCCTTTACCTAATATCATCATGTCCTGCAGCTTTTAGAGTCTCATCTACAGCTAACACATTAAGCTGTGTTTGGTCAATATACATATTCTGAGCATGAATCTAGTTAACTCCTCACAACAAAACTTCAAACAAAGCAAAATGTTCTGTTCTCTTGTGGCCTGGGTGGTCAGTCTTGCATGTCTAATTGGTATTGCCAGATGTTCTAAGCATTCCAGTGTGTTACAGAATTAGTCCTCTTGCATAACAGATGTCAAATGGTTCCTCTGAATGAGCATTTTTTTGGGGATATTTATCTCCAGTTTGTGTGGTGAACCTGTCATCACTGCCCTATTTTACACTACACTTCCCACAGTGTCCCCCTCTGGGATCTATGTCTCATTCCACACCTGATGTTGGTTCCCCCACCTGATCTCGGCAGTCTGCATTCAGTTTCACAAACAGATGCCACATGAGACCTACATGTAGTTATGATCATGAATCTTTGGCTTCTGAGTTGTTTGTGCCAGGATGACTCACATGCATTTACATTCATGAAATTTAGTGAGCAATATTATCTCCATGGAGTCACTCTGTCTGATTGAAAGGCAGGGTATTACATACAGACAAATGAGCACTGTAATAGCTAATTGACCGCTCATTCATGTCCCGAACACAATGTTCTGTGAAGAGGGGAGCAACTATATAAGAGCAATTACATTCAGCAGTGGAAGTCAATGTGCTTATCGATTCTGTGTATTTTTCTCTTCCTTTGGGTGAGAAAGTCCTATGCTGTTCCTTGGAGATAGGACTAATATCAGATTGGTTTAAATGGACTACTCTCTTGAAAGTGGTCCATATTTCAAAGTAATCTTGCGAGACCAGTGTGGTTAGTGTGGTTAAAAGCCATAGCTGATCCAGAGATTACACCATAACCCACTTGCTCTTTGTCGAGATAAGCTGAAAAAATCCTGTGGGTAAAATATTCATCCTGCATTTGAGCATGAGTTCCCATGACTATTAGTATATGTGGTCCTGCACTCACTAGGTGGAGAGCTCATGTTTTAATTAAACCTGATGTGTTTAGTACAAAGCTGTAATATGTGGCTGCATAATGCATACATTTAATTTAAGTGCCTCTTGCAAGAAATACAGAACTGTTGAACTGATGAAAAATGCTGCATGGAAGGACTGAAAATGAGCTTAATTCATACTTCTGTTGATTATATGATGGGGTAAACAAGCAAGCAAGGAGACTAGATAACACAAGATAATACAACAATACGTGGCCTGACAAGAAATAAGAAATCTTATTTAAACAGTGCCAGAAGAAGCCGTCATAAGCTGTCCTGATATAAACAGATTCATATAAAAAATACCTGCAGCAAATGTTCATAAAACTTCTAAAGTACCTTGAATAGAAGCACCCAAATTACATTCAGATATTGCACCACTTGCCAAGTTATTCTCCAGCAACCATGCATCCCTCCGCTAGCACAATCACAAAAAAACACATTGCAGCAACAGGATATTCTTTAGGAAATTTGAAACGAAGGACATGGAGCATAAAGGCCAATTTCGTAGACAGCTATTACACATAAATCCCCTGGCATCCTCTTTGTGCTCCCACTGCTCCCCCCTTTTTCTCCAGCCATTTCCTCTCATTATAAGGCACATCCACGGCAGCCAGCGAGTGCCCACAGCTGGACATCAGTTCTCGAATGAAAACCACTCACCACCTTCATTCGTACCTCAGATGCATCAAACAGGAAATTATGTTTTATGCTACATTTCAAAGTGGAGCCTCCCTGCAGAATTGCGTGTACTCAATGACTGAGTAAAGACGAACTGCATGAGAGTGAGAGTGGTCTGCCACATTAGAAGCCATGTGCCACTACTCTTCTTTTCTCAGTCATTAAAAAACAAACCCTTTGTTTTAGCAAAGTTGCATCAACAGTTGATGGTGGTGGGGCTTTGTAGAGTTTCATTCTTATACATCATACATGTACCAAGAAATGTATTATTAGATAGATAAAGATTAGTTTGTCTTGTCTTTGTTGAAGTATTACTTACTTTATTGCCAAGAGTGAAACTGACATTATGTAACTTTTCTATCCTAAAATAACAGTTTCACTATCATTTTGATATTCATATACCCGAAAACTGAAAGTGAAACTTAAGCCTGCTTTCCTTCAGCTACTTTCTGATCTGCAAGTTTTAACTCAACAATGCTACACTGACTAGGTCAAAAAGTGCCTCTGACGTTGAAACTCTGTGCCTCGCACACCTGTTCTCACACTAGCTTCAAATTAAATGTACATGAACATGAGAGTGGTCAGTCTTCTCATCTAACTCTTGGCGAGAAGGCAAATAAGCACATTTGTTACATAGGCGAACAATTCCTACTGCATCGGGCTGTTGTAAGATATTTTTTAATACAGTATAGCAATCCAAACCACAAATCCCAACCGTCCACAACTGACAACATTTTGATGACATACTGAGTTTCATGCAGCAATAATTGTGAAAATAAGTGAAGAAATCTAATAGTGATTTGAATATATTTATTCATGTTGGGAAGCAAATTACATCAATCAGGCAGCATCCATTTTGTCACTTCTGCCCTGAGCGAGCAAGTGTGCGTGTGTGTTTGTGTGCCACTCGTGAACACTGTCTTTATATCCATCTCTCCTATATCACACATGCACACACAGCCCCTTCCCGAGTGACAACCTGTCAGCAGAAGCCTGACCAATTCATTTTCTGACAGATGACAGCGCATCTTAGATTCTTTCGAAGTGCTTACACGTCATCAAAGACCACAGAAGAACACATTCAGCAGAAGCTCACAAGTGGTGAGCATTAATGTCGAGACTATCAGACAGGAGATATTTATACCCGATGCAGGGTATCTTCCTGAGTCTTCACGTTGCTACATATATGTATATAGTAGGAGACACTGAATATCCATGAAATCAGCAACTCTTTCAAACCACGAGACTGTGAATAGCTGGTACTCAGCAATCAACAGCTTTGTGTGTTCTTGCTTGATAATTGCAACCCAGGGAGGAATCTTACCAAAAATAGTTTCTCGACTCCTGTAATAAATTTGCTGTGCAGAGCTCAGTGTAGCCGAGGTTCAAATCTATGATCCCACTGTTCGATAGATGCAGTGCCATGTAAAGCTGCACATAAACCAGACTGCATATAGCATGTACTAAATGGATAATGTTCGAGGTCATACTTTAATGTGGCACAGGGGTCAATGGGCACCCAGAGGACTAATATGCTTTTAGACAAAGTATTCTTCCCTCAAGCAACCAAAAAAAATATTTACATTATTTATTTTACTATTTACAGAATATTGGCCTCATATTTGTATTTGTGTATAATCACCTGAAAAAAAAGAATAACCACATTTTTGTTACCATAGAATAAAACTTTTACATCTATAGATGCCACAGGTCCTCTTCCACATGGAGTCCGCCACGTTGAATCACAGAAGCCCACAACAAACTAAACACTGGCTCCAGATCAAGCGTTTTATGTATTTCACATGTTTTGTTTGAGGCGAGGGAGTTGCAGTCAGCAACTACACCACACACACTGGGCCTTTAAATGAGATGATATGAATAATTTCCTGAGGACAGATTATGGTGTGCTACGATACAATTCAACATACAATACACACATTTACATGTACTGTATACTACTACTACATCAGTGATCATATTAACCATTTGACTGTGGCTGAAATTAGAGAGAACGATCCCAACCCTTGTAAAAAAAAATCTTCACCACATGAAAGAAATGGATCATAAAAAGAAAACTGCATGACTTTGCAAGAATTTTCTCTCAAAAGCCAACAAAAAAGAAAATCAACACAAACAAACTTCGTTTCATAAAGTCGACTCACAACTCACAATAACCTAATTCTGTGCTATTCTGGCTCCTTTATCGTCACAGGGGAAATTGAAAAGCATGCTGCAAATGTAATAGTGTGTGTTGATTGTTAATGTGACTGCAGTTGACAGGAAGCCAATTGTTAGATGAGAAGAGAGTGCCTGTAAGGCAGGTCAGCAGCATGCTGGACTCAAAGTCACTGAGTAAAATGGCCAGAGGCAAACATTGACCAGCTCATATATTGTGAATCAATCGCACACACAACAGGCAGACCGTGAGGCACTGGCAAACTGTGTTAGGGTGTATAAATAGCACAGTAAAACATATAAAATACTCTGCATACATCTGTAGGGTATGGAATCAGTTGAGAAGCGGTTTCTGCATCAGATCAACATTAGGAAGGAAATGAATGATGAATAAAAGACAATGGTGAGATAAAATTATGAATCCAAAGAGTTCTGCCAGTGTGATATTTGATTTGTGTGAGACATCTTTTATTGATTCAAAATCTTCTCTTTTTTCACATGTACTCTGCAGTTAGGTCTAGACGTGTTGCCAGCCACAGAACAGCGCCCCTGCTGGCAGCAGGACCTCTGTGCTCAAGAGCACTAGGGTTAGTTTGGCAGCACCATGGCAACCAGTTTAACTATTAATAAAACTATTAATTTTCTATGACTTTGGTTAAAAATAACTTATTGTTCAGAAATTCATTTAGAACGATTACATTTCAATGAAGCACATGAGAGGGAGTACTGAATATAAGCAAATATCAGACTGCATCACAGCCATCAGCTGTGCTGATATTCAATACAACAGCACAACCTTGAGTGTGATATTGCTTTTATGCAACCGCTCTACAAGCACCATGTATCATTTAGCAGCAATAAATGACAACAGATTGGGTTAGGCAAGCTGGGTAAAGCTGGGTAGTTAAAAAAAAAAAAAAAAACACGCACATGACTGACACCCTGAACAAGTCGCTAGTTCATCACAGGGCACATAGAGACAAACAACTGTTCACACCCACAGGCAATTTTCACCAATTAGCCTGTTAAGTGCATGTTTTTGGACTGTGCCAGAAAGCTGGAGTGCCTGCAGACACGGGGAGAAACTTCACACAGAAAGGCCCCGACCGAGGTTCGAACCAGAAACCTTCTTGCTGTGAGGCAACAATGCAAAGCGGTACAAATAATAATATCAAAAATATAAAATTTGTTTCCTGATATATAAGATTTGTCTGATTAAGTTCTTGCTTTTTCTAACAGTATTTCCTGAATAAAACAAAAAATTGAATGGGTAAAAGAAATACACATTAAAGGCTAAAAGTTACCATTTAAGACTGAAGAGTACCAGGTTGAGGAAGTCTCTCTCTAACTACTGATGCCATTTTGGCTTCTTCTCTAGTATCTTAACTTTAAATAATCTTTTTATTTAATCATTCAGTCCAACCAGAAAAAAAACATTTGAATCTAGGCAACAGTGTTGATTCATGGCTGGTTTGATGTTTGTTTGTTTCCCTGAAGACAAGTGATGCACTGTGGTTGACTGACTCCCATCATTAGGTAGAAGCTCGATCTATCACTGCCCTTCACTGTCGCCTTGTTGTCTTTTTGGCTTGTTAAGAGAATGGATAGGGAATTCTCCTCCACTTGTCAGTAAATACATCAGAGTTTATTGCAGTCTACCTCGAGTGTGGGCTCATCTGTTTCCCAACTCTGTTGCATGCTTCACACTCCAACAGCCCACTAAAACCCAGGGACGAGTCCACAGTAAACAACAGGACTGAGCAGCATATACATAAGCTGCACATTGTGTACATCTGTAATAACCATCTTTCACTTTGAAAAGATCTCAAATGCACAACATTGATCATTCAAAATGTTGTGCACATGGCATCTTGACAGAACAAGAACAGTAATAAATGAAAATCATTGTGTTCATTTGGCCATCAAACTAATTTTCTGTTTGAATAACCCCCGTAATGGGTGAACTACTGCTTAACCTTGTTTTGTGTGAAAAAATATATGAACAGAATGCAGCAGAAAAGGGAACAGGGGAAGAATGAAGATCATAGGCGTGTGAATGGCACTTAAAAGAGGTAAAGAGTTTGGAGATAGACTGCTCTCTAATTTCCCACCATCCTCGGGAATCATTCCAGCTAGAGGCAGCCCGGAGAACTGTGTCACAGAAGCCAATAATTGGAAAATCACAGCCAGTTCTCTAAATGATCCCCAATACACCGAGGTAATTTTGCTGTGTCTGAACACCATGCTACTCCAGCTACTGAAATGGGCACCTGTTATAACATCTAAAATAGCACTCATTGTAACAGTATGAAGAATAACCTTCTGACAAATAATTCTGTATAATAATAAGGGCAGGATGAGGATTGCAAATAAATAGTTAATCGAATGTAATTTAGGTCATAATGACATTTGACAACTAAAAAATATGACATTTGGGAAATACTAATACCAGTTTTTGTTAATTGCTATTTTTAAACCTATTGGTCTGTATTTTTTGCATTTCATTCAACATTTTAATTAGTACATAATCACATTGTAATTAGCAGTTTAGCTGAGTACATTTACTCAAATATTTTACATGAGTACAATTTTTTTTTTTTTTTACTTTACTTGAGTATCTCCATTTTTTACTCAAAAAGAATAGACAGCATATGTGTGATGTCACCCATAGCTTTCTGAAACTGGGGTGTGGTAGCAATGGCTGCCACCATGTTGGCAGTCCTGCCGCTTAATCTAAAAATGGGCAAAGACGTGGTTCATCAGCAGACCTGAGGGGGGCTAAATGACGCCTTTGTGCTCAAACAAACCATCTGTAATGGCACACACGTCAATCAAAGCGGTTACTGTACAGAGATTATGTATACTTCTCTTTGTATATTTTGTATATTTCTTACATGGATAGAACAATATGTCCTTCCATCCCTTAAAGGTCCAGTGTGTAGGATTTAGTGCCACCTAGCAGTGAAGTTGCAGATTGCAACCAAATGAATACTCTCCCACACTTCACCCTCTCCTTTCAAACATGTAAGAAAAACTCTAGATCTGAAGCTTGGGTTTGGGCTGTCTGTTCTGCGCTACTGTAGGAAATGGCGGGTTCAACATGGTGGACTCCATGAAAGAGGACCCACTCTCTCTGTCATTATGAGGGGCTCAATGAAAGACAGCGAAAACATGATGATTCTTATTGTCAGATGATTATACACTAATGGAAGGAATACTGTATTCAATTCCTGCCAATAATTACTCCAAAATGTTACACAAGGGACCTTTAAATTGTAATTCAATTTATACTGTGATAATATACTTTGTTTTATCTTGTTTTATCTTTTCGTACATATTATTTTGTTTGTAATAAATCTATCTATCCACTTGTGTGAGTGGCTGTGGCTCAGGAGATAGAGCAGGTTGTCCACTAATCAGAAGATCACTGGCTCTATCCCCGGCTCCTCCAGTCTGTATGTAGAAGTGTCCTGGCAAGATACTGAACCCCAAATTGCTCCCTGTAAAGCATCAGCTAAATTCCTAAATGTAATGTAATGTACTTGTGAAGGAGTATTTTTAGAGCATGTATTTCTACTAGGTAGGAACTAGAATCCGAGTACTTCTTCAACCACTTGCAAATTTGCGCCAAAAAACGGCCTCTCACGGTCTTCCTCTGCTGTGGTGGAGATGGCTGTGAGTTATCCCCCCGTCTGTCATTGCGCATTTCTGCACTTCACTAACGCAGCATGACGCTGCAGAATCTTCACCTTTGACCCTTTCCTCGTTCGAAGAGCGTTGAACCAATCACAGCGCTCGTTGTTGAGAGGTGCTGAAGTTCTCCGAGGTCCTTACCCTCTCGTCAACATGGTGAGTACAACCATTCATAACAATTTGTTATTTACAGTGAAGTAAACGGCAACAAACTCCAAAAGTCTGCGTGTATTTACTCGGCTTTTGGTTAACAACCGTCTCTTTGTCTCCATGGTGATATAATTAGGTTACGTGACGTAGAACATCACAGGTTAGCATGTCGTGTTAGCGCTTAGCTAAGATAGCGGCACACAGACCGTCATGGTTCAGACTAAGTCCTGGAGCTGCTGCTCAGTGTAAATGAAAATTAGAGACTACTAATAGGTAGATAAATTTAGATACACATAACGTTATTAAATACGTGTAACGGCATTCCCGACTTAAAACTTAATACTGGTAAAAATAAACGCATTTAGCTAGTTAGCACACTAGCTTAGCTCCCCGGTTAGCTGTACGTTAACCATTATTCTTCACCACGAATTAGACGGAACCTGTAGTCATTCATCACGGCGGCAAGTTGGCAAGCAGAGGTGATTATATTTGATGGTATGTGTTTGTTATCGATGAGAATTAGCGTCAGGTAAAATGGACGAAAGTAACCTGAGCCTGTCAGACACTGCTAACAGGAGAGCTCGGGTTATATTAGCAGTTCAGTCGTGTGTTTTCATGAACACATCACGGTTAGTTTTAAAACCCCATGAACATAAATTAACGCAGCCCCCAGCGATATTTACTGAAGTAAGGGAGTAATGTAATACAGTGTTTATAAGTTTAGTTACACATACTGCATATAAGTAACGTTTGGTGTGTTTTTAAACTTTGAAAATGAAAATACTCTTTTGGTTACTACGTGCATAGTCCATTATAGTCAAGATGTATTGAAGTATGTTGAGGACAGAAGATTTGAGAGCACAAAACAAAGTAGTTGCTCAGTTTGCAAGTCAGCTTTTAAGATCTAGTTTGTGCGTGACTGCAGCACGCAAGAGGAACCGCAACCTGGTGTCATTGGTGCATAAGAAATTAGTAAAAAAGTAAAGTAAAAATAAAATAGAAGAATATAAGGAAGATAAAAAATTAACTACTAAAAAATAAAAACAGAAATTATAGCTATATGGTTTGTACAGGAATGTCCAAGTCTATGCCAAGTAGTGTTCAAGAGTTCACAGTATGCAGAATATTTTAAATATGCAACATTATTAATGATTTCATTTATTTATGTTTAGGGTGACCACATTTCAAAGTGCCCCCTTCCTCTCAGTTTACAAGTGAAAGTTGATTTAATATCCTGTCTTCTATAATTATACTTAAATAACAATAATAATGATAATAATAACAATTTATAATGTATAATAATATATAATAACGTTTCTGAATAATAATAACGTTTCTGAACAGGAAAACAAGAAATGCCTTCTATTTTCTTTTTTAATTTTGGGATCTTAAAATTAAAATCAGTCAATCAATTTCAATAATTTCTTATTTATTGATTTCTGTTATTGATATCTAAAGAAAATGGAGTGATGGAAACATACACAGACTTCACAAACATCACTAACAGCTGGTTAAAAGTGTAAACCATTCCACAAATATCAAATCAACCACAGCGTCACATATTTTATAATAATTAGTCCTTGTGTTTTTCAAACCGTCGTCTGTCTTGTCTTTGTTCACTTAAAGTCATTCATTAAATATTCAGAGTCCATTCACTGATGTTAATTTTGCATTCCAGTAAATAAAACAGAAAATCTGACAAATATTTGAAAAGTCTAGTCGCTGTCTTGGTCATTAGGCAAATTGGCCGGCTCGCCCGGTGCCTTCTATGGATAACCCAACCCAGCTCATGTTCACCTGTCAGCTTAATCTGCAAGTGAAGGGTTGTCCTGTTAGACAGCTCCTCCTTATTCTTTTTACGTTTTTATGAATAACGGTGGCTTTATTGCATTAAGCACGCTGCTGAGTACACACTACACACACCACTGGCTGTTGTGAGTTCACTAACTCTCTGTGGTGTTTCTTATTCATGACAGTCTTCATCGGAGGCTAATAATGGCCCGAGCCAAGCGCCACCTTATCCAGGTGTACCGCCCTCAGGGATACCTCCCCCATTTGTAAGTCAGTGACAGTTTATGACAATTAGCTTTTTACCTCTTGTTTACAGCTGTCATACAGGGCTGATCTAAGTGTTGAATAGTAAAGGTCTTTATCAATGTTTAATCTAATCTAATGCGTCTTGTCTCTTTCCCTTTGTCTAGATGGGACCACCAGGAATACCGCCTCATTTCCCTCCCATCGGAATGCCACCGATGGGACAGCGACCGCCCAGCATGACTCCTTTGCCTCCTGGTATAATTCCTCCTGGTATAATGCCACCTATGGGAGCACCACCAATGGGACAGGTGAGCATTGCAGTAAGCCTGTAGGTTTGTCTCTATCTAGTTGATATGTTAGTTCAAACGGCTTTATGAGCTCACACACACACAAAATCAATTATGGAGAGAGGACACTGTTGCCTATTTGGCAGTTTTATTTCTAAATAGTGACAGATTTTAGGACTTATTTAAAGTATCAAGGAAAAACAAAATTATACTGTATTGTAATTCAATTTCATACATGCTACTCAGAGTAATCACAGTCTACACAGTGTATCTGTCAACGACAGGGCCTCTCTCTCTCCCCTCTTGTCTCGTGCTCAAGCAGTCAGTGTGATCCTGTAGCTTCAATGTAAATAGTTGAAAAGCTGTTGAGTTGTAAATATTTTCATAGTCCTTTTGACCTTCTCTCTCACTCCTTTTTCCGGATCTCTGGATTAGGATGGTCCTAGTGTTTAGCCTATATGTAAATATGTAAATGTCCATTGTCCATCATCTGACACAGATTTGCATATGTGTTTAGTTCAGTTGAGTGTCCATCACAGTTTACAGACTGACTTCCTGGTTTAAAATTTGCACTCGTGGATTTTCCTGTTCAATGACGGTGTGAAACGTTATTAGTGCATTAATTTATTGTTTTACCTCATATAAAGAAAAAAGAGGAAGCTGATTTGGCAGAATTGTTGCATTGGCTTGTTTGCAACCTGTCTGATCATCTGACTGCTAGTGTTTCTTTCCCTGTTGGATCTTATTTTAGCAATGTAAATTAAGTACAACATTCTCATAACTGATAGAGCTGCCAGTCAGAAATAAACAAAAATAAAATCTAATTTGTAAAATGAAGTTTATCCTCGACTCAATTATGTAAGAGAAGTTGGTTGTTATTTCATATAACGCTCATCGTCCTCTAAAGAGATGGATTAACTGAAGATTGCTTGTTCATCATTTTGAAACTCAATTTGTTGAGTAGATATTCTGCTGAGGTAGTTGCACTCTTTTTAAAATAAATTACGCCCAATTATTTATCTCACTTTCCACAATTGGCCTGCATATGTGATCCTGTCATGCATATAAATAGGGGTGATTTGGGGGGGGATGGGGGGCAGCAACACAAGTCTGAAAAGGTGGTAAAGAAATGTAGTTTGGTGTGTTGCTCCTTCACAGATCACAAGCTGTGGCATCACACCATTAAATAAGCACAGCAGAGTCAGTTTCAGTCTCACCTTCACCCCCAGTGGCAGGCAGCCTTCCACACACACACCAACACCCTGTCTCACACTGTGTCTTAATACTTCTGCCTGCACTAGGTGGTATGGAAATGCCAGATGAATATTTCATGATGCTTCTTTTATTAGATGCCAGGCATGATGCCACCTATGATGCCAGGGATGATGATGCCCCCTCGCATGCCAGCTGCGACTGTACAACCGACGGGACCGGTAACTCTCCTCACTACTTTTTTTCATCAGTGCTCTGATTCACACTTCTTAAAAATACACTGAAATCTGTGAAATGCTAAATGAAGCATTTGCACAGCCAGGTTGTCACTGCTGGATATGAATTTATGCAGTTTCATTAAAAAAAAAAAAAAAAAAAAATTGAACCACGTGTTGAAATAAAACGTCTGAAAAACATAATTTAAATACACTGATTAAAATTAAAATGAACACCTGCGTGCAATATGTTTGTTATTGTCACGTTTTTTTAAATTTTGGCTTTGGTTCAGCTGTAAATCGTGTTAAACGTATTGAAACACATGAGCCCCTCACTGTTGGCGTTGTGTTAATTTAAATTTTTTACCGAGTAGTAAGCAAGTTATGCAAATGAGCAATTTGATATATTTAATGTGACAACATCCAGGCGGCTTTCGAGATCCACTTAATCATCACGAGTATATTTTTGCATCTTGAGGGTACAGACTTCTGTACTAATTAGGAAAGCTTTGTCAGTTCCTGTGTATTGTGAAAGATGAGTCTGTATTCCCAGCTGAATTCATCATTCAGCGGTAGAGATTCGCTGATGTAAACTTCCACATTTGTGAGTCTTTCCTGGGGAAATGGTCCACTAATGAAATTGTCTCTTTTTTTCTCCACAGCCTGGTGTTGACTCGACAGGTAAGATCCTTAATTTGTCACTTTACTCACAAATCATACTCTTGCATATTTTGTATTCATTAGAAGCACATCCTCTGACTCATTTGTGCTTTTATCCTCACAGCTGCTGCACCTGGAACAGCTGTAAGTGTAACATATTTCTTCATATGCAGCAATCACTAAGTTTTAATTTTGAGTTTTCATCATTATCTTCAGATTTTTCTCTTTTTTTTTTTAAACTGCAGTTTGTCAAACTTTGATTTGTTCCTTTGTCCCTGCAGAGCACCACAAATGGATCTCCACAGGAAGAACAGCCAAAGAAGGTTTGTGCATGTGAAAATGGAAAGATGGAAGTTACATTATTAACCAACAACTGTAAAATCATTTATAATAGAAGCAAAGTTAAGTGGCTACTTGCTATGTTAACACGAAAACAGCTGAGTTATCTGTTGTTTTTGTCTGCCTCAGAAGTCCCTGTGGACAGAACACAAATCACTGGATGGAAAGACCTATTATTACAATACAGAGACTAAGCAGTCCACATGGGAGAAACCGGATGACCTCAAATCTCCTGCAGAGGTACAAACCTTTATCACTTACATAACATGTATTACATGTTTATGCACTTGCATAGTCACATACATTTTACACATAAAATCCAGCATGATTTAAATCCTATTTGATTTTTATCAGTTCAGATTAATGTAAAGGTACCAGATTCAGCAAATGTTGACTATTTTTTGTCTACATGTGAGATATTAATATCAACTATGCCCTACTTGCATATATAAATAAAGTCTGACATACTTTTATATATCTCACTCTCCCTTCTATTTCTTCGTCTTTTAGCAAATGCTGTCTAAATGCCCTTGGAAGGAATACAAGTCAGACACAGGGAAGCCTTATTATTACAACTCCCAGACAAAGGAGTCCAGATGGACCAAACCCAAGGAGCTCGAGGATCTGGAAGGTAAAGAGCCGCTGTCTGAGGATGTCAAACATGTTGTGAGAATGGTAGCGATGGTCCATACTGTGCCATGGATGAACCTTTAACAGCATGACGAACGGCAGGCTGCTGAGGAGGTTTTGGACATCGTTCACAGGAGGCACAAATACAGAAACAAATGATGTCTCCTGCATTTATCTGCAGTATGCTTTGAAATGAAAACAAGTGCCCTAACAGCTATCTCCTTTTGTCTATTCCAGCTATGATCAAAGCAGAGGAGAATGGGTAAGAGCTTCCTGTTTACTTTTCACTACAGTGCCATGTATTATGGCAGCTATTAAAAATGATTTCTTCCACCATGATGAAAACCCTTTTATTTTGTTAATATGATTGTTTTTCCAGCGTCATTATCCTGGTATTCGCTGGGTCATGTTGTGTGATTTTGACTTGTCATGGTCTGATTTCAGTACGGTGGAGGCAGTGGCTCCCGGTACCACAGCAGCTCCTGCAGTGCAAGCAGATAATGCAGCCACTATGGCAACCGTAATGGAAGCGGAAACTGCAACCGCGGTCTCAGAGGAACACCTGTCTCAGGCGGCCGTGCATCACACAGCTGAGGTCAAGACTGCAGACGCACCTGTGACTTCCTCAGAGAGCTCAGTCGCCACCGAGGCCACAGTCAGGTAAACAATTAAGTCTGATACAAAGACAGGTACTGTCTCCAGTGCTCAGATATACACCATATACGTCAAGCCAGAACCATAGAGTCACAATGACACCGCACCCTTTCAACTTGATATTCATAATTAATATTCATGGATGAGGAGGTTATACATTAATGTCTTACTTTGCCCTCAGTGTTGAAGTCACAAAGGAAGAACGTCCAGAGCTTCAGAAGAAAACGTACAAATGGAACACAAAAGAGGAGGCCAAGCAGGCTTTCAAAGAGCTGCTGAAGGAGAAGGTGAGTCAGTCAGAGAGTGCTGCAAGGTGGTACTTTTGTAGGCTAACCTGGAAGTTAGCATCACCCTGACTTCCTCAACAAAAAGCCACTGGATTTTTCCACTGGATTTTGGATTACTGCAGAGAAAAAGCAAAAATGTAGGTTTGTTCAGCAAGATAATCTTCACAAACGAACACCACTTTTCAAAGTTTTCAACAGCATTGTAGCATATACATTTAGGCTACAAACAACCAACACCACAGTCACATGACTTCAACATCACCACCACTGAGTTTCAGGCTTCATGTCTGTGACAACCTCTGCAGTCTCATGTAGCTACCTATTAGCAGTTGCTGTTTTTAAAGGTCCAGTCTGTCAGGTTTAGGGGGCTCGATTTGCATAATATAATATATATAATAATATGGCAGAAATAGAACATAATATGCATGAACAGTAGTGTATCATCACCTGAAAATAAAATGATTTGCTTTTGTTACCTTAGAATGAGCCTTTTATATCTACGTGGGTCCTCTTCCACAGACTCCACCATATTGGGCCACCGTGTTTCTTTAGTAGCATAGATCTGATAAACTAAGCAGTGGCCTTTCACATGTTTGGTGGTCTCTGTAGTTTCTCCTTCACGCTAGGAAGGATAGGGTAAGCCATGGGGGTTGTACTCAGCAACAACTGCCACTAAATCCTGCACACTGATCCTATAGCTAAATTCAAAGTGGGGTATTTACTGGTATATTTTATGTCGTAGAACAAAGCAGACCTTATTTCATGCATCTAACCAAAAACCTTTTGACTGGAAGTGCAAAAATGCTGGTTTTAGGACTCATTCCTGCAGCAGAGGTAGACATGTAGATGAATTAGAGAGTAAGAGAGTAGAGAGACTGTGCTGTCTGTGTCAGCCTGTAGTGCATGCTCACATTACCTGACATTTAGCAGGTCAAATACACCAAAATCACTCTGCTTGTATCAGCGAGCTTGCCTGCACATACTACATTAGCATCCACTAATGTGCTTTTAGCTGTGACCAGCACCACGATTACTTAATTCTGTGGGTTGGTTGGTCAAAGATTTTAAAAGATTTTGTTTTGCATGTGACGGCGCGGCTCCAAACACTGTAGGGCTGCAGAGTGCCTCATCACTTTGAGTGGAGCTCAATTTGAAATATCTAAGAATTTAATCTGGACAGTTTGCCCTCAAGGTGGATGCAGTTTGTCAATCATTGTGTGCTTGTTGTTTTTATCAGTACACGAGCCAGTCTTTCACTAAAGGTTCCTGCCTGTTTAATACATTTTAATTAATAACATTTAGTTCACTAATACAGCCACATTAAACCTCTCAATAAGTACAAGATCTCCGCTTTATTATTAAATATTTTCATCAAACTAACTCCAACAAGTGTTTTGCTGATTGAGTCATACACCATCATACATAGGTTTGTTTTTAAGGTTAATTTTTACTGCCTGATGTGTATACCTATGCATCCTTTGCATTTTGATCTGGATCTAATCCCTGTCCCTTCTTGCAAGCCCCCGGGAGGTCTTAGCACGATTGTTAAGCCTCACCTCCTGTTGCTGCGATGTGTTGTGTGTTTGGTTGTAAAGGCGGCCTAGCGCCACCCACCTTGAACGCTGCTATATTTAGGCTCTTTTTAATTTTGTGCACAAAGCTCTCCTCTGAGATTGCTTGCCATTCCCCGCAAGATCTTAATGGCTCTGTCTTTATGATTAGCTTTATTGGATCAAAGGCACGGGGCTGGGCTGGGATTAAGACAGTGAGAGAAAGTGGCATGCCTCAGTGAGTTAGAATAACTGTGACAACTGACAAGACCCGGCACACGGCGGAATCGGTTCATAATGGATAAAGGAGTCACTCCCTGGGAGAGGGAAGTGGTGGAAAGGGTGCTTACATAAGTCCTCAGTGGCACTTCTTTGAATTATTGCGACTCCACACCTCTTAACCCAGCATCAATTAGTAATTAAGAAAATGTATGGAGACAAAGCAGCACAGCTCATTGTTCCTCTGCCTGCCTCACATGCAATAAAGCAATCAGTTTTCCTTCGTCGGCTGGCCATCATGACTCTATTATTTTATTCTGTTTTTCAGGGTGTGTCCTCAAACTCCTCCTGGGAACAGGCCATGAAAATGATTATTAATGATCCCCGCTACAGGTACGATATTCTCCTGGGAACAGTTTATCTCATTTACATTATGAGGTGAGACCTGTGCCCAACTGACCTCCAATTCTCACTTTTCTTTATCAACAAAGTGCACTTCCCAAACTGAGTGAGAAGAAACAGGCGTTCAACGCCTACAAAGTCCAGACGGAGAAGGAAGAAAAAGAGGAGGCCAGAATCAAATACAAGGAATCCAAAGAGACCTTTCAGAGGTTCTTGGAGAACCACGAGAAGATGACATCTACCACCAGATACAAGTAAGAGCTCTCACCACAGAAAGTTTTTTTTTCCTGTATTGATTTGTGGTTCCCTGAATTGTCAATATGATTATGCAGATGGGATCAGTGAAAGGTCATCTATGGCTTATGCACGCCATCACGCAGACTCGGCACTGTTAGCTTCCACTTAAACTGCTTTGACCTGTTCGCTCTTGTCACATTGTTGTTGCTGAATTGTGTTTGCCATAACACAATGTAACACAAGGTCAAAATTCAGTTAATGGGGTATTTAAGGAATATTGCGAGTTGTTGGCTCTGATATTGGGGCTGAGGTTCATATGATATCTTGGTGTAATTGGATTCACAATGTTGGTGTTCTGTTTTAGCCTCTTTGTCGTCATTATCAATGAATTTCACACAAATAAATGCAACAAAGAAGCCAGAAACTCAAACATAAACTAGAAAATCTCTTAGTAAATTAAATTATTTAGTTGATTCGTTGATTATTTATAGAAAACATGCAGTAAGGCATTATGCATTGGAAATTATGCCTGCAGCATTTAAAATGGTTAAGGTCCTTGATCTTGTTTGTGACATCCAGTTCACTAGCACACTTTGCTTTGGCATTTGGGTGAAAGTCACTGTGACGGACAGACTGACGGATCGACTGATGACCTTGACAAAGAGCCAGTTTCAGAGTTCAGTTGGCACTGGGGCTGTAATCTGGGATGGTACACAACAGGCAGTCGGACTGGAGACTGTGTGTGTCTGTATAATACCTTATTTCACTAGAATCGACCACAGCTGCTTCTGACTCTTCCGAGCATCAAGTTTGAAACAGCCATCAAAGAAATGACGTATTCACATTGCACATCAGGAAAGACGGCGGCTCTTAACAAGTCCAACTCCATTTCTCCATTTTAATTCCATGTTATGAGTTCTGCATTAACTCAACATAACAGTGCATCTGATGGTTTGCACTGAGATCTAAGAACCAGTGTGTTACAGGTACATTTGGCTGGTGAAATGCTGCCCTCATGTGGGTTGTTGTGTGAGCATATAAATGACTGTGTGTACTTGCAACACAGGAAAGCAGAACAGATGTTTGCTGAGCTCGAGGTGTGGAGCTGTGTACCAGAGAGAGACAGACTGGAGATCTATGAAGATGTATTGTTCTACCTTGCGAAGAAAGAGAAGGTAAGGCTTGGTTCAGCTCTTTCAAGAGATTTCCTGTCTGCATGGTTATCGTGGGCTTTGTCTACAACTTTGGTTTCCTCCTCTACAAATGGTTTCTAGGAGCAAGCCAAGCAGCTCAGAAAGAGGAACTGGGAAGCTCTGAAGAACATTTTGGACAACATGGCCAACGTCACATACCGTACCACCTGGTCTGAGGCCCAGCAGTACCTGTTGGACAACCCTACCTTTGCAGAGGATGAAGAGCTGCAGAGTATGAGAGAGCACACATTCATTCTTTTTTTTTTTAACTTTAGTTTGAAACAGATGTTGGAAGCATGAATAAAAATTTCCACTTCACTTAAACCCCACTGAGACTCCCACTGAGTTCTCCCTGTGATGGTGTTGTCATCTGCTCACAGATATGGACAAAGAGGACGCTCTCATTTGTTTTGAGGAGCACATCCGGGCACTGGAGAAAGAGGAGGAGGAAGAGAAACAGAAGACTCTTCTCAGGGAGAGGAGACGACAGCGCAAGAACAGAGAGGCCTTCCAGGTGAGAGGAGGGAATGGTGGGAGGAAAACATGCATCTCAAAGTCAGCGTGTACTAAATTAGTCGCAGTCCTGAATTCATACTTTCCCCCTTTTTCTCTCAGAAATTTCTGGATGAGCTCCACGACCACGGTCAGCTTCACTCCATGTCTGCCTGGATGGAGATGTACCCGACCCTGAGCTCAGACATCCGCTTTGCCAACATGCTGGGCCAGCCGGGTAGGACAGCAGGACGCAGCACACATGGCTTCACACACCCGCATGAGCCGAATGCTCTGAAGCACGTGGATGCAACATGCAGACAGCAGCACATGACACGAACACAGAAATGAAGCACACACAGCTCAGGGTGTAAATACTGCATGAACAACAACAACAGAGTACTGTTGCATGTTTGAAATCCATTCATTTTAAATTTGTTTATTTTTTTTATTTCCCAAAAGCACTCAGCACACAGAGTCTTAGTTTTTAATGCTGCATAGCTCTCTCTATGTTGTTTGACTTCTCTGGTCTGTTCTAAAGGTTCCACTCCTCTGGATCTGTTCAAATTCTACGTGGAGGACTTGAAGGCCCGCTACCATGATGAAAAGAGGATCATTAAAGATATTCTGAAGGTAAGATTGTTGTAACTTTGGAGGAAAAATCGTACTACTCATATATTTCCGCTTAAGAGGATTGTTTTTATATTCTCAAACAACTTGTTCTTCTGCTTCCCTTCCTGTATGTTCTTGTTGGTGCTGCCAGGACAAAGGCTTCCTGGTCGAAGTCAACACCAGCTTTGATGACTTTGGGTCAGTCATCAGCTCAGACAAGAGAGCCACCACACTGGATGCAGGAAACATAAAACTGGCTTTCAACAGTGTAAGACTCTACATAGATTTGTTGCTCCTTAGGACAAACACAGATGCTGGTAAACATTTTAAATAACGTGCCTTAAGGTTTAAGTAGTTTTATTTTTACATCAGATTATTGGCTTCTAACCAAGGTTAGTCTGTGTCTTTGGATCTCGGGTATAAAAACTTAATGTTAGAGCCTTTTCCAAGTTGTTTTCATATTGATCTGAGTAACTCGTTCTTTCTGTGTAGTTACTGGAGAAGGCAGAAGCCAGAGAGAGGGAGCGAGAGAAGGAGGAGGCCAGGAAGATGAAACGGAAAGAAGCAGCCTTTAAAAACATGCTGAAGCAAGCCACACCGCCACTGGAGCCCGAGACTACATGGGAGGGGGTATGTGACGTCACAGCACCAAACAGTTTCTATTCATGTCCCTCCCCACTAGAGCTGCACGCTACACTAAAATATAAGTACATAAAATTCCCCCAAATCCAGTGCTTGTTGAAAATCAATAATGAAATTTCACCTTGCTTACTTGCACAAGTTTGACTGTGGGGTCATTTTTGTTTATTCACCCCTAAAGCCCGTGTGGCTCACTGCTGCAGACAGATAGGAATGCAATAGTAAAGATAAAAAACTTTTTAAACCCAAAAGTTACCAAAAAAAAACAACTATCCCTCTGCCAGATCAGCGGTTCATCCAGAAGCTCTGGCTCTGACTAGACTCTTCTCCAAAACTCCCCAGCACTCAGCCACTGTTAGACGTTGTTCTGCTCTGCTTTTTCCAGTGCTCCTCACAGCACAACTCTCTGCAAAGCCTCCGCGATTGACAAGCTTTCTCTCAAGCTCTTATTTGCTCGAGATTAAAATGAAATAGTTACGATTTCTTTGGAAATTTAGTTTACGCACAGTGGTTTTGCAACAGCGCACAGGATTAAGTATCATGGACACTCTGATCTAGAATCGTTTTGATGTCAAGTATCGTAATGCTAAACTTGGTGTTTATCAAAGTCAGAATTTTTAAATTATTTGTAATAGTATTGTATTGTAAACAGTAGCTTGTCTTTGCTGATGTCGTTGTACTACTGACATTTTACAATTTCAGATCAGAGAGAGATTCCTGAAAGAATCTGCCTTTGAAGACGTGACTCTGGAGTCAGAGAGGAAAAGGATATTCAAAGACTTCATGCATGTCTTAGAGGTAAGTCCGTCTCGCCCGGGAATGGGCTGAATTGATCTTGGCGACAAAGATGATTATGTTTTACGTCATGTCTTTTTTTAACAGCACGAATGCCAACATCACCACTCAAAAACAAAGAAGCACTCAAAGAAGTCCAAGAAGCACCACAGGAAACGATCCCGCTCTCGATCGGTTCGTAGTCTATAATCAATAATCTACAAGAATACCAGTTTTTGTCTATATCTCAGTGCTCCATATCACGCCTCGCTTATCTACGAATTACTAAATGTATCAACAGGGCTCAGAGTCCGAGGATGAAGAATACCACAAGAAGAAAAAGAGGTCACAGTCCAAATCTCCTTCTGAACGTTCGTCCAGTGGAGAATCTGGTGAGTGGCTTTCAAAGCTTAGATGATTTATTTATCGTTGTGTGGAAGAAGTGCAGCAGTATTGACATTTACTGACATTTTCTGCCTGAAACCAGAGAGAAGCTATAAAAAGTCCAAGAAGCACAAGAAGAAGGCCAAGAAGAGACGTCACAAGTCCGTAAGTACTCGTGAAGATTGTACACACAGTATGTATGTAAGAAGGATGTGCATGTTGAGTTTGAATGCGCACTGACGATGATTATGACAACCAGGCATCGCCAGACACTGACAATGAGAAGAAAGGACGAGAGCGTGAAGGAAAGCGTGAAAAAGACCTAGAGAAAGATAAAGAGAACGACAAGTCTCGGGGGAAATCTCGCTCGGACTCTAAACAGAAGTCTCCTAAAAGAAAAGCGGCGAAAGAGGAGGTTTGTTTTCTTTATTATTATTATTATTATTATTTGCCAAAAATAACCCATCCACCAGAAAAGCAGCTTCGTGTCATCGTGTGTGTGATCGTGGAGGGAGGTTTTTGTCCAACAGCCGAGAGTTGCTGTAATCTTTAGATGTGGCTGTCAAGTTGGTCTGTTATCAGTCATTGTGGGAGGAAGTAAACGCGATTATTTTGATTATTTAGATGTAATGAAAACACACTTTCATCTTTATGAGCATCTCTGACTGTGTGTTTTCCGTGTTGTGTTCAGGGCGGCTGGGACACGTCAGGCAGCGAACTGAGCGAAGGCGAGCTGGAGAAAAGAAGAAGAACTTTACTGGAGCAGCTGGACGCACCTTGATGATCGCACTTGTGCTGGCCTTTTATTTGTATTCGTACACTTCAAGAAACATGCATTCCCCTCCGAGCTCTGTACTGCTCATACCACCGTGGGCGGACTGTGTGAGATAACACCCTTTCTCTGGCATTTATGGGAATGTGCTACACTGAGCTTACACACTTATTTTGGATACTAATTTCATATCAGGAAACTGATCAGCTGATCAACCATTAAAAGGTCTGGTTGTTTTTTTGTTGCTTTTGTTAGCTTTAAGTATTTTTTTTTTTTTAGTTGATTGTAGTTGTACATGTTTTTCATTGCCAATACGTTTTTTATATTCAATTAAAAGTTTAATTTGACCGTCACAACATGATAACATCTCTGGACACATCTGGATGAGAAATGTTTTTGATTTGATCCAGCTTAACTGCAGCTGTTCTTGAGGAATGATCCAAAAAGATTTTAATTGGAGCATTTGTTAAAATTGACATACTGTAGTGAAATGTAATAAAATACTGTTTCAATGGATTACGTCTGTAATTTGATAAATTACAGGCTAAATGTTCTCTTATTAATTAATATGCGACTTCTTACTCAGACAGAAATGCCTTGTACCAAACCCTCCAAAGGGTTTGCACGCTCTTCTACCACATATACAGAACTGACAGTAAGTTTCTCATTAAAGGACCAGTGTGTAGGATTAAGTTTCATGTAGCGGTGTAGTCGCTGTATTGCAGCCTCTTCGCCTCACTTTCGCCTTCGTAGTGGGAAGAATAAACTATGGTGTCCACAAAAAACATGAAATGTATCTATTTGTAGTGTTCTGTGATACTGTAGAAACATGGCGGACTCCATGGAAAGGGACCCACGGTGTCTACTCTAAGTTAACAAACTGTAATTCTTATTTTCTGGTGATTATACACAAAAACTTAAGTTATGAATATTTTATCTTACACACTGGACCTTTAATAGATAAACCAGCAGCTATCTTAGTGGATATGAGTTAAAGGCTGTTTGTTAAAATTAGACCCATCTGAAATGAAAACATTCCTGTAATAAATCCTCCATTCATGAAGTTTATAGTCTTCATTTGCTGTTGAACCTTTTGCATGCTGGCATAAAGTCATAACACATTTACATCATTTTAGGAAGTAAAGCACAATACACTTCAATAGCACCAGAGACTGCAGCCTGAACTGACAAAAGTTAAATCAACACCTTTCTGCAACAGTGTTAGCAAAAACTTTAAATTCTGACTCTTGTGAAGGTAGAATTTATTGCACAGGTGTTGTTTTAGACCATATATATTACTTCCACATCACATTTTAGCTCATTACTAACATGGTATTGAAACAAAGTATTACAAAACATATTTTAAATGACATTCCTGTGATGTCATAGTTTAATTTTTGTAGGGTCTGAAGGTTCTCAGTCATCCTGGTCATCTTTCTTCGAGAAGGTTTAAATCAGGAGCAGCTGGATATGAATGTACGTCCATAAAGACGTCCATTCATATCCATTGCCCCAAATTTAACCTTTTTTTAATGTTTCTAAATGAATTATATATTTCAGAGATTCCTCTGCGTATCTCTGAAATGTGTTCCACTCCATGTCTGACTTTAAATACTTCTCTTCATGCAACAAGTCACCCCTTTTCAAAAAAGGCAAACAGTCAAATCTATATTCAATGTAAATAGTTTATTTGATCATATTCGTTGAAAATCTCATATCATCTATTTTTTAAAAAAAAAAAAAAAAAGCTTGTTATTTTGTAATAAGCACAAACTGCCTAAAATACATTTCTGGTGAAAGTAAAAAAAAACAAAAAAAAAAAAACATGCCAGTATTATCCAGTTAGAGAAATTATTACATGAAAACAAAATATTACAGAGAGAGAGAAGAGATGAACGGCAGCACGTGCTTCAGTGGAGATAATTACAGGAGGGTGTATCACAGAGCCACGAAACCAGCTAACCACAGGTCAACTAGTGGAAAACTAGTTTTATTAGATGCGACGTTTGATTTAAGAGTTTAAAATCTGTTCAAACGCTTCCGCATCACGCGCGCGTTGCGTGTCTTTGTAGCTGGCTTCGGCGTCTCTGTGACACACCCGCGAGACAAAGTCAGTGATCCGCTGCCTCCTGCTGTGAGACATTAACGAATGATTCAACGCACTACTGTAGATTCATTTGGCTTAATTAAATATACAAAAAAAAAAAAAGGAAAACAAAAACTATAAGTTAAAATAACATTCAAGTTGTATAGCACAAGGCAATGAAAACTTTTTGTTTAAACAATATGTACAATATTAACCATCTGGTAATGGGAATTAAGTAAAACAAAAACAAACAAAAAAAAAAAAACAAGGTTTGTAGCAAAATATCTGTACATTTATGAAGCTTTTTTCTGTGTACTTTGTTTTGCCATGTTTTTAAATGACCCACATTTAGATGAGAACATGAGCTTAAAGGAATCCTTTCAGTGGTTAAATACTATACATTAAAATTACAATAAAGTGAGTAGACAGTAACCTGGAAGATAATTAATTTGTAAAAACAACAACAACAACAAAACAGGTGACATAGATGTAATGCAAAGTTATATCCAGTTTTGACAATGAGATCATCCAGTAGGGTTCAGTATCTTTCATGCGGTTTCTACATGTGGTAGAAAAATGTATTTCGTGTTGCTTTTACAGGCTCGTTTACTCGGTTTTATTTGTTCCCAGAAACCAAACAAATTGCTGTGCTGCTACAAAAATGCAACATTTACATTTTTAAAAGGACGGTCGACTTTTTTTTTTTTCTCTCTCTCTCTTTTGTGAGTAGGAGAGCCTACTTCTGTGGATTGAGAGCTACAAATTCAGGCTTGATCCGTTAACAACGCCGGCACGAAGACGCCTGATATATACAATTCACATTAGCCCGGTCTTCTTTTGACATGAATGACGTCTTTTTCTGTTCATTCTTCATCATCCTTACTTTAGTACAAATATAGAGTTTCTGATCTCCGTGCCTGATCAGCAGCCCTTTTTTTTTTTCTTTTTCTTTATTTTTTAAAGTCAAAGCTGAAAAGCCTCATGAGATGTACAAAAAAAAGTGCAGGTTGAGCACGTCTGTATGATACAAGGAACGGGGGGGGGAAAAAAGAGCGCTGGAATGTACCAAGATACTACAGTGTCAAACTCAACACTAAAAGATGTAATATTTGTAACAGCTAAAGGGAACGCGTCCCATACATTCTACGTTACGTTTCCAAGGAAGCATCTCTTTACGTGGCTCTTAAGGCCACCGCAAGTCCACTTTTACACACCTTTTACAATTAAAGCCAGGTCAGGTTGTATTGCTTAAAGTGGGGGGATAGTAAAAACAGCCATCAGACAGCATGACGTTAGCCCACAAATGTAAGTTCAGGCACTTGGCTTGTCTAAGGTTTGTGAATCAACCTTTCAGACACTTTAAATTCAGTCCCATACATGTCCCAGTCCTTCATAGTTAAAAGCTACTATACCACAGACATGGAATAACGTGTATTCTTATGTAATATATATACATATTCATCTCTATGGTTGCTACAGCACTCTTTCACTTATCGTCCTTCAATCTGCATCCTGTCTCCCCCCCTCCCTACGTTACACATCCTCGCCATCTTTACCCCCCTTCACCCCCCCACCCCCATCCGCTTCCCCCAGCACATGCACTGTTTCCCTCGTCACATGACCACTTCACCGTTGTTCACCGGCCGCAGGTTCTGATCATCAAAGCGTCTCCTGACGCTCCGCCGCACAGCGTCCGCTCGCCTGTAAGGCTGATTCCTCAAATCTGAGAGAGTGGGGGTGAATAAAAAGATGCGTCAGTCATCTTTGTCAGGGCCGTTTTTGATGAGCCCACATGCTCAGAGTGCTGGCAGCCTGTCTTTCAAAGCAGCGGGAGTTCTACACAGGAAAAAAAAAAACAACAATAAACCCTGGCGGATCAGCTGTCTCGCGGTGTTAACGACTGAGACAGG
Organism: Protonibea diacanthus; assembly: GCA_028641955.1. NCBI lineage: Eukaryota > Metazoa > Chordata > Actinopteri > Sciaenidae > Protonibea > Protonibea diacanthus. The sequence continues at coordinate 17,741,157 of CM053986.1, read as the reverse complement.
CCACAGGCTTCCGACTTGTAAACCTTACATGCATCTTGTGAAAACAAGATGCATCATCCCCTTTAAAAGGGTGAATAGACCACTAAAAAGTGTAACTACTTTGTCTTTTTTTATCATCAATAGCCACTAATTTACTGTGAAGAAGGAGAAAACAGAGAGAGAGGTAGGTCAACACTGGCTGGGCCTTAAAAAGAGAAGACAGTAAAAACAGGAAGGGAGGTAATAAAGAGATGCTTGCCAGGTTTGGGACACATCCACCACTACAGGGGTGCTACTGGAGGAGTTCCTTACCCTCGAGTGGACATTGGGAAATTTAGTAATATTATTCTTCTTTAAGGCTAGATGAAGAGAAGAACAAAACGAAGGTTAAAATGGAGGAGGAGGCTGACCGGAGCATGTCAGCCTAACATATTCACGCCGGCTTTGCTAAGAGAGCACCAAAGCAAAGCGAAGTTGGCAGCAGGGAAAGGCCAGAGAGGGATAAGGGCATGAGAAGGGACAGAGCTTGAGGATGTTAACTGGTTGAACTGGCAGGAAGGAGGATGGAGTAGAAGATCAAAGCTTGTATAATTGTCTTTTTTCTTTTTTTTTTTTCTCCGTGTTATAAACCCAGGCTGCTTTGCAGAGTGGCTACCAGCAGGACAGAAGAAGAGCCTGTTTCAAACGTCCAGTACAGAGCAAATGTGAACTGAAATAAACAAATATGGTTCCAGGACACAGCAGGATTGTTAACGTTTGACAGCGTTTTCCACCCAAAACCAAGCAAAGCATGCACGTAGCCGGGGAAACGCTGATGAATGAGTTACCACAAAGCAGGTGTAAATGCAGTGAAGCAACCTGTTTGCATGTTAGTAGAGCGCACACACACACACACACACACACACAGACTGCTTCAACGTGAATGATTATTTACATGGAGACGGCATGCGGAATATTAGGGAGCGTGCAAGATCGCAGAAAGTCGTTCCGACGCGCAGGTGACCTGCAGGGGTCAAGCACAACGCGTGGGCTAACTTGGGAGGGCAGGGATGCATTGTGGGAAAGCCGCTGAGATGAAGCAATCGGCATGCAAGAAGCTGCATCAGCAGATATGTGATCATGAACACACAAACATTCATTTTTAATCGAGACATTGATTGAAACACACACACAAAAAAAAAGCAAGTTATAATGCCACAGGCGCTTAAACATTAGTCATACCTGCCATGTAGGTGATGAATGAAATTTGTTTTCACCACTAGATGGCAGCTTAACTTTTCTGCTCGGTTATTTGACGAGGGGAAAAGCGCACTCTTCACCAGTTTTTTTTTTTTTTTTTTTTACAGAGTTCAAGAGTTTGACCTTGGAGACAGTTTCCTCTGTGACATTATGGTTTGCCATGGTTGATAAAATCATGATAAATGAGGGTGTCACACTTCATGCAGGTGGGCAGAAAAAAACGTTTACACCCGACACCAAGTCATGCTCAGAGAGGGTGGTGGAGAAAAAAACATGTGAACACACACGCACACACACAAACACACACAAACACACACGCACTCAGGCGTGTGTGTGCATCTCAGGTCCGAGGTGTGAGAGTCAAGTGTGCCAAGTTAAAAAGAGGAGAAGGGTGTGACGACACATGCAAGGATAAAGAAGATAAATGTTTTGTTCCAGCAACCTTAGAGAAGAGAGACAGTTCTATAAGCTTAGTAATGGTACTCCTCATTGAGGGCGGGCTCGCAGAAGAACCGAGAGCCGCGCTTGGCTGTGCGGGCGGTAAAGGGCACTGTCTTCAGCACTGCATTGAGAACAACAAGGACAACAGCCAGGACAAGACAAGACAAACATAATATAAGAAAAGCAGACTCCTACAGAGGTTTAGCACTTGTTAGCACTAAGCAAATACCCAACAACAGCATCAGAGGGGGGCAAAATGTCCTTAAAGAGTATTACGTTACTGAAGGGCCTGAAAAACTGTTTTAATATGAACTCTTTGTGGTTTTGTTTTGTTCGACTATAGCAAAGTTTTATTGTTACAGAGATTTTAAGAGATTAATTTAAATTCAGGTCTTTAACACTAGAAGAAAGTTGACATTATTCCTGTGGCTAGTGGTGGAAAACATGTTAAGAACCTTTACTTCAAGTTTCAACGCCTCAATGTACCACGAAATATTCACATTACAAGTAAAAGTACCAAAGTATTGAGGGGATAAAACTTATATTAAGTTATTGAATTGTTAATATTAATGCATTAAGGTCCGGTGTTTCAAGTTTGACGACCACTGAAGTTTCTCCTTCATGCTTGAACGGAGAGGAAGATGTGACGGGTTTTCAGCTGGTTGCAATCTGAAACTTCACCATTAGATGCCACTAAAAGCAGCTGAATGAACTAGAGCCAATTGTAACGACGTTAACCCAAACAGTATTTAGTCTATAACAATGCACTTGTCACATGTTTGACACACTTACAGTATATTAACTGATATTAGCTTATTCCATATATACCGTATATATTGGTGTAAGTGCTCAAACTAGGTGTGAAGTGAGAGAGCACTGAAGTTTAATTTTCAGCTGTAAAATGCTCCATTTCTATGTTCCTTCATCAGTATTATTATATTATTATATGTCTTTGTATTGTATGTTTATGTATGTTGCTACATTTTTAAAACTTCCTAACATCAATACCAGCATCGGCCTCAAACCTATATTGGTTGGGCTGTACTATAGAAGTCAAATACATGCATGTACTAGAGAAAAAGTACAATATTTGAGTGTGAAATGTAGTGAAAGGCATATTAAGTGTCATAAAATGGAGATATTATCATACAATATATGAAATACAAGTTTCTCCGACCTGTACAGCACTTGATGTACTTGGGATAAGTTCCACCACTGCCCTTTAGTAACCAGAAGATATATTTGATCCCTTCAGATTAATTAATATTCTAGGAGCCCCGTCTACATACAGATGGTGTTACAAAGCAATGACAAAGCAGATAAGATAAGCAATGATCATCAGACACATTTGAGCTTAATGTCACTGGATTAGCTGAACTGTCAGTGCATGTTTGTACTCATTCGGTTATTATACCTTTGGTTCTCAAACATCTGACAGCTGAATTTTGAAAGAGCCAAAGTCGTCAAAGTTGGGTTAGTTGGTTTAGAACCCCTTTGTTAATGACTGAATGTAGAGCACCAGAGAGGACCTTCATGCAGAGCGCCCTGTATAAATATATATATATATATATATATATGTGTGTGTGTGTGTGTGTGTGTGTGGGGCAAAAGACTGCAACCAGGTGATGTTACCCGTGATGATGTCCTCAATCGCTCCGTCTTTGCCTTCGTAGACGTGGCGGCTGTCTTTCACCTGTTTCCTCCTGAGCTCCTGGATCAGCTCTTGCTGCTGCCGCTTGTTCTTATGAGATGGAGACTGAGGAAGACACACACACACACACACACACACAGAAACACACACATCATTTCACATCTGTTAATACGTCAGTTTAATCCACCAGAAACTCATTTTATTTCAGCCTGTTTGTACACGTCTTAGTTAAATGGACCGTTTAGGTATAAGTATAACCGCTGATCCTGAGTTGATGTGATGTGGCTCAGCGGGGTGTCAAACTGTAGAAGCAGATATAACTACACCCGGTGGGCAGTCAGTGCTCAACTAATCCTGTGAACAGGATTCTGCAAGATGAAGCGGGAGGGCAGGAAGTGGAACCGGCTTACCTTCTGGTCGTCGTGATCCACTGTGGCCTCCTGCCCTAGAAAGCCAGGGGGTGAGGTATAGGGAGGATGGGGGAGGATTTAGAGAGTCGTGGAAAGAAGTACGACTTACCTTCTGGTCTTCCTCCATCATGGCCTCCTGTTCCAGAAGTTTCTCCATCAGAATCTGCTCCTGCCTCTTTCTCTGCTCGTTGTCCTCCTCCGCTTGCTGAGGAAGTTACATGTCACGTACACAGAAACGTGGTGAATGGAGTCGTTAACAAAGTCTAGAAAGAAGGGCTGCACTAAACACGAGCAGCTGTGAGACGCAAGCAGCTAAAAACTGATTCGGCCAAGTGTTAAAACTGAATCCCAGTTCACGTAAACCTGCTGCTTTGAGTATTCATTCACAAAGGGTCAAACATCATCAAGAACAACACATGGTGTAATGTTTGTGATCGCATCCAGACCAACTTTAAACTTTAAAACATCTTTGTATCTCCACACTGAACTTCTCTAGACGCTCCTGTGATTTAAGAGGGACGTCTGCAGAATCCCAAGCACTCTAAAACATATGTGAACAAAAGTTGTAAAAACTCTTTTGTGGCTCTAGAGGGAGCTGCAAGAAAATAACTTGACTCAAATTAGGTCACCTGAGGCAGCTTTCACCAGGGCTGAACATATAGGATGTGCAGTAAGAAACAAGTCAGCTTAGCAGACCTCTTTTTAATTTCTGACTGCATTTTTGTTAGTCAATTGCATTTTGGGTAATGTAGGAGCCAGGTTTTGACAAGAATGTGTGGAATAAGAAAGGTTCTGCTCTATCAGTGTGTTTTTCAACTTGTTTTTTTTTTTTGTGATTGTGTGAGAAATAATTATCCAACTCACCCTGTAAGCTTTAACAAATCGCACAAACACGGGGAAGAAGACGGAGGGCGGCGTCGTTTTGGAGTTCTCCCCGAAGAATTTCACTGCCTCGTCAAAGGCATCCTTTCAAAGACAGACCAGCGTCTCACCACAGTTCAACAAAAACAAGGCACTGATTCAAATCACAGAGCGAGGTGCGCTCACGTTACCTGTGCAATCTTGGCGTCGTCCTGCAGCTTCTTCAGCTTGCTCTCATTGTGCGCGATGAAGTCTTTGAGCATGGTGTTGTGGCCGTGCATGCTGTACTCTCTTTTGGTCAGCTCCATGCCTCTGTTCAGCTCCTTGACATCCAGCAGAACGTTCTCCAGCGACACTGTGGGCACGAGCAGCAGAGTGAGTAACATGCAGCAACGTAACAAGGGTGCACAGCGGTTGACACGTGCACTGCACAACTCACCTGCTGCAGCTTTCTCCACATAGTGCAGCTCGTTGTAGAAGAGAGAAACCTGCGCGTATTTCTCCTTCACCACATTGGCTATGTAGTGTAACAGCGTTAACTTACGGTCTGTCGACTTGGTGTCAAGTAGCTGTTAAGAAAGTAAAGGAGAAAAAAACAAAACTTTAAACTTCTGTTACGAAGAAGAGCGTTTTAAAAGGACAGAACGAGGAAACTTACCAAGTCTAAACTCTGCAGTTTGAATCCATACACCGCTCCTCTTTTGCTGCTGTTCATGTAGTTACCAAGCGCCAAGATAATCTGAAGACGAGAGACGAGAATGTGAAAAAAGCGAAACCATGTGTGCATTTAACATCACGTTCAATCCAGGCACAAATCATTCAGTTACCTCCAGGATTTTCTTCAGCTTCTGCGATGACTTGATGGACACCGACGCTGCGATGACGGCATGAAGTTGCTGCGCAGAAACAGAGAAGACGACATGAGAAAATGTTCAGAGCAGCACGGTCACTTCCTCGTACAGAAAGAGATCCTGGTTCTCACCGGCGTGAGCATCTGCACGCTCTCGGTGAAGTTGCCGATGAACGCCATGATGGTCATCTTCTGCATGAGCCTCTCGATTTTACTGAACTGCATCATGAAGCGGTCCTCGTCGGTCAGGCTCTCCAGCGGCTTGCGCTCCTTCTCAAACTGCCGCAGGACTTTAATCTCATTCTCCGTGGGCTGGAAGCGCATCAGACACTCCACAAAGTCCACCGGCAGAGTTCGTAGGTCAAAGCTGAATGACGAATGAAGATGTGTATATATATTACATACATCTTTGATATCACATGTTTATGGTCTTGAAAGAACACCAGAAGGCTTTGGGTCTTTTATTTTGAAGGGGCTTACATCTGAATGGCCTTGCTGATCTCTTCGGGAGTCTTGCCCACTTTCCTCAGAGTGATGGCCAGGTTCTTGGCTCTGTTGGAGTCCAGTAGCGTCACCTTGCTGGGCCCCTTCTGAATGACCTTCTGCTTGCTCATGTTGAGGTCGATTGCCGGGCCCTGGGCCTTCGTCTTGAACATCTCCTCGAACTCGTCCACGTTTAGGTCCTTAAAGGGTGGCAACAAAGAATCAGTTAACGCTCTGTTAATTGAATAATTGATTAGAAACACTTAGACTTAGAGAAGACTCCTACCTCGAGTATCCTCTCATCATCGATCTCATTGAAGACAGTCCCGTTGATCTGGTTTGGTTTTAAGGCTACCCAGTTGAAGACAGGCATACGGAACTTTGTCTTGATGGGTTTCTTGATCTTAACAGCTACACAGGACACAGAGGAGTTAATACAGCGTCCTTATCTAGCATACACACACACACACACACACATACACATTCACACACGTGCAGGTGAAAGGGTAGACTGATGACACACATGGATATGACTCTAAATACATACAATCATACTTCAAGTTGATCACAATTTTGACCAACTGATTCCTTTCTTTAAATTAAAAAGGACACTTGGTGGTACAGAGTGAAGTGCCTGATGTTAGCCTCTGGCACACATCTTATGGTGAGGATCTCCCGCCTGGCGAGGTGACAGACTATTTATCAGACAGATTACGGCCATTTGTGGCCACCATTCATTGAGGCGGCGACAAGAAGATAAGGAGATGCCATCATGGGAAAGGTAAACAGCATTCCAGCCCTGCATAATGCCTATCACGCTTTCTATCTTCTGCATGCCACAGCAGGTCATTGTGTCTCAGCATGCAAGCAACACTTTGAGACTGTGGCGACATTTAATTCATACAAACACACACACATACACAAACACACGTAATGACAAAACTACAGCAAGATGTGAAGGTAAACCATGCAGGATTTTGAAATGTGGTATTTTCTGTTTCAAATCAAGTCTTACTACGAGAGGAAAAGCAGCAACAATGGAAATAATATAGAAAGTTCATGTGTTTTATACGTCGAAGTGGCAAAAAAAAAAAGAATGAAATAAAAATATATTTGAAAAAAGCTAAAACCATTATGAATTATTTCTAAGAGATTTGAAATAACACAAATGGGACGTGTTCCTGCATTTTCTACTCGGAGTAAGAGACTGAAAATACCACTTTCAAAACGTGTGATCAAAAGGAAGGAAACAGTTGGGAAGGTGGGGGGGGACAAAACACCGAACATGACAAGCAGAACCTACAGAAAAGTTTGATGGGTCCCTCTGGTTGGCAGAAAAAGAAACAATTCAAAGACAAATCATTAAGAAATCGGCAAGAGTTAGTGAGAAAGCTTTACACATGCACATCTCAAACACGCATCAAAGATCTCACTGCTGTTTACTGACTGGTGGAGCCAACGAAACTGGCCTCGCTGCATTTTACACATACAGCAACAACATACATGCATACATACCAAGAAAAGTGCACCGGCATCTACATACAGTACAATACAGGTCGATCTGATTCTAGAAAAAGTCTAATTCACATGAAGGGATGGGCTTATCAATACTCATCATGCGTGTCTGAGAGTAAGCTTGATAGGTCACTATTGGTTGATTTATAAACCTTATTATAGTTTAATCACTCAAAGTTAAAAGGTTTGTTTGTTGTCAAGATCAAAATAATCACATTTTCAACACATTTAACATTAGATTATCACATTCTATCTATCCAATTATAATTTACTAATATACTGTTCTGGTCCACCAACCAATGAACCTTTGGAAAACATACAAATACAGATTCAGACTCACTTTACTTACACAACAAGCCATAGCCAATCAATAGCAATCACACGCATGCAGCTGCTTCACAGTAAAAGCCTCGAGGCCAGTGCTTTTGTAACATTATCATCCACTGGAAGGCTTTTACTGTGAAGCAGCTGCAGGAAGTGTTAAGGCGGCATTTAAAGTTTGTAAAGTAGCTGGAATACAACTGGATTTCTGTACAGCTCTGACAAAGCAAGCATAGCTGAAGCAGCAGCTGCCAGCAGTACGATTATCGCTCCTTCTGACTGCAGCGCTGAATGACGTCTTTATTATGAAAATGAAAATCGTCCTTAAAAGTAAAAAGCACCACTATGGCATGTAAACATCAGCAGAGAGGTTCAGGTCACAACAAATCCTACATATTAATACTGTGTGTATAAATACATGTACACTGCTTTTCCCTCTAGATGACCTTACCTGCTAACCCAGAGTTCATGATGACAGTGGGGGTCCCGCAGCCCGGCAACGGTGGAGCTACAGGAGGAAGCGGAGGAGGCGGAGGTGCTGAGAACGCAGAGGGTGGCCCTGGAGGAGGAGGCGGAGGTGGAGGGGGAGGCGGCGGAGGTGGTGGAGCTGCTGCAGGTATGACCGATGAAGGTCCGTTTGACACTGGGAGAGACGGTAAATGGAAATAAAATTTCTGCATTTCATGACAGTTAACCCGCTAATAAACTGGATTTATATTAAACATACATATGCCGTTCACAGGCAGTGGAGGTGGTGGCGGAGGCGGCGGTGGCGGAGCCGGCGCACCCGCTACGACTCCCACGTGGTTCGGACCGACAGGAGCGCCATTTCCTCCCACCATCATGCCGCCCGGCAAGCCCTCCACACAAGAGGCTGGCGATGGCAGGATGGAAATGTCTCCGTCTCCCTTCTTGTGGATCTTGATGGTGCCCTGTTTCTCCAGTTCGTGGATCTTCTTCTCCAGTTTGCTCTGTCGCTGGATGGCCTCGTCCTTCTCCTTCAGCATCTGCCGCAGCGAGTGAACCTGCGAGCTGGTGTCTTTGTAGACTTCCTGCGTGGTAGAGGGGCAGAACCAGTTAAGATACGTTAAAACCATGAAGCAAGAAAAAACAAGAAAAATGGGTCTAATGATTGTTAATGTTGATGTAAATTTCCCTCATCTTTCCATGCAACACTTCTAATTTTTTGGAATACTTTGTGCCATATGTGGATGCTTTATTATTGCCTTTTTATTTGTACTTAGTGAGGACTGTGTGTGCTTAAATGACAACTCAAAAGATGGACGTGAATGTTCAGAGTCGGCGTCTGACCCTGATGGACTCAAGATCCTTGTTCCTTTGCATCAGCTGCTTCTCCAGCTCCACGATCTTGGACATGGCCTCATTCTCCATGTCCTGCAGCTTCTCCGTCATCTATAAGAACAACAGCCACAAGAGGAAAAGGAAGGGTCACACGGGGGAACTTGTTGCTTTGACAACATCCACCTCAATATGACAACATAGAGATCCAGTGGAGAATTGATGTAAAAGTGTTAAATATGCATATTTTACTGGATTAAAAGTAATCATGTGGACTTAAAGTGGCAAAAAGAATGTGCGTGTGTATGTGTGTGCCCTTGCTGTCCTTTTATGGTGGCTGACAGCATGAGATCACAGTTAATTCCAGTCTGAGAGGGCACTGCGTGATAACAAGCAAGTGTGACAGAGCTTCAAACAGACTGCCGTCGCTTCTCTGTGTCATCAACATCCTGACATGTTGGACGTTAATACGCAGCGATAGAAAAGGAATGAGTTTGAGGAGTTTGGGGGGATTTCTCAGAGAGTAAAATCAATCATCGAGGGCGCTCACGTGTGACATATTCTCCTCCAGCTCCTCAACGCGCTCCAGGGCAGCGTTTTTGGTCTCTGCATCCTCCAGAAGGGCTCCCACGTCAAAGACATTATCCAAGTAGGCCTGGATCTGGACCTGCAGCTTATCGCTCTCTGTGTGCTTTAGTTTCTGGAAAACATACACACGCACACACACACACACAAAAAAAGAGATATCATGATGATAACAGCGAGGGAGTTCATTTTTTCCAACATCTCATCCTTCAAGGCCAGCATTGATCCCAAGTATGGATTTACAGGACTGACTGTTTTTTTCTGAAGCAATGGAAAAGCCATTATTGACTGCTTTTCTGTCTCAGTGGTGCTGTAATGACAACCTATACTCTAGACTGAGCTTAATACTAAAGAGTTCAGTGTGTCCGCTTGTCCCGCACCAGTATGTCTCAACTCACGTCTAAGTAGTCGTCCAGACACAGCTTGGTGAAGTCGAACTGTAGATGAACTCTGAAGTTCATGTCCTCCACCGAGTGCACGACTATGTTGATGAACTGCATGCAGGCCACCTAGAAAAGAGAAAACATAGTTCGTTTTTTCAAATGTTTTTAATGAACCACAAAAAATGATAGATGCATTATATCGCTGTGTCAGTGATCACTTTCATCTGTATAAAAGAATTAACAGAGTATATTTATGTACTTTCATAGAAAGAGATAAAAGAATAGGAGCATTTATTCCACCTTTATCTTTTTTATGTTATAATACTAAATGCTTAGCTTTTTAATCTGGCTTTTACTCCAACTATATTTATATTTTTTTCTGTTTACACACCTTAACCATTTTCACTTTTATTTATTTGGTCAGTATTTGTCTATTTATATATCCAAACCTTTATTTTTAGCCATCTGTAGACTGTATCATGCTTCACTTTTATTCTACTTTATCTCAATATTTATACATTTGAATGAGTTTTGTTGTTTTGCTACTATAAAATGGGAGTAAAATCATAAAACTGTGTTAATAGACTAATTTATTTGTACGATGGCCTGGCACTTATATGACATGGTCTTATGCTCATTGTCACATCTGTTTTCTGGAACTGTATAAACGTAATACAAATCATTCATCGTTGTCCCTGCTCGGTGTGCAGAGTATCTTATCTGGCAGATTAAAAGCGATCTGAATAAATAAATTAACAAAATCAAACAGTTCAACTCATAAACAGATCAAGGCGGATCTCCTTGTGCTATCTAACGTACATAAACAAACACACACACACACTCAATTCCTTAATGAACTTCCAGTAAGAAGCTCAGTTGTCTCGCTGCGACATGGAAGCTTTGACAAAGTCTGTTTGCTTTACTCAGATGAAAGCCTACCAAGGGACTGTGGGCTGTGGGCTTGTGACAGAAGTCCCATTGAAGTACTATTCAAACGCTTTACACACACACACACACACACACACACACGTGCAGTATTTGCCTCACATCAATTAAAGACACTTAGACGGACACACACGCTGGATAAAAATCACGTCTAAGCTGGCACTTTCTTCACAGAGTCTTTTAGGCCGATCTGCCAGGCTAATTAGCACTACTCAGCCTGGAAATGACAGACTTGGCGAGGAATCCTCGCTTAGGGCCGTCCTCCTTGATGTACTGCACCGCACATCTGTAGGTTGTGCTGTGATGAGAAAAATTAGAGGGCTCGCTCAAAGACTTACAGCCCTGTGAACGTGTACCGTGGAGGCAACGTTTGTCTCCTCGTGGAGTTAATTTTGGACGAACGTGTGAGGACAAGCGTTCGAAATATTCAGATTTAATCCCGACTGTTTCCTCTAAACGTCTGATAGTGATGATGAAGGAGCAGGACTCGCTCAGAGCTTCGTGAGCCATGTGTGCCGGGTGATTTAGGAGTTTCAAGGGGTTGCAGTGTGATCAATAAGCCATTAGGAGCATGTGTGTGCTTGTGTGTGTGTGAACATACCATGAAGTCGATGTTGTTGTCCTCGTTCTTGAAATACTCCATTAGCCTCTCAAACCGCTGCGTCTCCATACACACCTGCAAAACAAACCACATCTCACTTGTTGTATTTATTGGGAGTGTTTGGGGGGAGTGACCCACAGCGATTTATGCACAAATGACACCACAGACAAAAAAACTCCCAAGACAAATACATTCCTTTCAGCTTTAATTTCATGCAAAGTGACACTAAAAATGTGTCTGGTGAAGACGACTGCTAAATACGCCACAGGTCACCCTAACCTCAGAGAAAGGGAGCTGATATGAGAGCGATAATTATTTTAATCAGTCATCTGTGGACTGCTGCTGAACGATTCTTCTTGTACACAGTGCATATGTGTTTAATATTGCTTGTGGTACAACTTTTACCACGTAGCCTGGAGACTTTTTTTTTTTAAGCAAGAATTTGGGAGACCGAAAAGTGAGCGAGAGAGATGCTCTGCAGTTCAGACGGTTCATCTTAAGGGCAATGAGGGAGATGGAGCGCGATAAAGAATTGAAAAGGAAGGGAGAAGGAAAAGCGGAGTGTGTGTGTGTGTGTGTGTGTGTGTACCCAAAAACCTCTGAATAATGTTTTCAAGTCTGAGCCTGCAGCCACTCCATCAAACAGTCAGAAGTCACTTAGCAAACTAGATGTAATGACGCCGCGTTCAAAAGTGTCACTTGTAAACAACCAACCTCTGCGAACTAGGATGCAGATCTTGCCCTCAGACGCTCCCCCACACTATCATGACATCAACCTTCATCTCATTAGACAAGCTGTGTTCTCCCTAAGCCTTTTTCTCCCACTAATGCCACTGAGAGCAACACTCAATATTTCATTCAGGGGTGTAAATATTGCATTAACTGCAGTCGGCCCATTTTTGCGAGCCGTATGCTACGAAATTGGGCTGCCGTTAGCGCCCACTCCATCATAAACCTCCCACTCTTTTCTCTGGCAGCCAGACTACCTCATCCAGACAGGCAAGGGTCAGGCAAGGCTGTCTGTTACATCTTTCTTCCTGCTATTCTGAGCTTTGATGTGTTTGCCAAATCCCGTTGACACACACGTTTAACTGTTTTCTCTGGATGATCTCTGCAGCTAAACGGCTGCCTGTAATCTGCGGACAAAAGAGCTCCTAGATGGTATCCCCCCTATTGCAGGAACGAGGAATTTGCCCGTCTCACATCTGCCCGTGGGGAGCATTCCTCCAGGGCTGAGTCACTGTTTCAAACTGCACAGTCGATATGTAATGACATATTCGTCTCGTCGGACCCCGCTTCCCTTCCCTCCGCGCAGCTCCTACCTCCTTAAAGTTGTCGAACGCAGAGAGAATAATTTCATGGCCTCCTCTCACGAGACAAACTGCCGCCAGGAGCTCCAAGACCAGAGCTTTAGTTCTGCAAAACAAGGAGAAAAATAAAGGCAGGGATGTTTAGTAAATGACAAGCGCCAGCGCTGTGACAAACCTGTACTTAAACACAGAGCAAACAAAGTGTAAAACTGTCCAATTTAACATCCTGCCAGTGCTAAAACCTCTGTTACCTATTACAGTGTCAATTACAATAAATATCTTAAGTTGTTTTTAAAATAACACAGCTTCATAAAAATGTATTATTATGTGGATATATCATGGAGACGAGGTCTGCCTTCAATAACTCACTAAAAAAAAGTTTTGTAATGTCACAACCTTGAGAGGAAGAAATGAATAAAAGAGCTCCACATTTTCATTTTATGGATTAAAAGGCCGGAATAAAAAATGAATACTTCAGGCCTAAAGTGTCTGTGTGTGTGTGTGCGTGCGTGCGTCCACACTCCAGTTCATTCAAGCAGGATTACTCTGCGAGGATGAGACGATGTGGGGACAGGTGATGCGAAGCGGTTTCGCATCCACTTTTGAAGAAATCCTTGAGCCTCGGGGCACAAAGTGAAAACACACACACAAACACACCCACCCACCCGCACACACACACACACAAACACACACACACACACACACACACACACACAAACACAGACAGAAGTGGGTCCTTCTGTTTGCTGTTTCAAAAGCAGCTGCCAGGGTAGTGGAGTGTGCCAGCGGTGCCCTGACCCGTCTGTCGGGATGAATGCGCCCCTGAGCTACAAAGACACTTAGTCTGGATCAGACTGTGCAGGTGCACTGAGGCTAATGTTGGACTCTGAATGTTCCATCATGGATTTGGGTCTTTGTTGGTAAAATATGTCGATGTGCCGAGCTCCAAATGCAACAAATCTCTTATCACCTTTCTGCAACGCAAAAACAATGAGCTTAATAATCTTACCGTGGGTTTTTATTGTTGAGACTTAGTGCAATTTCATTCACAGCATGTGGGTGTGACATCACCATGTTGAAGCCATACTGGAAGATGAAAAGCAAAAAAGGAGGGAGTAAGACAGAGACAAATAAGCTAATTAACAGAGAAGAGGAACCACAGAATAAGCAAGTGGGTGCATTCCTCTGCATAATAAATGAAATGGGGGGAACTAGCAGTGGAACAAATTGGATTTAGCTCGAGTTAGATAAGTGTGTTCTTTAGTCCAGAGGGACATGCAGTCTGTGTGGGCGTCCCCTGGGGACGGCAGAGGGGCTGACCTGGTAGTTCATGATAGCACGCAGGCACATGATGCAGACGTGGACGTCGTCTTTCTTGCAGACCAGTCTGGAGTTTTTCAGGGTTCTCCGGCTCGGCAGCGTGTTGCAACTGAAACGACAGAAACAATTCAGCGTTAAAAAAGGGAAACTCAAAGAGGTGTGCACTGGATAAACAAGAAAACAGATGCCCATTTCGGAGTGAGCCTCCAACACACTCCACCTCCTTCACATAGGGAGGCTATTAAACTGCCACGCCACCTTACATTAACACACACAAAGGCCGTATAATCTACGGCCGGGGCCGCAGGATGCCCCTCTTTCAATTGTTTTAATTTAATGTCCTTCACAAAGATATCATTTACAGCTAACACAATATAAGCCAGTCATTTGCATGCAACACAGTGATTGTGCAGCTTTATGTGGACAACAACAAGACCTTTTCTTGTGGTGCAGCCCACAATAAAAAAGAGAAATGCTGGGGCAGCAGTATTACTGAATAATATGCAGACAGAGCAGTCAGAGCAAAACGGTTTATTTTCAGACTTTTGTCATGAGGTTCAATTACCAGCCCGAGTTCTGAAGAAAAACGTGTCTCCGGGCTACTGATAGGCACGCCAATTCATGTCCGCTCCCATGTCTGAAGGCGTGACTCTGTGAGTCACAACATGGTGTGTGTGTGTGTGTGTGTGTGTGTGTGTGTGTGTAGTAGTTTTAAGACAAATACAGTTGAGAACTATTCTTTAATTAGGCAAATTTGTGTTTGTGCTCACACCAGTGTACGTCTGACATTTACTATGCCAGTCTGTTGAGTTTCTGAGATTCCTTCACGTCGTGTTAAGCGGTGTGTGGTGCCGACCGGGTGCAAAACAAACTCGCTGACATAAATGCAGCAGATTCACGAGACAGTGACTTACAGAACTGCAGCGCCCGCTTCACACAGCAGCAGAAAAAGATCTTAAAAGAGTTCATACAGGGTTTGTTTTTTTTCCCCACTGATTAATCAACGCACAAACGAAGGAGTGGCACAAGTAAGGAGGGAAATGAGTAGCAGTATTTCTTAATCTCAATTCAAAGTGCACCAATGATAAATGATTACATAACACAAGCAGCCTGTGTTGGCCTGCTATGGCTCGTCTGAAATGACTCAGCTAAACTTTATATAACACATCAAACGTGACAGAAAAGAACAAATGACGTTGCACCACGAATGCTTGAACTGAGTGTGATGATGATCAATAAGATCAATGACCGTGGGAAGGGAAGGGAATTCAAGGCGACTGTGGGGGGCGTGTCCGCTGAATGAGAGATGGAATAATTGCACAGACATATACAGAGACACAGTATTAGATCTGAAGGTATGCTGAGACGTCCACGTTTCGAGTCTTTCCTCTAATTTCCTGTCTCACCAATAAAAGAATACATTAATATTCTTTTTTTAAAACTGAAAAAAAAATATGAAGGCGTGTGAGACAAGGTATGTTCTAAATAACACCAAAGAACAACATCGACCACTACAACTATAACTAGATGATAATAACTATAAAACACAGGTCTAACACAGCTAGCAAACTCCATCTATCTCTTCACATACCGTCTTATTTGAGAGCACTTCGGACAGCTCAGTGTGCTCGATGTCCTTCACGATGGCAGTTTGTAGAAGACACATGCAAATCTTAATCTGACACGCAGTCGTGTGCGGTTATCGAGCTGACATTCTTCTAATTAAAAGCTAATCTAAAGCGAAATAAGCACAGCGGGGGACAAATATTCTGTGTAATGGACATAAGTTATAAAACTGGCAGTATTGACATCGCACACATCATGCATCCAAAATACAGAAGAGTCTTTAGAGGCCGCCTAATCTAGCCTTAGTGGTTGTAGTCTAGTGAAAGCCTTAGCTTTTACAGGGCTTTTGTTGAAACTAGGCTAGCTTCTGCACAGAATGGCATTTAGGGAGCCACACAAGCAGCACACAGACACAGGGGCAAGAACAATGAGTGCAGAAAAACCCATTTGCCCCGAGGAGAAGGAGAATTCAGTCTGACGCGCAGGAGGGGAGGCTGGCAGTACAAATAATTCACATCCCCGACACAGACAGCGGGACAAATAAACTGGGCAGCGCTAGCAGGGAGGTATAACACACAATGAGGCAGGGAGATTTTTGTATATATGTGTGTGTGTGTGTGTGTGTGTGTGTGTGCATTTCTTAGGAGGGAGCAGGGATGCAGGGTTAAGGCTGCAGAAAGCTCAGCAATGTGAACCTGCCTGCTGTCGAAGACTGGCAGACAGGAGAGCAGATGACTATGGAGGAACAAGAGACGGTTAGCCTCACTGAAGACAATCTGACCTGTTACACACAATGTACACAAGAGGGATGACACAAGGGGACATCCGGTGGCCTGATTGTCTGGTTATTGTTTGGATATTAGAAAATTGAATGTGCAGAAGAAACTGGTGCAAACCGAGGACGTTTCCATGGATGGTTTCCTTTGAAAGAACACACCTTTCTTATCGATGACCAATGATACACTTCCCTTAAAGTCGTGATAAAGGACTGAAAACTCCACTGTTTTTTATTATTATTCACATGCATTATCTTAAGTACTTAGCAAGAAAACTAAAGGCAAACAGTGTTGCACTGAAACATCAATGGAATGGCAGGGAGGATTAGAGAAATAATGCACAACTTTGGGATTGGAGCTTCAGAGCATGGGCTTATCAAGCAACTGCTGTTAGAGTCTAAATGGTCTGTCTGATGTTCATAAAACAAGAGATTTTTTTCCTTCTGCTGCATCGTCTGTCACATGAAAAATCGCTGTCAATCGTGTGTCATAATCATGTGTCATAATCATGTGCAAAACCAGCCCGAGTTTAACAATTAAAATTATTCACTCCTGCTGCAGAAACGTGTCTTAAGCCATTTAAGGTCTTACAGACCTCATGACCACATAAAGGAGCTGCCGAGGCGTCATATGAAATGTGTGACTTCTCAAAATAATCACAATACAGCCACACTGTTCCGGCTTAACACCAGATAACAAAGGGAGAGAGAGAAAGAAAAAAAAAGAACCCTGAAAGGCAAAGTTAGCCGTAAAAAGTTACAAATCGCACAAACATACATGGTGAACGGTAAGCCATGTGCACCGTACCGTAACGTGGAATGTCGCCCGGCACGTGTGATGCCGTTCCCAGTGATGGGAGACGGCAGGGTGCTTCCTCCATGTAGGTCTTCTATAGAGCGGCTCCAGGGCTTAGATTTATCTATCACAGCCTCTGGGTTGTTCTCCACACAATCGCCATCAAACCTGTCGCACCGTGGAAACAAGACATAAAATAAGAAACCAGCATCGTAAACGTTATGATGTGACATTTGAGAATAATTAACACCAGTTTTGTTTAAGACATAAAACACAGACAAATTATTGTTCTACGATCTCTAAATGTAGTTACTGAAGGTATGTCTGAGGCAGGACATTTTACAGTTGAAAATAAACTTTATTTGAAACAGTAAAAGTAAAATATCTGACGCTAAAGCAAGCTAACACCTGGATAAAGCTGGCCTCATAGACACTAGCAAAAGAGGCCTGAGCTAGCCTAGCTATGCATTCATTTAGCTGCAACCTTTATCCAAAGTACAATAAGTGAATTGAACTTCATCAAATATGCTCATTTAGAGCAAAACGAGTATAAAAGATAACATGCTAAGCTAACCAATACTAGCCGTAACGACCTACGCTAAACCAAACAAGCCACATCAGCTAACGAGCTACTAGGTATACACTGCGTCTATTACGTCAGCAGCTCAACATATTGAAACATAAATATATATAAAAATACAGATACATCTGTACTAACTCATATGTTGGTCAGGCACTTTTATTAATGAGTGCTAGCTGTGGTGAAAATGTGCTCAACTGCAGCGCTAAAGCCAAAATTTCTGGTTTTGGGTTTAGACATAATATGTAAGCAAGTCTCATGTTTTGTTGTACTTGGCAGAGACTGTGGAAAAGGCCGGTAGTTACAGCATACCTGTTATGATCTATTTCAGTTTTTAGACAGCTGGTCGTTTCTATGACTTTTTAAATGTTGCTGCAGTGGCACCGAGGGTAAACACACTTTTTACGGCTAACCATTCATAATGTGGACAGACCATAATAACATATGGTGAAGTAGGAGTGAATTAAAAATTTAACTGCGTGGCTCTTTGGCCCTGAACAGGGACCTTGTGACTGACTAATAATCACACCGTCAATCTATGAATAGAGGCCTATGGTTGGTATAACACACAGTGCCAATGTGTCAGCAATGGGCCCGAGTGACTCAGTGTTTCTGAGAACCAGGCAGCAGCCACAGCAGCAGTGGTGGTGCTGTGTTGAGATGCATCAGTGGCTGTGCAGAATAGCAGCATTGTGTTGCTTGTCAGTTCTGTATATAGACTATAATGGTATGGAGAGAAAGAGCTGGTAGAGACTTACGTGACGGCATACTGTGCAAAAGAAAGATACTCCACCAGCACGTCCAGGCCTTTGTTCTCCTCATTTAAGAACTCCCTCACCCACCTGAAGAGAGACGAAAACAAAAGATTTATCAGCACGCAAATTTTTCATTTATAAAGTTTATGGATAGATCTAGGCGTACTTTCAAATAATTCTAGACCATTTTGATACTACTCTGACTTGAAATCAGGTGAATGGTGTCTCTGCTACGCTCACATTGCACCCCATACACTATGTCTACACTATATTACCTGTGAGAAGTACCATCAGCTATTTCACCAATTTTGGTGAAACTGGAAAATGTTTTCTGGTTTTCCCCTCTGCTGCTCTGCACCAACTCTCTGTGATTTACAGAGTTTCCTGGTGGTCAGTAAAATAAACTGCTATGAACTTTGACTGTGAGCTCAGAGCATCACGGCAAGAAGCAGGAAGTGTGATTTGTGGTTTTGAGCTACAGAAATAAAATCTGACTTGACCTGACTCATTCTCAGAGTCTGGAAAAAAAAGCTGTGTGTCTACAGTGAAGCTTGAGAAAATACCTTTAAAAAAAAAAAAAAAACATTAAAGTCTGTGTAAAGGCAGTTCTGAGATTTCTTTCAAAATACATTAAATATGTTGGAAAATAGTTGCTGGAAACATGTGAAAAGACTAATAAAAAGGCTAATAAAAGAACGATATATTACTGGAATGTGGAGTTAGAGGTTAAAACAGCTTTTCACCAGTTTTCAGTCCAGGATTTTTGGGGCAGTCCTAAAGGGTGGCTCAATAACACGCTGCAGCCACCCTGAGCATACTCCTGCACCACTAGCAGAGAGATTAATTGATCTCGAGTGTTTTAGAGGTAGTCATCTAATTTTCTGAACTCATCTGACACATTTCAGTTGCTTCAAAATGGCTGCTTGACTGCTCCCACGAGTGGGCGTGGCTTCAGCACATTTTTATCTGATTTTGACACTTAATTTCAGAAACTTGTTATGCAGACTTTAAACATGCTTTGCCAGAGAAACCTGAAGAACTTAAAGGTCCAGCGTGTAGGATTTAGAACCACCTAGCAGTGAAGTTGCAGATTGCAACCACATGAATATCCTATCACATCTCACCCTCTTCATCCAAGCATGTAGGAAAAATTCTGCCCACGAAATCCACATAAAAAGCAAAAGGCCATATCATATTAACTCACAACCACAAATTAATGTAAATACACATAGCTCAAAAAATATTTCAAGATATTTTGAGATGCTTATAATAATAATTGGTGTAATTTCCTTTTTCTAACACTGCGCAGGCTTTGACCATACCTGACCTTGGTATCCAGATGTTTTCAGATTATTCCCCCTCTGTCTACACCTCAGTTTCTTCCTTGCTTTGCCAAGAAGAATTGTAATGACCCGTTTGAAAAACTTCAAAAGCTTCCTGGCTCAGAGCAGCAAACATATCACACATGCATGTGTTTGCCAAAGCATCCACACACACACACAGAATCTCATTACTGAGTCTGCCTCTGTTTCTCTACAACGCACACACACACACACATATAGTTTCTAACTCTGGTGAAGACAAGCCCCTAGATTGATCAAAAGCCCATTCTCACCTTCCTTGCAGGCACTGAAGTGGGCCACCCATTCAGCACTCGGCATGCTTTCATTTTTTTTGTATCCTGCACTGAAAAGCTGAGTTTTTTTTCACAGGAAAAGCTCCCGCTACCTTCGGCATGTGCTGTTCTTGCACCATATTTCTAAGCAGCGTGAGCTGCAGAACATCTTTATTTAATTGCATCCTATGAAGGTGCCTGTCTTTTTTTATTTATTTATTTATTTTTTTTTATTGGAGCCCCAACTGCTTCGACAGGCCTGATTGCTCAGTGATTAGAGAAATTTGCAGGGCGTAAACATAACGACACGCAGCCGGGCTTTTTGAGTGGTACCGTGCTGATGAAGATGTAATGCTTAACTGCTTTAAAAATCCACTAGCTGTTTCTTTATGAGCTCCCCTGTGGTGTAACTACATGGCAGTGAGTGAGACGAATGGGAGCGTCCAGTAAAGCGGTGCACACTGGTGGGGCCCGACGTGTTTTAAAAAGGGATTGGGAGGAGGTGTGGCCTTGTCGGGGCCACATGGTAATCATTACCGCAGGACACTAACTAACAATCCTCCCATTCACCACATGTTGTTGACCACTGAGCAACATGTGAGGAGCAGGCAGGGCAGGCAGGGGGCCGGGGTTATCATCGGCAGCGCTCGTACAGGGACAATCTGCCTATTATACGCAGCCTACATGATGGATATATTTCTTAGTTTCACCTCTGAAAAAGAAAGAAGCTGTAATCATTCATTGTCTGAGCGAGTGACATCCTGCTCCCTCCTGTACTATCTCAATCTCTCCTCCCGTCCCTCTGCCATTATGGTAATGCATCATTGTCTAATCTAGATTAAATAGATTATTAATGTAATCTAGTTTACCGACATAAGGTCTCTCAAAAGAGTTAATCCATGTAAGCAGTGCCTTGACTGAACTGCCTGACCGACACAGTCTCTGGTTGTGATTTTTTTAGCGTTTATTTTGATTCGAGGAGCAGAAAATCTGATCAGTGTGCAATCAGTGTGTAGGAGTGTGAGAGACAGTGTTGTCAGAAAGATGAGATGATTTGTGTGAGAGTCAGGGAAATTGACCAATTGGAGTAAAGTTATGTGTGTGGGCGGGAGGAAAAAGAGAAACCCAGAGGGATTAAGAGATGTAGTTTACATATCACGTGTATGTGTGTGTGTGTGTGTGTGTGTGTGTGTGCGTACATTTGAGATGATGTGACGGTTGTGTAACCAGAGTATCTCTGCATCTTTGCTGTCACAACAGTCCGGACCCAGCGGATGCTCTCATGGCTGCCTCATCCTGTCGTTGACGGGGTCTCAAAGTCTCCCGTGACCGCCCACCTTCAACTTCCCTCCCAGCTGCTCATCCTCACTCCTACCAAACAATCCTGGAGTATTGTTCATACCCGCACAGTGTTAGACGGCGATTTTGTACCGATTTATCGATTTCTTTGTGTACTTGAGGATCTAATCATGTTTCGTACCACAAGACCAAAAAACTCTGGTTGGCATGTAGTTTAATTGTTAATGTAAATGTGATTCCTAAATTACAGACACACAAACCAACTCCACTGTCAACCATGTCCGCAGAAATGAAGACGAGTGCTTTAGTTTTTTTATTTGGAAAACCAAAGAGTGAAATTATGCCATTAAAAGAGCACTCCCCCGGTTTACATTGCACTTTTATAGCATTATCAAACTCACAATGAGCAGTTTAAAAAAGGGTCAGAGATATTGCCTTTTTTTATTCCTCCTTTTTGTATTCCTGACAAAACCTGGCGCCTGTATAACCCACAGTATAATCCACCACGACCACTGAAGCCAGAGATTTGTCTGTGTTACACTAGTCTAAAGTAGACCTCAGACTCAAACAGACCAGCAGAATGACCGACAGAAATCTGGTAATCTCACTTCTTACTGGGAACCCCCACTGGGCAGGACTCCTTCACGTCACGTCTGCACCGCTGTTTTGGTCCGTTTTGCCCACCAGACTTTGTTTACTTGCACAGATTTAGTCATTTTTTTCCTGGTTTATGCGCTTCTGAATATGTAAATATGATACATAGTTAAATTGTTTCCCGTTTGGCTGTTCGGACGTTTGCACAGGGGGTTTTGTTTCTGTGTCTGACTCCAACTGGAGCCACAAAACTACCTGACCTGAAGTCTTAAAACAGACTTTGATGTGTGAAACTGATGAAGTTCCCCTTTAATGCTGATGTTTAGTCTTTTTTTTGTCATATTGCATAAATTAAGAACTGCTTTGATACCATT
The DNA here is from genome assembly GCA_028641955.1 of Protonibea diacanthus. Taxonomy (NCBI): domain Eukaryota; kingdom Metazoa; phylum Chordata; class Actinopteri; family Sciaenidae; genus Protonibea; species Protonibea diacanthus. Next base: position 17,718,610 of record CM053986.1, on the reverse strand, counting down.
CATTGTAACTGATTTAACTAAGTCAGGTATATTTTCTGTTGTTTCGAAACTGTTAAAAAAAAGTGCAATAATTATCAAAAAAACAAAAGCAAATTGATAATTTATGATTTAGTTGTACAAGTTGTTTTTTGTGCACTCACATCTGTCCCCATGCTGCATCTTTATTCATTTAGATGTTGCCTTGATAAATGAGGGCCCTGCCTGGATACTACACATCCCAGAATGCATTATGCCTCATTAATAATGCTAAACAATCCATCATAGTCTAATCGGAGACAGACCCCGTGATCTAGAGCAAGACGAAACATCGGGACATTCTGTGACGCCCCTTGAGATATTGATCTTTCCTTGAGGGTGACTCCACAACACTGAATCAATATCAGCTGCAGCGGGTTCATGCTTGTTATCCTGGAATACCTGGAATTATATCTAAATACTCCAGGGTTTTTATCTGTTGTGAAATCACGATCTCTCAAGCAACCACTACAATATTACATTTTCAGGATGGCAGATGGAAACGCTGATGTATCAAGTTGTGCAGCTCACCGACTGAAAGAAAAATGTGTTTTCCTTCCAGAGGCTACTCATGTGTCAGCCGCTCCGAACAATCAATCGATTCATCTTTTCTCCATCGCCACATGGCTTTCTGTGTAATATTAGGCCGGAGCACCAGAGATGAATGGGGGATGGTAGTGGTAGTGTTGGTAGTGGTTAGTGTCAACGTCTGCGTCTCCGGGTGTCTGGAATGTCAGGCTTTTCCCCCTTGAATCTATTACAACCAGGTCCTCGACATTTAACACTACACAAGCTTCACACAGTCCTACAGTGACTCACCCTATATGATTGGTCCGTAACGAAATTTCCAGTTCTCTCAGGACTTGGGTGGACTCCTGAACTCTTCGTCTGAATTTCTGAGGAAAGAAAGAAGGAAGGGAGTTAATATTTCACCATACCACTAGCACTGTAAATCATCAAGTGGTAGCACTGGGATGGTTTGGCTGGAGGAAACGTTTTCTGACGGAAAGGTCGGACAAACAGACGCAAACCGCAGTGACATTTAAATATGAAAGCAGGCAAGCTGTGGAGCGATTACAGAATAAAAGTTTGGATCGGGTTGTTCTAATAAGATTTTTAAGTGTGCAGTTTATTTGCCAGTAACAATTCAACAGGCTAAAAGAGAAGGCGAGCTGACTCACTGGAAACTGTGAATATGGAACAGTTCCCGTTATCTTGTTTGCTCACATTGGTTCTTTATATAGCAGTAATCCCCTCCCGGTAGCACCACGATAAAATCAAGTAACCTCATTGGTTACCTCTCAAGCCCTGCAAGGACACCCAGCAGCCAAACAAACAAACACACAGGTACACACACACACACATGCACACACACATTCTCAGTCCTGTTACTGTGGCTACAGCTGTGTGTGAACAACGTGAATTGAAGTGAGTGAAAGAGCAGACAACAGAGCAGAAAACTTGCGAGCTGGTTCCTCTTTGATTTCATCCTCTGACAGGGGGGTGATCTGCAAAAACTATAAACAAGGCAACCGCGGCAACACAACAAGCAAAGTGAATGACCAGTGGTGATCAAACGCACGAGGGAAATCCCTGATGGGAGGGAGTGACACTGTTGTATCAGAGGAGAAAGTTAAAATTCGAGTTGTAATACTTCATTGTTGTGGTGAGATTAAAAATGAGACTGCGGTGGGCCTTGAACAGCTCATTCAGCAACAGACTTCTACTCCCACCATGTAAGAAGGAGTGTGACTGCAGGTCCTTCATTCCGACTCTTTAACACCAGCATGACGTCATGACTTTCTTCAGCATTTTTTCCTACTTAGGAGTAATTTCTTATCCAGCTGGTGTACACGATGAGTGAGTGAATTTCCCCACTGTCAGATCATTAAAGTCTATTTTATCTCATCTTATTTTAGTTGCATATAGTTGCATTTTATTAAATACTGTCACAAATAAATCAACAATAATTTATTTTCATATAAAACAGACCTTTTTTCACAGCAGCCATTTTGACATGAAACAGTAGGTAAACACAGGTGTTTCCAATGATACTAATTAAGACTCCATTCAGGTCAAACGGAGTCAGGGTGCTGCTGTGGTGCATGTTGGCTCACTGGAAAGGCTCTGCAGCAATAAATGAACTTTAATTGGTAACACTGGAAACACCTACGATTCTCATGTCAATCAAACTAATTAACTGTCTCCAGTCAAATGTTGTTTTTACCTTGTTTTATGCGTTTTTCTGTTTCTTTTTCCAAGTTATGAGAAATCTGAGGTTATTAAATCAACTTTTAATGCATCACTATCGTCATATAGTCCAAAATATTATTGTATGTAAAAGGGAAAAAGCACAAAAAAGTATCTCATTAAAAATGTTAAAACTTTTGATTCCTATTACTTATATTATGTTTATGTAGTTAATAACTAGTGTAATTTACATGATCTGACGTTTATTATATGAAGTCCTATTCAAACAAAAACAAAATGAAAACATGGATTATTAATTAACTAAATAAATTATATTACTGGAAAGTTATTCATGAGAATATTTCCTAAAAATGTCAGACTTTCTACAAAAATATACAAACAGTTTTGTGACTTTGTTGAGGGGTTTCTGCACTTTTTACTAGTTATGGGAAAAATAAAAAACAACACAAAGTCTAAAAAAAAATTCTTAGTCAATTAATCAATACGTTGATCAACTGAAAATGAATCCGCAACAATTCTTATAACTGATTCATCAAAGTTTTGTTTTTTAAATCACCAGTTACAGCACCGCAAATGTGACATTTCTCTGTTTTAAATCATTGTAAACTGATTTTCTTCGAGTTTTGGACTTGATCGGACAAAACAAGACATCTGGAAACGTCACCTTGGACTCTGGGAAACTGGTAAGGAGATTTTCCATGGATTAATCTGGAAAATAATAGTCAGACTATAATCAACAATGAAAATAATCATGATTAATCATGACCTCCCCTGTCAAACCCTCTAAGGTAATATTAAAAAGGGCTTTTTGATTCTCGTTAAGGCAGTTTCTGCACGTCTTGTCTAGTCAGAGGGAAGAAGAAGAAGAAGAGGAGGAGAAGAAGAAGGAGTCCAAGTATCCACCCAGGGTTGGAGGGCCTGGTCACTTTCCATGATGTGTTTGTATCAGGGAGGAAACAGAGCTCAGCCCTATGTTAACCTATTATTAACATCCACAGAGAAGAGAGCTGTTCCCATAGCTAGGGTCCCTCTCTCTCTCTCTTTAGTCTGTCTTTGGGCTTGGGCGGTGTGTGTTTGGCACATGAGGAGATGAGAAACAGAGTGTTTTTATTAGGGAGGAGCCCTTTGTGCGTTTGTGTGGAAAGCGGAGCACATTTAGGGGTACTGCGCAGGCTCCCAGAGGCACCCCCTCCTTCCTCCTCCTCCTCCTCCTTCTTCTTCCACCAAACGCCCTACACTCCACACTTTAAGTACTACCAGCTGCAACACAGAGGAGGAGAGAAGAGCCTACAGTGGGGGGAGAGGGGGTGAGGGTGAGGACGACATGAGGAGGAGGAGAAGAAGAAGAAGGTGGAGACAGGGAGGGAGCAGTGAAAGGGGAAAGTAAAGGCAACTAACAGTGTGGAAGAGAGGGGGGGAAAAAGGAGAGATTTTGGGGAGTGTGAGCTCAGGAGGGGTCATCCTGGAAACAAATCAATGGCTGATACATTCTTGGGGACTAGTTGGACTGGAGCTCTTCCTCCTTGGCTGCCGATTGGCTGGGAGCTGCCCAGAGGAATGCATCGAAGCCTGCCTATGGAAAGCAGAGGCAACGACCTCTAGCTCTCTCACGGCGGCACAAAGTGGCAATTGTTTTGAGTTTGAAGAAAAGGGGGATGGAGCAGGAATGTAAAAAGAAGCCCATAACTCTTTCTTTCCCTCTCTTGTCCTTCTTTTTTTTTTTTGTCTCTCATTCTCTGCCCATCTCTTTCCCCCTCTACCCTCTCTCCATTATCCGGCCTCCCTCTCCTTTGCCCTTCTCTCGTGCAATCCCTGTTTCCTTGTCTGCTTCCAGTTTTGGATTTTTTCCCCCCAAAATCCCACATGTCTCTGACCCGTGAGACTAAACATTAAAAAACGAGATGATAAATAAACAAAGAAACGCACGGGAAAGTTTCTCAAACGTTGCCTCATCTAGTGTAGTTATATATAGACCCAACAACCAGTTAGTCATGTAGCCACAGATGAGTTTAATCAAAAAGAGAGAGAGAGAGAGGCAGGATGTGGCTTAGATAAGCTCTGATAGACACACCACAAACCTTGTTGTCTTGTCTGTCTGAAGTCCTTCAGCCATGACCGTGTTACACGTTTACACGCAATGTGCTTTAAACATGGCCACCATCTCCTTCAAGGAACAATTTGGGAAAATGCGCTTATTGATGCCGCTCTGGTGTCTGAATGCTAAATACAATCAGGAGGTTGTTAACTTAGCTTAGAGGGATTTTATTAGCTTCGGTATGTCAGGCTAGATGTTCCCAGTCTTTATGCTAAGCTAAGTTAACTTCAGGTTCATATTTAACAGACAGACATGCTCATCCAATGCCCCATTCCATGTATTCCAGGGGAATACTTTTCACAGCGATCCAAGCCTGCTGTCAACAAACCTTGAGACTATCTTTGCGTGAGCACACATTGTCACACTTTAAACCTTTACAGTGTTTTGTCTCCTTTTAACCTGCGTCATTCTCCTCTCGCTTCCGGCTTTTATCAGATCTCCTGTGTCATCTCTCAGGCATTAACGTTATGCATCAGAACCACAGAACTTTAACAGTCTCTGAGACCTGTGGGTCCCATCCTTTTTTGTCTGATATAACCCCCAACAGGCCGTCAGATGAACTCAAGTGGCCCTTCATCGACAACAAACATGTTTATTCATTTTATCTTGAACAATATGTTCTTTAGCACTATAAGTGAACTGTAAATGTTTTTATTGGCTTGACCAAGTTTGCATTTGTATGCAGCACTCACTAACACTTCAAGCACCTAGCTGTCTATTACATTTGTTTGTTACTTTTCAACCACTTAACCATTACTTTTAGCCACCAATACAAACTACAATGTATTCTTCACTTTGCAATCAATCATCCTTTCAAGCATTTATCCATTAACTTCAACCAACTATAGCAAATGCAACTTTTAACTGACTATTTCAACTCTACTTCCATATCGCATAACATGGTGTCTTAATTAGTTAAGCCACTCCATGCGTACATAATCTTCCATGGCAAAGCAGCAGCATTCCTATTCCTGTTTCTATATGTGAGCCATTGTCTCTTGCAGCTGCGTGGTCCATCCATTTGCCACATATACCTCTGCTCATGCTGCTCTAGCTGGCTTATTGTGATGTAAAATTTTAACTCCAGTCAGCACAAATTGAATTATTCAGCGATCTGTTGTTATTCTGGCAGAGTCTATTGGTTAATTTGTTTATCACAGAGGCTCGTCTCCCAGCACTACCCCCCTACTGCTTTCTCACCCAGGCCAGAAAAGACTTCATTCTGGCAAAGCCTGAGAACTGGCTGATATTTGCTTCATGGAGCCCCTCTTACTCCCCTATTCTCCCTTCCAAGCAGCCAGGGAAGCCAGGGCTGCTGCTGCTGCTAAGATGACATAAGACCATTTTTATTATGTAGCTAAGACACATCTGATCTCCTATTAGCTCATGCCACTGCAAGCAATTAGCAACCTAGATTCCTCTCTGACTATCTTCAACACTATTATTCTCTCCTCTACTGTCAATTAACTCTTTTTTTCCCATTGCTCTTCCTCATAGAGGTCAGAGCACGCTGTCAGCCACAACCACCACCTCCATACCACACCACAAGGGATTGGTAAGGATTCAGTGTCTTGCTGAATGACACTTTAGCTGGGCAGATGTTTCTCCAAAATGGGGCGTTCCAGATAAACAACTGTCTCCTTTCTCACACTGTTGACTGTTTTGTGACTAAAGTTCCAAATCTGTCAGCCCCAGAATCTTTCCTCAGCAGAAGGGGATATCCCGAACACGAGATAGAGGGTCAGAGGGGAAGGAAAAGCCAGAGCAGTGGAACGGCCATGCCGCTGGAACAGGATAGCGTTTTTTTGCGAGGGCACTCACCTTTCTTGTGACTGCTGGATCTAGATAACTCCTCAGCTTTTGGAGGTACGTGTGCGGCGGGTTTTTCACTTGGAAGCGCTCCTGTCACAAGAAGAGGAAAGGAAAACAAGATGAGAGAAAGAAGACAATGAGAGTTCGGAGAGAGGAAGTCAAACATCTGAAAATGTCTGTGGTAGGAAGAGGACAGATGTTACACTTACAGTACTTTAGCTTTAATTTCAGGCAGTTCACACCCTCACATGTCTGAACACATTGAGACCAAAGCCATCAGATTAAAACTAAACAGGCTGTAAGTAAAGTCATCATGAGTCATTCTCTAATTGATGGGAACCCAGATTACAGTTTAAGAAGCAGACAGAAAAAAAACAACATTTCCTCGACTCATGCAATGGTAGACATACAAAGCTTTTGTCACATGCTTTGACATTGGACGTAAGAAAACCAACATTCTATGGACCAATTGTTCCTGGAGGTTACCTTGTAGATCTGAATGAAAATCAGCATTAGTTGACTTCTTAGAAAACTGAACACAGGACTCATTCAAGAATATAATTGAGTTGCACTTTAAGAACAGTTAGTGTTGTCAAAGTCACAGTTGTACTGTACTGTGAAATGACTAATGTTTGTTAGAGGAGATGTTTCCACTCTTGTATCAGCAAAATACGCATCAATAGTTGAATGCGACAAGCAGCCATCAGTTAAGGTTGTTCAGCTTGCACGAGGCTATAAACGATCTAACTGTTAATGACTGCGATGAGTTTTCATGTGCTTAAAGTCTGTGTAAAATCAGAATTAAATTTGTGTTCTGAGTTTGTCAGACCAAAAAAGGTGTCAAAATCAGGTAAAAATGAGCAGTATTCTCAGCTCCAGGACTGTGGGGGCGTGTCCGCTGAATATGCGGAAGCCACGCCCACTCATGAGAGCAGTCAATCAGCAATTTTGAAGCGACTGAAACGTGTCAGATTCAGAGTTCAGAAAATGACATGACTAACTTTGAAACACACTGTCTCCATCTCTCTGCTAGGGGTGCAGGGGTATTCTCAGGGTGGCCTCAGCGTGTCATCGAGCCACCCTTTAGGACCGCCCCAAAAAATCCTGAACTGTTTTTAACTCCACTATCGTTCAAAGTCTTTTCACATGTTTTCAGCAACTATTTTCCAACATATTTAATGTATTTTGAAAGAAATCTCTGAATTGCCTTTACACAGAAACCATAACCTTCCTGGACATTGTCGCCAAACGTGTGCGAATGTGTGCGTACATGTCTTGAAATCAAATCCCTCACTGTTGTGCTCTAAATATAAATACAAGAGATTAGTGCTGGATTTGGATCAGTGTGTTGAGCGAGAAACAGTATTTGAATCAGGCTGAGTGACACACCACAGAAGCATGAATGGTTCTGTTCACCACACTGCATTGTATCTAAAAGAGCATATAATTCAGGAAATGTAGTCTTCATATGATGTGGGCATAGACAGTCAAGACATATCCTGACTTAAGCAATTAGCTTGCGCTGCTGGGCTTTCTCTGTTATACATCACCCGTCTGTCTTTGATTTTCGATGCATACCAAAGTATGATAGGACCTCAGCTGCAATTTTTTTGATCTGCTTTTCATGTGAAACATTTTCTCTTCAGGACAGTAAGTACAGTATAAAGTCACGCATTCATTAGTCAGCTCAAAGAGAGTTAGACATCCACATACCAGGAGGTAGCTCTATGGTTTTCTGAGTCAAAGTATATTTTTGACATATTCTATTTTGTGGTTCAACACCAGAGGTCCCAGCAGCGAAACAAAGAGACAAATAAGACATTACACTTCAGATCTAAACCGGCAACCTCAGTGGAAGTTGAAAATGTGGCCACATGGACAAGATCCCTCACCGCCTTCCCACCAAGGTGCAGCAAGTTGTGTTCATAGGATTGCACAATTTAAAAAGGTCATAACTGGAGCCCTGTATCTCTGCAGGGATGGATAAAATTTACACTCATTTTCATGCAACCCTCCTGTGTCTACTTCTACGTGTGCTCCTTCATTTCCCAGAATACCTTTTGTCATTTAAAACACCATCACCACAGACTTGTTGCTGCAAAGAGTGTAAAGGTTTTTCCAACTGAGAAAAAGTAAAATCATTGTGACAATCAAGTGTTTGTCATTTTGTTTGCATACTATACACAAGGGCCAAACTAACAACACAAACTACAGCTTATAATATAAGGTAACATTTGCTACAAGTCTATTGTATTGGATCAAATGCTGTGAAGGTGTTCACATCATTGTGCCTCTCTGTACACAGACACTGAGATCAGATCAAATTTCTAGGCTATTCTGTATTATCAGCAACATCACAGTTATCACTGCCAGAGTGTGTCTGTCTCACGAAAACAGGAAAGACGAGAGTGGTGTCAGGAAAGAGAGCTAGAGCTCTCATGGACATAGCGAGAGACAGACTGATGGATCAGCCCCGTTTGTGCATTTCATTGCTTAAAAATTATCTGTCAGCGTGCCAAATGATAAATGAGTCGACAAGTACTGTATCCTGTTGCACGCAAAGTAACGTGAGGAATGGAGGGCAGTAAATACATGAAGAAAAGGACTATAATAATACAGAGAAAATGTCTGTTTTTTAGGAGCTCATATAAACAGGTTCCAACATGCTCGGTGGCAGTTATAGAGTTTGTCTGAGGGAGCCGGTTTGGATTATTTCGAGGGGTGAGGTACACTTCGCCCTCTGCACCTGAGGAGTTCAGCAGAGAGGCAAGAGGGGGGAAGTAAGTTCATATGAAAGCAGTTGTTTGCTGTCGCTTTGTTGGCTGGAAAAAGCCACAGGATTGCAACAAAGTCTCCGTATCTGACAGTGATGAGTTCATCTTACTCCGTTCTTTATGCGTCGGATGTTTTGAACTTGTGTTCACATCAAGAGCATCCTCCATATTTCATAAATTCTTGTAATTGCCCTGAAAAAATGTTTAATATTTCAACCTCTGGTGCCGTTTGCTGGGCCTGTTCTTCAAAGGCGATGTACCTGTCATCTCCGCTTCCCTGCCTCCCTCCATCACCGTTGCCATGGTTACATAAAAGTGATTCACTGTAGCTATGACACAGAAAATACTTCATTCCCAGAGCTGATTTGCTGTTACGGGTATAGGCTTGTTGGGAAAACAAGGGGGGAATAAAGACATTGGAGGGCTAACTATATTCCTTTTTCTCTAACTGTTGAATGATAGAAAAATGGCTCGCCTTACATAATAAACATCAACTTTTTATAACTTTCTCGACCAGCCATTTTAAACATGGATGACACAGACGAGGAAGCATTTTGTTCTGTTTCAGTAAGTGAGGAAGTATCAAGAAACCAAGATGCCTGTCATCAGAACTAGTGTTTTCGGAAACTACTTCACTGACAACGAAACCAACTATTTTCACTTCAGGTCTGACAGAGGAACATGGAGTCCACTCCAGACTGAAAGAGGATCTCTGACTGCTAGTCAGCAGCCCGATGAGCTCTCTGTGGCATCGTTCCTTTCGGGGTCAGTGGCTGTCAGTACAGTTTGAGTGGGTGGCGGCAGTGGTGGTCTTGATTTTGTCTCCGTTTTTTCTCGTCTGTTCAGGGAGGCAGAAAGACTCTCTGGCACGGAGGTTTTGTGCGGGCTGAGTGGAGCACTCAGACCACAGCTCACTGCACAACGTGCACCCTCTGTTATTTCCTACATGCAGCACTTACGCCAATAACAGGCCGAGTTTTTTAACTGGATAACTGATGTGTGCGCCCTGCTGCGCCACTTAACCCACTTGACCAGAGGAGCCAGGGGAGAGTGTAAAGACCAAGAAAGGCTTATAGGATGAAGGCAGGACAATGGAGCATGTGTGCTGTGTGTGGGACAGACTTTCTCCAGGACTGGATCAAAATCACTTTTTTAAGGTTGATTGATTAAGCTTAATTAATTCAAATATTTCCTTTCTTGCGAGTCTTGTAATTATGCAGCTACAACACACTAAGTCTAACTTAGTGTACAGCTCGACATCACACCATATCATACAGACAAGTGACTGATGCCCACCTGATCACAGATGAGTTCCCACTTCTTCTCGTTGTCATACTGCCGCAACAGTCGTGCTTTGTCCGGAGGAAGATTCATCGAGTTCTGAGAGAGAGAGAAAAAGGTCAGAGTTAATTGGATGCGGATAATGAAACACCATCAGTCACATGAGTCCAGTAAAAGCGGACATCCCAGATTAACTAAAAACACTGGAGCTCATACACAAGAGAGAGAAATGTCAATCATTATTAGTAATCTTTCCTTTTTTTCCCCCCAGTAGTATTACGCACCATATCAGGGTATTTACAGCATTAAAAAAAACATATTTTAGAGATTGAGAAGCAAAACAATGAGTTACAGTTCTGCACCAGGTTATCCTCTCTCTGCTTGGCCATTATCTTCAGACTGCAACATTGGAAAGTGAGTAGATGACAGATATAAGAGCCATAGTTGGCCAAAGAATGGTGAGATTAATGTGGTAAATTAACAGGTTCTCTAAATGAGGGACAAAGTACCGTTGTGCAAAGGAACTATTTCAGCACCAACCGATTTCCTGACTGTGATCTGCCCACTTCAACTCCAGTAATCTGATGTGGTGGACGTTGGACATTATGAGTGACTCAAAGGTACATTGGAAACAGCTGTTGAAGAAGTTGAAAACAATCATCATTCACTTTCCCTGATAAGATTTTCAGTCTAGAAATCAAACCCTGATTTAAACCACCCCCGAACCCTCCTGGTTGAAACATCTTTCCTCAATATTTTCCATATTTTCCTACAGCACCAAATACGAGGCAGACAGAAAAAGGCACTAATGAGAAAATCTCAAAATATCCGGAATGTGAAGTGCTGCAAGAGTCTCAGAACACAGCTGGGAAAAGGAGGTGTCTCCTTAATGAGAGTAAGGTTGCGACACTGAGGCAGAGAGGGGAAATATCTAAGCTCTGTTGTCTGAGTCGACACTTTGAATTTGAGAACCGGGCGACCGAGTTTGACCCCAGCATACTAAATGAATCCAGCAGTCGCTCATTCCAATCAATTGACCAGACATCCTGAGACACTGTCGAGGGAGTGAACAAGTGTGAGCGGGCAAGCGATAGTGAGAAACAAACAACTGGGTACTTCTTTTTCCTCCTGATTGCAGTCAACGAGATATTCCTCGTTTAGGATTTCCTTCGTGAAAAGTGTCATTTCTTCTTGACAGATCTAATCTGACTCGTGTTGATTAACAGTGTCATGATTTGGGGTTTGTCTCCCATCTCCTTGTACCTGTAACTTCACTTCCTGCCATTGCGTTTCCCACCAGTAATGATCATCTGTTCCAGCCTTATTAGTTTTCACCTGTGACTCGTCATCCTCATTCTACGTTCAAGCGTTCCAGCCATTCCTTGTGTTTTGTTTGCCAGTCTGGTTTTGACTACTTCTTTGTTTCATTGGACCTTGCCTGTTTCATGGATTTTAGATTTAACCCGCTCCTTTATGGATTTGTTTGGACTGCTCCATAAGCTTTTGTACATTCTCTTTTGCTTTAACCATTGCTCTGCCTCTGTAGCATTTGGGTGCTATTCCTCGTGCTCCCTGCGTGAACTGTAACAAACAGCACGTCTCAATCATCCAGAAACGATTACATAACTCCTTTCTTTATCCTGCTTTGTCTCCTTTTCCCTGGAGTACGAACACCTCTGCTGTTGTCTAAAATTTGGCTCAGTGTAACACAAGCTTGGTTCACCGAACCCCCATATGAATTAGCTTAATCGTACCACCTACAGTACAGAGAGCACAGAATAAAACTTGTGACCCAACTGGAGATTAGCTAGCCACCCTCAGCAAAAATCCAGAGAGAAAAATATATTAAAAACATGATATGTGTGTGTGCGCGCGCTCCTCTAACAACAGGTGGAAATGTATTTTACAGCCTTTGCAGACAAAAGCTGTCAAATCAAGGCAACAAACTTCAAAAGTGATTCATCTGCGTCCTTCATCTGCACTTTGTAGAGCGAATGTTTTCCACTGCTAAGGTTAGAAAAAAAGGGGGGGAACATGTGGCCATCTTTTCCCCCTCCTCATTCGATGAGCTGGATCATCTATCAGTGTGTGTTCAGCGCTCAGCATCCACTTTTTCTCACAGGGTGGAAGCGAGAGGAAGATGGATGAGGAATATCCTGGGATCCAGCCTGTTTCCATGAGTGAGTAATACCAGGATAGAGTCAGACACTGATGGAGTAGTCTGACCCACGACTTGCTTCGGAGCTTAAAAAGCATTTTATCTTTTATACTGTATATTACAGACTGGCTCGGTTATTGATGATCCATTTTAATATTAAAAGCGTGCATTTAGAAAATAAAAATCAATGCAGAGAGAGCTGTTTGTACACATCGTTGCATCTACCTAATTAATAATGAGAGGAGCTACTTTGCTTTTCTAATGTAAAGGCAAGCAACAGATTTAAACGGATGAGTTCACCGATTACAAAAGAACAAGAGAAGCTTGCAGGAGGTTGACCAGTTTGTAGACCTTTACACTGACACTGAAAATCCTGATATGACAGTACAGTTTGCTCTGTGAATGTATATCAATGTCTTCTGATGCATCAAAACCAAAGAGCAGCACAACAGTTTAAGTTTTACTTGGTGCAAACACAGGTTGCAGCCCATCCTTCCTCCTCCTACGAGAGCAACCAGGACATCACATTAGTATTCAGCAGACGCTATGAGCCGGCTGATTGCTGCTGTGCTGACTGCAGGGAATAGGGAGTCAGAGGGGCTCTATTGACTCAGTCTGGCTGCTAACCAGAGTTAGTACCCACTTTCCTTCCCTAAACACATTAAAATACAATCTAACACCTGAGTAGACGGTCACATTAAATGACAGAAAGCCACTAGCGGTCTCACTATATCACACACAAAACGAAAACCAGGATTAAAGGAGGGTAAATAATTTATAATTATAATAATTTCTAGGCTTCTCCGTTGTTATGTTTGGATACTGGCGAACTACTGGCTTGCAAACAGATGGGTTTGTGGTAATCACATAGGTGCTTGATGTAGGTGCTGTGCCCCTGCAGACGGGCTGCGCTGATTTGCTGAGTCGCTGTGGGCTTCCTGCTTGGTGAGGCTCCAACTAAAGCAAAAGAACCACTTCTACCAGCCTTCATTTCATCCCAACGCTAATGAGCAGTGACAGGCACTCAGCTCGCTGGGGTCAGGTTACCCTATGTCTACAAGCACACGGTTTGTGTGCGACGGTAAGTGTGTATGTGTGCGTGTGGAATTAATGGGGTGATGGTTGAGGTGGGTGTGGTAGCTTTTCACCAGCACCTGATGGTAGGCCACCCTGACGAATACACACACACACACCTAAATTTTACTCATTAGGATATCTCGGAGTAATTTAAGTATTACTGCAATAGTATACGGATGATTCTGGATGATTATGACAGTTTTGATCCATTCAAACACAGATATATCTCATGTTTCTCATGGTTCAACCACCACAATTACAGTTTGATATAAACTAGTGGCAAACAGTGCAACCTGCTACTAAAACATGCAGCAACCTGCTATGATCATGTCAGCCGTGAGATTTTATCCTTTATAAGCGAAACAGCAGACTGCAGAGTGTGTAGCTTCAGTGTTTCAAGGAAAGGAATCAGCGCTGGAAGCGTCAATAATCCAAATGTGATAAAAGTTTGCACAAGTATCATGGAAAGGAATATGACGTTGAACAAATATCAAGTAAAAAAGTGTGCCAGGAACCAACAAACATTGTCGGAAATAATGGCAAAGCATGAGAAACTCCCTCCAGACAGAAACAAAATGAACGTCAAGAGGGGAAATCATGGAATTTACTGTGTTGGATGACCAACCAGTGTGTGTATGTGTGTGTGTATGTGTGTGTATGTGTGTGTGTGAAATGTGGGGTTTTTCAACGCTTCAATATCTCTAGCCTCACTTCACGCTGCCAAACAGACATTTCATATCTGGAGCAGCTGTCCCACATCTGTACTGTTAGACAGTGAATTCCTTTAGAAACATTTGGAGGCGGTGAGTTTTAGCTCAAACACAAATCCCGTCATAAAAAAAAAAAAAAGAGCCAGCACTATGGAGAGGGTTCAACGACACAAACGACAATCTAGATTATGCTCTGACTAATGATATTAATGCATGTTAAAGACTATGAAGTCTTAATTGTGGTTGGTTGAAGATGTCACTGGCTGTATTAGATTGATGCAGTTTAATTATTCTGGTTATAGTATATAACAGTTTAACTGACTTAAACAGTCCAACATTTAAAACAGGAAAAATGAGTGTTTGATCAGTGGATTACTGGCAGAGAGTTGAGCTGTAGTATTGAATCAAACATTCAAAATCTGGTGTTCATTCTCACTGGCTTTGCGTCAAAGAATCTTGCTGAGTAAAGGAGAGCAAATTAATTGCAAGGACACCACGCTGAAGAAAGTGCTGTATATCTTAGAAGGCATGTGTATAAACCTTAACCTAAGATTAAAAGTTATATTAGTTAATCCTGAAAACTTTGCTGTAACTACAAAAAAAGGCTTGCTGAATTAGAAAGACAAGACTCTGCATTTGAAGTACTATGTTCACTGGCATGTTGTAAGGACAGACAGGACAAATTATCCAAAACACACAGTTCCTGCTACATTTAACATTTGTACGTACAGTCAAAGGCTGCATAGCAGTAAATCTTTAAACACAAACTACCCAGTGTCACACAGTGTCTTTACTTTGCTTAACTATAATACACTGGCCACAGACAAATGATGATTATTTAGGCCACATTCAGACAAACGATCACTGCAGCAAAAGTCGGGGTGTGTCTATTTGTGCTGAATGTAACTGCTGTGAAACAATCAGAAAATAACTTTTTATTTTTGCTGATTAACCGGCTTTCTCGATGCCAGCGCTCTCTCACTCTCATTCACTGTCTGCATCTCTCAACCGATGCTCACCTTCTCTGTTTCTCTCAAACCAAAGGAAGCTTCTTCTGTCACTGTTTTGTGGCATGAATTGTGAGCCAGACACAGATCTAGAAGCTGGGTACATGAAATAAACAAAGCCAGAACACAACAGGTAGAGTATCACAGACTTCATTCATGTTCAGCTCTAATAGCCATCCTGCATCTCTGACTTACGAATTGGTCGTTTGCTTTTACTGTTCTGTCCTTGCAAAAATGATAAACTAACCAAAAAGTGCTGAAAATGTCCAGACCTTCTAGCACTGACCAGTGTTTTTCAAGCCATAGCACATCAGGCGTTTAATGAAAAGTAGCATCAAGAAAAGTTTCAGTACATCTCCAACAGAAGAGCAGGTCAACAGACAGAGCGTCTTCTTCGTCTTCAGTATCTGTTTGAACAAAGTGAAACTAAGAACAAAAAACATGTTACTCGGGAACTGAAAAAGAAAAAGAAGTTCAACCCAAAATGTTGACTCGAAATGGTTTAATGCAATCTCACAGCAACAGTGTAAACTACGTGGTAATCCTCTGCTGCGTCTCACCACACCACGGTGCTGCTAATATCAATCTGATGTTAATGTTTTACTCACATGGGGCCTTAAGGCTCAAGAATATGGACAGAACTTATTAGTTTCCATGTATCCTCTCATTAGGCAGCTTGAGTCATAAAAAGAGTAAAAATAGGCAGCTGGCTCGAAGCCCACCAACCAACCAACCCACTACCTTCCAGGAGGTCTGCGGAGGCCTGGCCCTCGCAGCACAGCTGGCTACAAAAGCAAACACACAACCCACGTGAAGGGCCTGCTTTAGTTGCGGTTGCTGTGAAAAGATGCGAAGTATGTTAACAAAAATGAGAAGCTATCCATTTTATGTCTAACATGGAATATTCCACAAGCCAAACTAACCAGTAGCTCATCAAGGATCAGCTGGGATACAGATGCAGATAATGAACATTTGAATATTCATTAACCCTCACTGTTTAATTACATTCATGCGCATTTATTCATGGCCTGTGCATTGAGTGTTCTGTTCTTGTACATGTTCAATATATGCACTTCACCAGGAATTAAACTGTGGTACAATAGGCAAAGTGGGTTGTTCTGTAATCTCTTGGAAAAAAAAAAGCTAAAAGCTGTACATGAGTTCCTGGCTTTCACGTCACCACTTGACTCTTGAGGGGTGCTCGTGACCATATTTCACCTGAGTGCACTCAACAAAAGAGCTGAATGCATCTGAAAAAAGAAGGGGAGGGGGGCAAATAAATAAATGTGATGTAAATGTGATGTGCTGTGGACAAAAACATAGTCAAGTCAAAGACTGGAGGTGAAACGCCTTGTTAGAAATGCCTAACACGGGGTCCAAAAACCAAGCTACCATGGCAAGAAGCAACAACTTTCTTTAAAAGCATTAAAGTGATTGGAAACAAGCCCATGCTTCACTGCGTTAACTTCCTCTAATGTTTTGCATTATACTGACAAAAGTGTGCAGTGCAGCGCCTCTCAGCCACACAGCCTCCCTCTCAGATATCTTTCAGGGGATTGATTTGTCCTTAGGGACTTAGGCTGCAATGAGTTTGAGACACGCCCACGCTCTCCTCTTTCTTCCATCTCTAGCTTCTTCCCTGCTAATGCCGCAACAACTGGAGGGGACTCGTAATCTTTCAGGCCGAGCCAGAGAATCAAAACAGTTTTCTCCGCTCATATAAGCAGCATTAATAACACAAGGCAAAAAAAAAAAAATCAAACTAATGACCTTAACAGATCGTATCTCTTTCTGTTGTAAACAGTTTGCATCACTCAAAGCAATGTTCCAGCCTCCAATTTATTACTGTTCTTTAAAACCTCTCGCTCATAAATGATCATTACAGACGCCACGCGACAGGCCACAACATGAAAAGCCCTGACGGCATCGCTTATTGACGACTAGTCATAACAAATATTTGCCAATTGCTCAATACTGCGGAAATGACTGGATGCTGTGCTGTTCTCTCCCAATACCTGCTACATCAGTCACAGGGGTGTTTTAATGCGTCGTTATAATGAGGTTAGCACTGCAGGCTACACTCAGGAGTTGTAAAACACCTCCCTGGGCGTACTAATACGTGACAAACTGCACAACTGTATTACATTCCAGATATTTCTCTTCTCATTTACACTGCAGGAGTTGAAGGAGCTGTGCAGCTCAGACATATAAGAATCAAACTGTCTCTCTCACAGAGGAGGCAGTGAGCCATAACTGCCTACATAAGGGAGAAAGGAGAACGACGGCCCCCGAGGCATGTGCTATCCAAACCAAGCCATCCTCCCCTCATTAGCGCAGCGTGGATTCTGTAATCCCTGGCGTTCTTTGAGGGCACAGGTGTCCCCTGTCTGTCCTCAGATTAGCTTTGTAATCCCCAGGACCCCCTGCTCCGGCTCAGCAGCCTGCTCCATAGAGACGGTAGTGTTTGTGTTTGTGAAGCTGTTCGCTGGAATGGCGAGTTCAAATGTTTGAGCGTGGCCTCTCATTTTACCCCCTTTACAAGCACATTCCAGCTGAATTCCTTTCATTTACTTCAGCGCGATGACTGTATAATATTTCTGTGCGTCTGCCAACCTCACATCCTCGCACAGGAGCTCTTCGGTGAGTACCAGCCATTGTTGGTGAAAGATAACACGCTCCGCACCATCTCTACTGTCATCAAACCACTTTCGGAGAGTGCATTCAGTAAGTCTTACCACATGATACGCAATACCATGCTGTTTATGATTAACGTCACAGTCAAATCGACAGTGATATACACAGAATAGCAGCTGCAAGCGAAGGAAATCACAATTAACTTCCTCTGTGCAGAATATAGACTTCGGAGCGTAAAGCCAAGCTGCTGCCTTAGCTTGAGGGAAGACATCTACACAACACATGCTCGACCGTGTTGCGAGCAAACATACGGCACTTTGCAAAAAAAAAAAGGCTAGCACGATGTTTACACTGTGGGTAAAATCTTAATACAGACTGTCTTTCATGCTGGACGTTGTCCAAATACCGGAAACATTATGGAGATGATTTAGAGCAGCAGGAAGTTGTCCAAATAAAACAAGTGATACACGAAACACAGAGGAGTCCTGGCCAGGCCAGATGTTGCGAGGTTGCGAAAGTGTCTGAAATGAGGCGGAGTCCATGTCCATGTTGAAGAAGTGAACAAAGAATACGAATCAGAAAAGCTGTTTATCTGCAAGACAAACAACGGCTCACAGGAGTGTAAATGCAGTGAAACCATTGGTTTACTTGAAATGTGTTATATAAGGTTTGAAGAAACACCTACAGATAAAGTTAAGTTACTTCTACAGTGATAAGGGCGGCAGCGGGATGAACAGCACACAAAAAGGAGGCCGATTAATTTAATGATGCTGCAAAGTATATAATCCTTTAAAGCCCTTAATCTGACATCCCGGCATATAGAACCACACACTAAGTCTGCAAAGTTGCGATGTAGCAATATAAAGTAACTTGTAGGTTTGTTAGAATATCTTAACACTTTTTCATGGTTACGTAATAAATTGATTCTTTTTTTTGCATCTCTACTATTTTTTTTTTTTTTTTTTGTCAGTACGTGGGCATCTTCTCTTTATGGGAATGTTTGGATGTAGCAAAACATTACATAACAAATATAATCACATGTATTCTGTCCTCATCAGGCTGGAATTGTCTCTGTGGTGCAATATGTCAACGCCTCCTCCTGCTTTAGGGCCACAATCAAGCAACTGCCCCTTTAAAAACAACATATAATACCAAAACTTTTCCCAAAAGTCTTTCTCTTGGAACAATAGAATAATTTTAGAAAACACCAATGGAAAGTGTAACAAACTCTCATAACACTGAAAATGACCACACTGGAATATTTAAAGACTACTTCCATAGAAAGAAATATGTCATTATTTTTATAAAAGTGCTGCACATTTGCATTATTATCCACTTTTATTACTTAAAAAAATTAAAATAATAATAATAACAGACTCGTTTAGGGTGGAAAATCGGTTTTCATTCGGCTTGTTCTCAAACATGCGCACCACTGACAGGCAGGAACACTCATACTGAAAGCTGTGCTTTCTGTTTTGTTCTTGCTGATATGGATACAACTGGCAGGCTTTACTGGTGTTTGGAGATATCAAATTATTACACTATCGTTTCAAAGTTATTAGCTTTACTGACTTAAGCTTGGTTTCTTGTTTGCTTTATCTCGTCTTCTGGGATAGTTTTGGTATCCCCGCTAACATATCTGACAGCTAAATAGATGATTACCAATCAAAAGCCCAGAACACAGCAGTAAACTTTAACCTACCGATTTCCCTGACATCATCTCTCCAACACTGAAGAATTCATCGCACTTCTTCTAAAGAGATGACTGATGCACTCTGAGCTGGAGGCTCCCAACGCACTAATGTGCTTCTGTATCGTATGATGAAGAAAGGCTGAATGAAATTACACGACCGCTGATCACGTTATTGTCTTTTTGTCAACAAAAAGTAGCAAAAGCAGAGCAGCAAGAAGCAATCCGAGGGGACAAAGAGAAACAGAACGAGGTGCACATGGCACTGAGCAATTTGGATTAGGGTTGGCCCAATTTCACTTTGTGTTTTTACTGTCAGACTTGTCAAAGCTAAAACGTCTGAGTGTTACTGACTTACCTTATTCTCTTATTACTATAAGAGACGAATGAATGACATTGACCCTTAAGTGGGAAAGTTGAGTGCCTTAAATCTTCAAACCCTCTGAAATAAAAACCAATTTCAGAAGGATGAGTCAACTTCCTGCTTTGGCTTTTGAGTTTTACTTGAAATGGGTTAAATACTTAACTTAAACCCTAAACCATGAGCAGTCCACGCTGCTTTGGTTTCACGTGGGGGGTCCAGGGTGAGATCTTCTGTCCAATAAACCCTGAAACAACAGACTGCTGCATTGTCTGGAGCTGTGATGGGGCCTATATCAAACTCCGACAAAGAGCACTGAAGTACATTCAAATGCAACAGGACCTCCCATTCGCCTCTGCAGATGTTAATTCTGGCAAGTCGTTACCCGACAAAACCTGCCTTTCTGACTCTGGCAGCTTCAAAAGCGGCATATGTCCCAAGAAAGAAGAAAAAACATTCATGAAGAAAAGCCTAAAGTAAACTGCTGAGCTTTTACAACAACCAAAGTATTATAGTAAAAGATGAGGATATGGATATGGTGCTATACTTTATGTTACAACCCTGTCTGCACGCTTTTCCACATTTGGAGGACACAGAGTAGAGTACTATTGGACACACTTGTAAAAAGCCCAAACATGGACAGCATATAAAACAACAAAAATATGCTGACAGACCATGAGTCTTTGGGAGCCTCACAGATCCACATTATTCAGCTCCGAAAAGCTACGAAATGCAGCCAACAGATGAAACCATTAAGATGAATCTGCAATTCAGCCTAAAATCAAACAGTAAACATATTCAAGGAAAGCCAAGGCCCCTAAAAGAGAGAGTGAATAACATCAGTGCCACAGGATAAAGCAAACCCCGAAGCCACAACACAACATTAATTTGTCACGATGACACCAGCGTTTCAAGGCTTTTCTGGACGTAGGTTCTGATAAATCTTAACAGTTAATAACAAAACGCCCACTCTTGTGCCACACTTTGGCAGGGCAATCTCAACTTTACAGCGCAGCTGCCATCTTGGAGCCCGGACAGATCCTAGACCATAATGCACTTCTCCACAAAGGCAGCAATTCCTGTTCTTCTACACTGCCTTTTGGACCGGTCCTGTTGGACAACACTGGCAATTGGCTGTGACTAACATATTAAAAGGACCGGCTGGCCTTTTCCATGCTACATCTTCCTGCCCGTTACACAGGAAAACCTACAGCAAAGATACTGATGACCAAGACGGAGGCTGCATTCAAAACTAAACCCTTCGTCATGAGTGATGTCAAAAAAAATCTGCCAGGGTTTCTTTCAAAACGACAAACAACAGCTCGACTGCTCTTGCTGTTCTGTCAAGGGTCACCAAGCCAGACTGCTGGGACTCTTCTTATTAGTCCAGCACCCAAACAAGGGTCAGGGACTGTTGTAATCCGATGTGATCATACTGGAAACCCTCTGAAAGGTTTTTGCAACACTTTGGTCAGTACCCTATGTACTCGCTGCCACCCACACAGCAAAAACCAAACCACCCCCGAATGTGCAGATGTCAAAACTGAACAGAGAAGAACAATAGTGATTGAAGCCCCAGTGGTTTCAGCTCAGCGGTTGCCTGCACAGAGTCGAGAGACCTGTTCCCACATAATCAGCTGACCCTCTGGCAGTCAGGCAAGATGCCTCCAGGCTCCGCTTCGGGGTCTTGAGCAGCACACTATCGGCCCAACGCTGCAGCACCTCACATCCCCTCTGAGAGGCTGCAAAAGTCCAGCAACAACAACGGCCGCCGGATCTCATCGCTCCCCGAGCATTTCATGCTCAGCTCTGTTACGGCTAATTGGTGGGTGAGCATCCTGGGGCTCCGACACAGCACAAAACACACCATGCCCATACACAAGCATGTAAGTACACACACACACACACACACATATTTGGGTATGTGTGCTGGCTTCTCGCAGCCTGCCGGGTCTGGGTCTAGTGCCAGGCTCCGTCTTAGGCTCTCCACAGAATAAAGAGCAGCTCTGTTCCCTGGGCCTGCTGCACGGGATTCAGCCACTGTTCACCCTCTGCTCCTCAGACAATACCCATTGTTCTGCTTTTTAATGAAGAAGAGTCGACATGGAAAAACTAGGAGGGTTTGCTTAGTCACTTCCTGGGTCCTGTATAACACTGTAGGCGATGGAGGCATCACTGTGTTCGTACAAGTTCGTAACAGTCTGTCAAATCGTCTTTCAGAATAAACTGAATGTGTGGACATAATGACACATCTAGCCTGATTAAACATTTATTATCCATTTGTTTCATTCATAACTGGTGATAAATTAAAGAAACAGTGTCTTTTAAGGTGTCAGACCACCAGGGACCACCCAATAGATGCACATTAGCAAAGACTGTACAAGTCTGTGAAACTCTACTGGAGGGGCGAACACATGTACACGATTCTCATCATTTTAATACTCAAACCATTCAGTGACTCCTCCATGTCCGTATGGGCGCATCTGCATCTCTTGTGTTTCTCCACTCACTGATTCAGATGTTTCCTTTAATTTGTCAGCAGCCTTTGACATACAATGTTCAAATTAAGTCGTTATGGCTAATGTTATGTTAGCAAACAGCTGACCATTTACACACCCAGCATTTAGGAAGCAACATTTTCATTCACTGCAGTCCGGTTCAGGACCACCTGACGACTGAAAGTCTAGTATTAACTCTCTGTAGCTCTCTTTTGGCCTCTACCAACTCCTCTGAAAAAGAGTTTAATTGCTCAAAAGTTCACTAGCTAATTGCTAACTTTGTCGGTGTACAGTTTGATGCAATTTTTTTTGTTTTTTTGCAGCTGCCTTGTGTGGCAGGAAAACAGTTGGCAGAATTAATCAAATCAGTCAAGTTGGAGGCCATAAAACCAAAACAATGAGCTGAAAGACACTAAAACCCTCTGTAGGACTGAAGGAAACTGCGGTCAGATAAATCTTTGTGGATTATTTACCACAAGCGACATTTTCACATTACAAATACTCATTTGATCCATTGTTTGTATAAAAATATTGATTAATGCAGCTTTAAATACACCTTTCAGTCAAAAAAAAACTTTTTTGTTGAAGTACAGCTGAATACTTCTGAGAAGGTCTTCGGGGGTGAAAGCACAGCCATTGGACCTGTCAATGTGACAAATGAGCCTTCAGTCGAACATGAGGGCTACTCATGTGATTAATCTGGAGAGTAGATTTCAGATGCAGGCCCCCTTACGGCACAAATAACAGCCGCTCGGGGTACTTTAGCAGCCTTTAAACAAAGCAGCTTAGATGTAATCTGGGCAGACTTGAAAAGAGCAGCCACAACGACAGCTAAGTCTATAGTCGCCCATATGGCATTTAAACAAGTAATGGCTGTAAACGTCTCCTCTGCCTCCCTGACAGCAGTCATGATATTCAGCAAGCTCTACGGTCATGAGATTGAAGTGGATGGTATCCTGGATGTGGCTACAATCTAATTTGATGTCAACTCAGTGGTTAGCTGAGGCAGACAAGCAGACATGAGGCCTGAGCTGAATTCCTGTTACACAGAGTCATTTTCCTGTGGTTCAACTTGAAGCATATAGACCGACTCAAACTGTACATGTGACTCACGAAGATTGATTGCAGTCATTTCACATGCTTTCAGCCAGTATGCACTTATAGACCAAGAGACAAAACTGCCACTTTGAAGCTTTGCTTATACTCTCTAATGGTTGACTAAATGACAACGTTGGATTGATTAGGCAATATAAGTGCAAGGCAAATTGATCTACCAGGATGTTGATATGACCAGCTATGAAGTAAATTCACTGGGATATCAGCGTTGTCCTCTGCAGAGTAAAAGTCAAGGAAGCCTCCCTGATACTGGCTAATAATCATGTGTCACCCATCTTCTTCTTCTTGTAGACCACAAGAGAAGTGAAGGCTTGCAAACACGCTTTCCAGAGTAACTACAGAGTCATTTTCCCTGGATGCTGCATGGGAAAACTTAAGCCCTCACAGCACAGCGTTACAGCAATGTTCACAGGACATACAAAGCAAAGAGCACGGCAAGACGCTTACTGCAAAAACCTATAAACAGTGAATAAACTCCAATTTAAACCAGCATGGCAATCAGTTCCCCCCCCCCCCGGTACTTTAAAGCATGAATATTTAGGTATAGACTGCACCTCACTTCATGGCCAAGGTCACATGTGAATTAGCCTCTCTTATCATGGCAGAGGCCTTGCATTACAATTAGTCTATTTCAAAGATCAGCCCTTGGCTCCAGGGATTCAACGGAGAGAGAGAGAGAGTCTTCAATGGGAGCGTTTCATTTAGTAGAAAACGTTGACTCAGCCGTCAGCAAATCCAAACTTTTCTTCTTCTAGAAAATGGCACTACAATCACACATAGCCACGTCAAACTGAGTTAAAATATCAGACCGGGAATAATGATATGTATGCTGACAAATGCTGGCATGATACCACACACACAACCTTCTCCAAGCAAGGTGAGTTAAAATTTAACTTCAGCCAGGAATGAGATGAAGTCAGTTAAAATGCCACATGTAGGCTAAGGAGAGATGTAGTGTTAGCTGCATTTTATATACAAGCTTTAACCTAGCTTAAAACTAAGGTAATCTCCTGGTGGGGACTTCTGTTTCTTACTCTGTGTGTAGAAAAATCGCTAAACTTAATTAAAAAAATGTCTAAGCTGAGTTTGCATTCACCAGAACAATCTCCACATCTGCAGATGAAGACCACAAGTTCCTGCAGCTTTGGAGCTTCAGTGGAAACTGTTTTGTCAACTAAATTCTTCGTGTTTACTGGGATAAAAGAGCTGACAAGTTAGTGGAAATAGTTTTTTTTTATACTGTACAACTTTAATAGGAACGAATGGCTCCTTTTACAGGGAAACAAATGGGCCTCGTATCTCCAATTATTACTGTAAGTAGACATTACCTAGTTAGTGCTGAGTGTTACACATTAATACTTACTTAATACCACTGATGCACTGGGAAATTTGCCATTTTTTTAATGAATAAAAAGAAAAAAACATGCCAGCTTTCATAACTGATACAAACCCTGGGAGAGTATTAAGCGCTATATCAAATTTTAAAAGCAGCAGCTCCTGTAATGGGTACACTGCATCGTAAAATGCTCCTGAAAGCTTTATAACTTTTCTATAACTTCTATAACTCTGTCATCTAAATTCAAGGAGGAAACCTCTACAGCTCAGCTGCCGATGAGATGTTTCACTTTCATTATTAACAGCGACAATTTGTTGCAGGTCTGAGGCTGAAATAACTTGTACGGCTGATGATCTACACACAGTTCTTGCTGTAGGAGAATTAGCTTCATCTTATATGCGTGGTTACACGCATGCATGTTCTGCTCAGATGATGGAAGTCATGAGTCGACATTTGAAAGGAGGCTTTTCACAGCACGCGGCATGGTCCCAAATTTAAATACTGTATGTCCTTGATAAGAAATTCAAGGATTTATCGAGGTGAGCGCTCAAATGACTCCCCGCTGTGATCCTTATGATCAAACATATTAGGAGTGGCAGGTAAACAGTCCTCAGTTGTGCCTAGGTCGAGCTTATTTTGAGTGAAGACAGTGCATCAAATTCAAAATATGTGTAATTAATTTTGATTTATAACTGATTAGAGGAACAATAAGATTAATCAAAACATCATGGGTGTCAATGCGACAGAATAAAGCTCAGCGTTGGCAAACAATATCAAAACTGATTAACGAGTAGGTGAAAGCACTGCTGATCGGCAGCCAAGTGCACTTAAATCTTGGTAACCACTGACATGTTTGGATACAAAAGAAGCCCGAGAGGCGTGAGGAGATATCATCCCAATCATCTGCTATTCAAACTGAAGTGAGGTCATCAGAGTCACACGGTGCCACTCCGTGATCTCCGGCGATCAATGGAGCCAACAGCCATCAGGCACGGCTGAGACACATTAAGGTTTAAATGGCAGTAAATAACACTAAATGCAGTGATTATAGCACTAAATTCCTCTAATGCTGGAGGGCTTCCATCCCGACAAGAGTTGAGGCATCACGCTGGCAGCAGGGAGGAGGAAGGGAGGAAGGGAGGCAGGGAGCTGCGGGGGGGGGTTCCCGACACACTATGAGGATCGACTTTTCTGACAGCCAGCTCCACGAAATCCTCAAGTTAGACAGGTAGATTTCAACTGGAAAGCATAATAAAGGATTAGTTTTGTAAACCTTTACGGATCCTAATAACATTCTCACCCCTGATGTTTATAGACCCAGATGTAAGAAAGAGGAAAGCCTGCTCAGAAACTGTAGGAAGTAAGTGATTCTAAAAGCAGACACGATTAAAGGAGAAGGCCTAAATCTGTCTGCAGTGTGACGTCAAAACCTCTCTACCTCAAAGTCTGCTGGATGGGATTCATCAAGTGTCTGACAAGAAGCAATCACACCCCACAACACAACACACGGTGATCTGACATCCACCTTAACTTGATCCACTTTCTGTAATGGGCTTACAGATCTGCATCACCCACACTAACAAAAACAAAGCTCTGCACCAGAAAAGCAGAAGAAAGATAAAAAACAAAACAAAAACTGAACTCTTAAATACGTTAAAAATCACGCAGGCGTAAGACCTGAACTGCTCCCTAAAGACGAATTCCTTCTGCCGAGCAGCTAATGTTTATGAGAGCAGTTGGCCAGGCGACAATCACGTTTGACCCACATTTTGCCAGCGCTCAAGTTTCACCATCACTCCACTGTTCTTCCATTTAGGCCTTTATTCGCTGACTGGAGGAGCTGTGTACTGGAAATTCCCCCTGATCAGCAAAAAGTTCATCATGGCCTACATAACGTTGATTTAGAGCACAAGAGAACAGCGCTACTGGTGGCACAAATCAGTCAACATCTTGGTTTTTCACGTGCACACAACACTTTTCCTCTTTCCTAATTTAGGTCTCCGTCTTTCAGTAAAATCCTTCCAAACAGCAACAACAACCAGGAATGTTCAGCGCCCCGCTCCCAGGTAACAATAATTGTTGACAGACGCTGTTGACACTTTATGATGTGACAGATGTTTCAAAGGACCTGGCATGCTGGGCACTTAGAAGCTTCAGTAGTGAACTACAGCGTCTGGACTCATAAAGTTTGTGAGCGGGGGAAGAAGAAGAAAAAAAAAAGACTGCCATAAAAGTAATAATTTGACATGTTATGACTGCAGGTGTCTCGTGTGACTACGCTTGGAAATTTACAGAAGCACCGAGGCTGCGGTAAACATTTATTATCTTGTATTTTGGAGTCGTGGGCGATGTTTGAACACTTGAATTCAACGTGCTGCATCTTCATCACCACTTTGATAAAAGCTCTTTTATTTTTTGGGAGGAATGTCCCTTTTTTTTCCCTGCCACAACAAAAGGACAGGACAAACAGAGGTCCAACACACACACACACACACACACTCACACACACACACAGCTGTCCATGTCCCAGGACACACTGAAGCATGGAGGGAACAAAGAGACAAACATGATTTCCTTTCCTTTTCTTTCTTTCTCTTACCAAAACGGTTGCAAATCTCTCCTCCAGCTCACTTTGCTCGGGCATGGGTAGTTTCAGAGGCATGTTGTGTCCTCTGAAATCAGTGTGTTGGTCCATGCTCCCTGCGTTCCCCATGTTTCCTCCTCTTTTGACCAACAAGTACAACTTTTCACCCCCCCACCCTCCTCTCCTCTCTTCTCTCCTTTTTTTTTTTGTGAAAGAAAATCTCCGCACGGCGAAAATAGGAATAATGTATCCTCCTTTGGTTTTGGTTTTGTTTGAGGCTCCTCTCCTTTTACAGCTTTTCTCCTTGCTCACTCCTTCTTCTTCTTCTTCTTCTTCTTCTTCTTCTTGTTCAACATAAAGCACATGTGAGGGAGGCAGCAGAAAGCGACGGGTCCGAGCAGCAGCAGCAGCAGCAGCAGGAGCAGGAGGAGCAGGAGCAGCACGGCTCCTGATGAGGCATTTTCACGGCAACAAAAAATAAAAAAAAAATGAGAGGAGACCTGGAAACTTGACTCGATCCACACGGACCCTTTCCTCGCTGTTATCCGTATCTTGCACAATTTCGGCTCCACTCCCAGTCGGTAGTAATGACGACGAGCATGATTCACCGCTTGTTGCAATCTAACCCCCGCCGCCGTCTGTGAGTTTAGTGTGAGTGGAGCTGGCTTCACTAATCCCTCCGCTGCTGACCAGCTAGTTTAAGGAGAGGAGGGGGCTCCACGCGCACTCACTCACACACATACACATACCACACACACACACACACGCCACACTCTCATCCCTCCCTACAATGAGCTCTTTCAGGGGCAATCCTCCCACTTCTTCTTCTTCTTCTTCTTCTTCTACTTTGGGCGTAGCTCCCAAAGCCGTAGCTATGGTATTTTTCTGTGTTGCATTGTGGTACTTTGAGTCCAATGTGGGACCCCCACATCCCCCAAATGCCCCCCCAAACACACACACACACACACACACACACACACACACACACACACCTTTTTTCTAAATTCATGTACATTTAAATGTTTTTTTAGTTGCATTTAATCAGTGTTAAGCAGTATGTGATTACATGGAATTTGGATGTAATCAGATTACAAAATGTAAGTAACTATAATCAGCTCCAGATTGCATTTGAGAAAATGTCAAATTAGATTAAATAGTTATAAGATATCCTTAAATATGCACTTAAAAAATATGGCAGGGGACCCCCCAAATACACACACAAGCAATTTAGAGATGATATTAGATCATTAGTCACGTTTTGTAATTTATGCACATTTAAATGTTTGTTTAGTTGGATTTAGTCAGTGTTAAACTGATTACAAAGAATCTGGATTATCAGAAAAAAAATGTGTACAGACTATTATTCCCATTGTAACAGATTACTTTAAAATGTTAGTAAAGCTGCAGCTAAGGACATGATATTTTCTGTGTTGCATTGTGGTACTTTGCATGTGTGTAGGGACCCCCCCAAAACTCCCCGTACACACACGCACACACACACACACATTCCCTCGCAATTTAGAAATGGTAAGATCATTATTATGCATGTTATTTTTCTCAATGTATACACATTTAAATGTTGGTTTTGTTGCATTTAATCAGTGTTAAACGGATTACACGGAATCTGGATTATGTAATCAGATTACAAAAACTATGATTGTAATTAGATTACAGTTAGATAGTTGTTACAGATTAATTTAAAAATATGACAGGGCCAATCCTCCCACTTCTTCTTCTTCTTCTTCTTCTTCTTTACTTTATGTATGTTTTTTCTCAATTTATGCACATTTAAATGTTTGTGTAGTTGCAATTAATCAGTATTGGGTCATGTAATCAGATTTTGTAATCAGATTACAATAAGGTAAAACTGTATTTGTGGTAATTAGCCACAAATAAATTTGGGGAAAAAAATAAGGCAATGTCTTTATTTTAATGATAATCAGTTTTTAACCCTCTGGGGTCTGTAGATCTTGAACTGGTATAGTACTGCATGGTATATAATCATGTCATAATTTTCTTTATTTGAAATGTAACTAGTGACTAAGCTTCAAATAAATGTGGTGTAAAAGGTAAAAGGTGCAATTTGATTTGTGACTCAATTATCACGTTTGAGGTTAGCCAGACAAACTATCACATTAAACATTTAAATATTTAAATACATTAAATATTTTCCAAAATAGCCTGTGGATGTGTAAACCAGACACTCCAGTCAGTCATGACAAGATGTGATTGGAGGAATACGCAATCAGAAATTACTATGGAATGACTAAATAACTTGTAAAATGTAAGGTGTGTGTCAGTCAGCAATAGGAAAACACTCATGCATGAGTTGTTATGTCATGTTTATGGTTAACCAGAAGAACCTCATGTTGTACTTCTTAACAGCAGCTCAGGCCAATGTGTCACTACTTATGATTATGATGTTGTAATTGTTACAACACACAGTTTGACTCATCAGAGCAGAGGTGTAAATAACAACATTAATCAAGTCTCTTTTATGTATGAATGTCTCAGTGAGCCATAACTGTGAGACAGCATGTACATTCACAAGACCCTGGAAGTGGCACACCTGAACGAAATGCAGCTATTATGATAATTACTGGTCACGAAAATCTCATGAATTGCATTCAGTAATTACTCTTGTAAACAAAGTACATGAAATCTTTTTCACAGCAGCCATTTTGACATGAAATAGTAGGCAAACACAGGTGTTAGCAATGATACTAATTAAGGTCCCGTTCCATTTAGGTCAAACACAGTCAGGCTGCTGCTGTGGTGCATGTTGGCTCACTGAAAAGTCTCTGCTACAATAAATGCTTCACTGGTGTTCTTTGTTGTTCTCCTGTCTGTTGTGTATATCTGTTAAAGTCCGTGTAAAGTAAGAATAAATATGTGTTCTCAGCTCCCCAGGACTGTGGGGGCGTGTCCACTGAATGTGCTGAAGTCACGCCCACTCGTAGGAGCCATCATGCAGCCATTTTGAAGCAACTGAAACCTGTCAGATGAGTTCAGAAAATGACATGACTAACTTTGAAATACTCTGAGCGAGATGATTTAATCTCTATCTCTCTGCTGGGTGCAGGGGTATGTTCAGGGTGACCTCAGCGTGTCATCGAGCCACCCTTCAGGACCGCCCACAAAATCCTGGACTGAAAACTGGTGAAAAACTGTTTTAACCTCTAACTCCACAATTTAGTTCAAAGTCTTTTCATGTGTTTTCAGCAACTATTTTCCAACATATTTAATGTATTTTGAAAGAAATCTCAGAATTGGCTTTACAGGGATGGAAAGCTGTATGAATAAAGTTGGACTGAATTGAATAACAGTAAAGCTGAAGAGTGAGTGTTGCTGTGTTACTCTCTTTATATTATTTATTTCTTCTTCAGAGGGCACTGTGAGATGCTTCAAGTGGATCTCTGGGAAATAAATTAGATTTATTTAATTTCTCTGGAAGGAATGTGTGATTAGTTTAACTTTTATCTGTCCCCTATTCTCGTCTCTAACATCTCTCTTAAACTAATATCACTGTATCAAAAGAGGATTTTTGACTTGAAAATCATCCCTAATTGAGAGCAATGGGCCTTTTTTCACAAGAGACACTTTAACTGGTGTAAATAATAATATTAATGGTGGTTGAACTAGCTGCTTTAGTTTCAGGGTCCTGGGATTCATGCTTGGCTCGCTGTCACACGGCCATGGCTTTACTTGGGCACTTGAACAGAAGGAAGCCATCTTTAGTGTTTTTAGTAACAACTGTGACAGATATCAAAAAGTGTCAACTCCCTGCACACTCCACGGTGCTTCTACTACATTTAAACAGCTACTTTAGAACAAGTCAAGAATTATTGTGTAACTACAATTTTATGATAACGCCGTCGCCGAACATTCCCCCCTGAAGATCTCAACATGCATTAGGGTGAAATCTGATCTGCTGACAGGGTGGAGACCACATTACGCACAAGAGGGTGACATCAGCATGCAGCGCTCTGGAGGCGATCCAGAGGTTCTCCAGATGCACAGTGGTTTCATTCAGGCTGCTGGACTGATTCAACAGGGGAGGGAGGGTGTCGCATCTGAGGTTGCTGGCTGGACACACTGAGGACACAAAACACAGCTGACTGACCTCATATGACGATTACGTGCTCCAAGTCAGGTTGATTTTTCCCCTTCCACTGTGTTGCTATATGTTTATCCACTTATTTACTTAGAGGATGCTGCTCATTTGGGTGTTTGTTCAAATGCGTAATATGTCAAGAATGTAACTAAAGGAAGGAGCTTAAAATGAGATGTTAGCTCAACAAACATAAATACACACACCACTGCTCAAAAGTTTGGAATCTTCTGTTATATTAATGTTCTCTTCTTTCCTTCAGTCTTCTTTCTTTCCTTCGGTAATGGCTTTTTGATTGATTTATTGGTAAGAATGGAATGAAATATTCATTATTATATCTCCATTAGCGTATAATAACCTGAAAATAAGAAGTGTTGTGTATTCGTTGTCTTAAAATGAGCCCTTTATATCTACACAGAGAGTGGGTCCTCTTCCATGGAGTCCACCAGTTGAACCATTATTTTTGTACAGTAACACGTTTACAAAAACTAAAACTTTTGGGGCCCTGAACAGTTGCATTCTTTGCCTGGTTGGTAAATGCAGCTTTTGTGAAGGGAGGTAGGCCAAGTTTCATTCACCAATAGATGATTAGTTCTTCTGCAATTATGTCTTTCATACACAGGAGCGTCTGTTAGATACTTGTATGAACGTAAACTCATGTGAAACCCTATTTCTAGTTCTAGATACATGGATACGTGACTGTGCAGAAGGACTCAATAATCCACCTATTATCCTGTTACAGTGATAAACAAATGGACCTGACTGTACACTGGCAGCAGAGCAGTACATGGCATGGAGGCAGACAGTGAATGAGCTGTAAAACAATAACACAAAGTGTCTCTCCATTAACTGCAGTGTAAAAACAATTGAGGTTAGCGCTGCCTGACACAGCTGATGGTGACTCACAGCACGACAATAAAAAAGCGTAATGGCATTCTTGTCTGTTACAGTTAATATCTCTGTGTTCCTTGACTGCTCAACATAGTTTGGATTATGCAGTAAAAATACATACTCAAGTATTTAAAATATGTTTCATGATTATCTTTGGCCTTGTGCTTCTTTCCAGGAGGCCTCAGCTTCAGTCAGTCTTCACGGGCGATCTGGGGACTGAAGACAAATAAAACAAACTGTAGCATTTCACCAAACGCAGCACATACATTTAAGAGTCTGTGCATTAGAAAGCAGTGGGGGTCTCGATGTATGGGTGGAGGGGGCACCTTGCAGCTGCATCTCCGAGAGGTCTGGGGAAATATGAGAGGCTTCAGATATCTCCACGAGGAAATATAAAATGCAAAGGAGATGCCAAAAATAAAGGCAGCACAATCGGACCACTGTGTGAGGAGGAGACTCACAGGGAGTTCATTTGGCTGCACAGTTAAGTAACATCTGTGAAATGAAGTCCTCTTAAATAAGAGAAGACTCGTGAGGTTATGGCCTTCACAAAGCTGAAGTGGAGCAACAAATGTGTCTTTGTGTTTTAATTTAAGGGGACGGCGATGTGTAGATTTAGCAGAGCGAGCAGTGATCTTCTGAATCTCCAGAACAACAATGCCCTCTAATGTATGTAAAGTGTATCACTCACTCTGGATCAGAACTCTCTGTTATGAACACAGGATGAACTTTCTTTTAATATTTTCAGCTTAATTCCACAAACTTTCCCAGGAGAGACTAAAATAAAACTGTGTAATAGTGGGCTTGGACAAATTAAACTCTGTTCCAGGGCTTCCACAATAACATAAATCAGTAGCCACATTCGTTTATTTGCACCTCTGGTTATATAAGACAGTAACCGCACATCAAACCACCTCCTGGGTTAGAGATGACCATTTCATTAAAGAAACCAGCCGTCCTCCCTTTAACCTTTTAATGCCTGCATGTTCATTCACACCTAAGATATAAATATTTCAAAACATTCGAATTGTGTAGCTAAAAATATTGATTTTATAGCAGCTCCACACAAATGGAAGGTAATATATATATATAATTCAAGAGGCTGAGTATCAAACTATATTTATTGTATACAGTATCAGGACAACAAATAATGTACAAATAAAAAAAAAAAGTTGAATATCTGCCAATGCCACCTTGCAAATCTAATAAGTGTTACTTAAAATGAAGGCGGACATTCTTAGAAAACAAGATTTCTACCAACACACGAGTCAAAAACAAACTAAGTGTCAATATCGTTTGGATAGATTGATGTACAAACGTATTCAAATTGGCAACACAGCATTGACTATTTGTTTATACACTGACTGAAATTATATATATATATATATATATATATATATATATATATATATATATAAATAAAAGCTTAGATGAGATCACTCAATTTCTTGACTGGTTAATGCGAATTTTTATTCTCAAGTCCTGAAAAAGTGGAAAGGAAAAAAAATAAAATTAAAACATCGAGAAGTGTTCTCCTGCTGTGCAACAACAAACACTGTTACAGTCAGAGTAACCCTTCACATCGACAGTATTAACCTTTTTATAAAAAGAACACTATTCATTTAGCTTTTTGGTCCAGAAACATTACTGTACTTTATTTACCATTCAGTTAAATCTGTGTTGAGGGTGACAGTATTGAGGTAAACCATCCATATGGATCTCGGCACAAGCATTTTTTTTCTCCTTAGCAAATGTTGAAGGTAAAATGGGCATGGATACAAATTATTTAACTTTACATAAAAAAAAAAAAAAAAAAGGACTACTAAAAGTTACACATTATGTCATAGCATCTTTCCCAACTATGCAGAGAAACCACAGGCTCCTTTCCAGCAGCGTCCCCCTCATAGCAATCATCAAGTACGTGAATTAAAAATAGTTGAACCCATCCTGACTTTGAACGCCTACAACAATCCAGAGAACTTGAACAAAGGGAGAGAGAGAGGAAAAAAAAAAAAAAAAAAAAAGATTTTGGCATGTAGTTCAGCTTATGGTTTGAGACATGCAGGAGGTCATCTCAACATCAAAAGAACATTTATTTTGTTTTCATTACGAGCCATATCTGATCTGAGACGTGTCCCTGCCTTGGACAATTTCAAAATCATCCATTTTTGTGAATAAAACATGTTATTTTTAAAAATATTACCCTGCATCTCAAAGTTTGGATTTGGCCCTGAATGAAACAAACAAAACATAAAACAACTGTACAATTCTTTTATGTTGTGATGAGCCTGACATTTAACCAAGCACAGGAGGAAAAAAGAAAAAAAAGAAAAAAAAAAAAGAAAAAAAAAAAAAAAAAAAAAAATCAAATAAAGAAATTAACAATTACAACATGAAAACAATGGTGTGGTTGTTCTTCCAAGAGTCCACATCCCACTTAAGAACAGACTCCTCCTGTCTGTTGTTGAAATACATCAATAGTGTCCTCGTCCTCCATCTCCAGCTGTAACAAACAAACAAAATTACATTCATTATTTAAGAGCATAGAAGTGATTTAATCCACGGCAAATGCAAAATATAATACTGGTACCGACAAACAATGACCCTTGAAAAGTATCATAAGCTGGCATTAAATTACTGGTTTTATTATTATTATTATTATTATTATTATAATAATAATAATAATAATAATAATAATAATAATAATAATAATAATAATATTATCATCATTATTATTATTATAAAGTATTATTGTGTTCTTACTGTCTGCTCCATCTACTGTTCCTGATTCAAAACAACATTTTTTAGACAAACCTTTTGACTGTTGGCTTTGATTAAAAATATAGGTTTTCACTTTGATACATTGAAGATGACACCCGCAACATGGCATTTTCTAACACCTATACATATATTTTTACACAGTTTAAACAAATATAATCAATATTCATCCAGCTTTTATAATCAATACCACTTCTAATGTCTGCAAGCTAAAAATTAAGCTACAGTCAGCTGGTGAAAAGTGTAGCATCAAGATTGGAAATAAGGAAACTGCTTGCCTAGGTGTATCCAAATCCAACAAAGTCCATGTACCAGCACCTTTAATGCTTGCTGTGCACATCTGTGAGATTATCAGAACACTGTTTACTTTCTGCAGCTTCTCGATCAATTTCAGTGTCTACTGAATATGGGCCAAGAAGTGAGGAGTCAAATCTATACACTGTGCAAAATACTGCTGGAAGGACAATCTGTGAAAACTTTCCATCAGTATGTCTACACTGCACAGCTCAAGGAGGAGAGGAGTAACAGCATAAACAAACACAATGGGACGACATACAAAGAGCAGCGGCATCATCTTCACTGATGTCACTTTAAAATAAAAAAGAAACATGGCTGACTAAAGAAAAACACAAAAGTCCAGCTTTCACCAACCTGTGCAGGTGTGTCTGTTTCATTAATTGGCTGCCCATCAAACCTAAACCTTATCTGACGAATTGACAATCCCTGTAAAAGACAGAACAGACAGACACGGCATGTCAGTGAGATTTTACACACAGTTACATCAACAAAATACAGTTTGCTAGGGGCAACTGTGGCTAGACTGGGTCATCCACTAAGCAGTTGATAAGTGGTTTGATCCCCGCCTCCTCCTGTCTGCATGTCGAAGTGTCCTTGGGAAAGATACTGAACCCCAAACTGCTCCTGAAGGCCTCACCATCAGTGTATGAATGTGTGTGAATGAGATATGTAGTGTAAAATCGCTTTGAGTGGTAGGAAGGCTATAAAGAAGCCATAAAGTACAGCCCATTTACCATTTGTTGACATGGTGTTGGGGTTGTAAAATTTCAGGAATTTTCAAAGTTGGGATTAAACTGGAAGATTTGCCCTTAACAGCAAACTTAATTACAGTTAGAGAATATATTTTAACAGAATCCTGACTAAAAACAACCAGATTTCATGCAAGTGCATTTGAATATCTGCTATTCGTCAATCACATGAACATAGCAAACTGCTTACTGCAGGGCTATTGAGGCCACGCCCCCTACATACATGGTGCATTCCTCCATCACATGCAGATGATTTCTACAACCCTGGACCACACTTTGGACTATTGAAGCCACACATTTGAGCCTGTGGACTACATAAAGTGAAATAAATTTTGATGGTATTATGGGGTAAATATATCTGATGTGTGGTTTTAATGTTTAACTTGCAAATAGCACATGAAAATCTACATACATAGTACATAGTTAGATGATAAGTTAGATGCTAAATAAGCTATAGCTGGCATTATTTCATTGACCATTTATGAAGCTATCTTGTCATGATTACCACCGTATTCCAGCTAATTCCCATAAATTTCTATAATTCCCATGGAAACTTTCTGATTTTTTTTTTTAAATATTTCCAAAAAATCCCCCTGCACTTAAATCCCCATGGAAAGTTTCTGGAAATGTTCCACCCCTTTGCAACAATATATGATATATTGTTATTAAAAAAATAAATTACAAACTTTACATGGCATAGCACAGGAAATAAAGGTTTATGGCTCAGCCTTTCAGAATAAAACTAAGATAAAGAATAGATACTTTATTGATCCCTCGAGGGGGAAATTATTTTTTCTTTATTTTCACTCAAGTTTTTAACATGCATTTTACCTGAAACACACACACACACAGACTTTTGGTCCATGCTGGACTTGAACCAGCCACCCTCTCTCCTCTCTCCCAAGCCAAATCCCTGCAGCCTGAGCTACTGCCGCCCCTGTATTAGGCACACATAGGTGTAAGACTTACCTGTCTTTCGCAGTACGCCTTCATTAGTTTGCTGAGCGGAGTGTGCCTTTTGATTTTGAACTGTACGACTGACCCATCCTGACCAGCTACCTTGAGGTTAATGTGGTCGTTCTCCGTCTTCACTCCTTCCTGCAACAGGGACAGACACCATCAGCAACACACTCGATGTAAGGCTAATGGCTAATGCTGGTGGCGACACCATTTCACTCAAAAAAAAAACAGATGGGAGTGTATTTGAAATTAAGATAATTAGCAAGAAGACATTTTCAAGGAAACACCGACCCATTCCAGCCGACTCCCCCCGCCGCCTGTTATCCTTAATCTGAACACCGGCGCTAACGAGCTCTGCCTGTTTGAGGCCAACAGCAAACTTAACTAGCCCAGCTAACTTAAGTTAGCCATATTTATAGGACAGGCTTGCTCCTTGAGACAGGCTTTCACCGTGCAAACCCCCGAAAAATCACACAGACACGTAAACTCAGCCCGGTTATTAGCTTAGTTAGCATTAGCACGCTAACGTTAGTCCGTGTTCAAAGTGGCGCAGAAAGCCACAATGGCGCAAACGGAAAGGAAACCAAATCATTCATTCTGCTGCCAATCTGCGCTACAGACGACGGCAAAGCCAGCTTAATTAAACGATAATTAAACAGGTGTGTGGTTATAGTCAGCGGGTGTTGATGGTAGTTTTTGGGGCACAGTACAAACACAAAAACTGTGCGCCTGAAGCTGAAAAGATCCGCAAAACCTTTGTTTTCTCCGTCGACCCGCTCAAATGCGGCTATCTGCTTTAGCAGAGCGTGCTAACGGCAGCGCACAAACGGCACCGTCGGCGGCTAACGGCAGAAATAAACGCACAGTACTGACCTTTGGCTTTTCTTCAGACATTGTGCTGTTTTCCAGAGGATTTATTAATAACGTGGAGACCGACTGCTAACGATGAAGCGGGATTATCAGCTCCCTCCGGCTCTCTTTCCTTTTCGGACCAGGAGCGCGCACTCAAATTTAAAATGTAATTCGACCAGAGAGGTCACGTGTTCCACTCCTGCTCACGGGACCGCGGATACGGGAGCGCGCAAGCTAATTTGCGCATGCCCGCGAGATAGGTAAAACAAAAGGGCCCCTCTGCAAAGCAAGCCCTGTGTCTAGACCAGGAGATTTCAACCTTTTTCAGACTAAGGACCCCTTGGATGAGAGACAAACAGAACAGGGACGCCCACATGTAACTTTTATATTTACTTTATTCACCTATAGCTCACATTATTTAGTAACATTATTGATTCACGTTAATTTCACAACAAAGAACAAACTGCTGTTTTGCTGGGCATGATATGTCAGACTGCATCATTGGAAGAATTTATTTTGTAAATACAAAATAAATTGTGTAGCCTATTATTTCATATTAATGATTTCAGTTTACTCAATACCATTTTTTTTTCCATTTTTTAATTCTCACAAATTATTTTGGTGAAAATTGTCAATTATTATGACAAAAATTAGCAGACCCCCTGCAGTACCTCTGTGGACCCCCTAGGGGTCACGGATCCCTGGTCTAGACCAAACCAGACCAGATAGATAGATAGATAGATAGATAGATAGATAGATAGATAGATAGATAGATAGATAGATAGGTGGGGCTGGAGCCTATCCCTGCTGACTTTGGGCGAGTGTTATTCTTGCATTCTTGTAATTCCTGTATTACAACACAAGACAGGCATGAGGCAGAGTTTAAAGTAACCACAGTATGAATAATTAAAAGTGTAAGGGAAGGAAGAACATATTGTTCCCTCCATGCATTGTACAATTTTATTCAGTGCAAGTTATCCAAAATGAACTGTCACAGACTCATCTCCCTGCACAGAGAGGAGTCTGATTGCAGTGGACGGGAATGACTTCCTCTAGCTGTCCTTTTTACAGTGGAGTCTCTGACTGAATCTGCCCTGCTGCTTCATCGGAAGGTCATGTCGGGGATGTGAGCTATTATCCATTAAGAAGTCTATGGAACATCCATCTCTCTACAGCTGACATGACTCAAAACGATTTTGAAGAATAAGGCTTCGTCATGAGGTTATATAGTATATATAGTTTGAAAGCTTCTATATGCCCTGTAGACATGACTCCAAATCCAACAATTCTGGACAGAGATCCACAGCAGAGTTTTAGGACAATGGTAGATTCAGGAAAGGTTGTTGCATATAATAAAATGTCATACAGACGTGTTCTAAACTTTATATACCATGTTAGACATTAAAATCCAGCAGCGTAGGGCAGCCATGATCAGCTAGAGACAGTTCATACATAAGGAAGAAGAAGATTATTGACTGTCACTGAATCATCAACAGAACCGGCTCAAGAATCAGAGCTCATTTGGTGTTAAAGGAGCTCTCCTGATCCTAATTCCTAATATTTCCTGGAGGCACTGTTACAAAGTCTTTTTAACCATTCATTTCACCTCCATTTACTATCTCACATCAAATTTGAACTAATCAGCAATCCCCCTAGTTTAATTTCAGTCAAAATTTTGTAGATGGTTTGATATGTTTTACCTAATTTTAATACAAATGGTGTGTCATATAGGATGTGTGAATGCCTTTCCTCAATAAATATCTAAATGAAAGTGTGAAGTGAAAGCAGAATTAGAGTTTTTATCGTTTCTTTTTCGGAGACAATTTTCAAAAAAAGCTATTTTATTTTTTGGGTGACTCGTCTTGTTTCTGTATATTTGTGTTTGGTTGAGGTGGGCCTAGGGAATTGAAGGAGTTGTAAATTTGGAAATAATTTCTAATTAAAAATGTATTTCTTTATTTAATGGTCACAATTAGTTTTTAACAAAAGCGACACAAGAATCGAACGCCTCACATGTAGTTCAAGAACACTTTATCCAATAAAGTTTGCCATTCTGATATTTGTCAACAAATAAAATAGCAACAAACAAACAAACAAAAAACGTGCACATTTTGTTACATGTTATGAATCAACCTTCATAGAAAATAAAATGTTGTACCTTAGACATGAATGACAACCAGTAAAATCGTGTGCATTACAAATATAGTAGAAAAATGAAACTGCTAATTATAAAAGAAGCACTACATGCACTGATCTGCTCTTAAGTTGTACAAATCATAAAATACTGAATTTTTTTTTTTTTTTTTTGCATATCATGGTGGACAGAAAAACAAGTTAACTGAGTGGACTTCCCTATAATCATTTACATCAGAATTAAAAGCATATTAATCTAGCATAATGACAGAGAGCAACATGTATAAAAAATGAAACATTAGGTGACGAGATCGTGTTTGAAATACTGTATAGTGCACACACAGTCAAAATGATTTCAGAGCATCTTGGTGAGGACACCAACTCACTGAAATCCATTGAGATAATCACAGTTTATCACAGGCTACATATGTATCATGTACGGCATCAGTACGATCATCTTAAGGGATTTTCTTTAAAGAATCATAGCTGGCATTCTTCTTAATGATCATCCATACGGGCGTATGGATTATCCTTTGCCAGACCTGAAAAGAGAAAAGAGCAACAGAACTTTAAAGCAATGAACTCCCAAACTTCCAAAGATCAGTGTATCAGACGTTGTACATTGTAATGTTTCTTCAGTAGATGGCACTACTGAGTCTGTTGTTGCTTTTTTGTTTTGATCATCAAAGTCAGATTTCTTTATCTTTAATTTATTGTATCCATCTCATCGCTTCACCCCCCCACCTCATTTGTACTCACTGTTTTCATTCAGCTGCTTTTATCACTGTGCATGTAAACAAAGCTGAGTGAAGTCAAGTGTCTTTGATAGTCCAAATTTACATTTATTAACCCACTCAAACCACACAAACAAGAAGCGCGTCTCACCATATTTCTGCCTGATTTCATCGTGTCTCAGTTGCATTTCTGTCCTCCTGTTTGGGAAAGAAACAAAGACAAATTGTTAGACAACAGAGAACACTGGCCACAGCCAAGCCTACGACGTTAGAGGGTCAACACAAAGCACTGCTGTAGTATGCCGATGGTATATGACAAAAAGGCCTTATTTCAAACTATAAATAACTTTACAAAAACAATAGAGAAACAGGGGGAAATGCTAATGTAAAAACATCAATCATTTGCATTACAATCCTGACAGTCAATCAAATTACATTACACTTACACAACACTAACAAGACTAAAAATCAGTGATGCATTGAAATGTTTACTGAAAAACAATATGGTAAATGGACTTTACTTATACAGCACCTTTCTAGTCTTCCGACCACTCAAAGCGCATTTACACCACATATCTCATTCACCCATTCACACACTGATGGCAATGGCTGCCATCCAAGGTGCCAACTGCTCATCAGTTTTAGGAGCTAACCATTCATACGCATTCACACGCCGACGGCGCAGGGAACAATTTGGGGTTCAGTATCTTGCCCAAGGACACTTCGACATGCAGACTGGAGGATCGAACAGCCGATCATCTGATTAGTGGTCGACCCGCTCTACCTCCTGAGCCGCAGCCGCCCACGATAGACAATAAATAACAGTGTGCAGTCAGTCAGAAGTTTGATACAGGACAGGAAATATTCATGATGGATGATATTCATGACTTATTCTTTGAGAGTGAAAGAAGATGTGTTGATGTGAAAAATGGATTAAGTTTAAACATGAAGACTTCAGAAATGTATGATTTATGTTTTAATTGATGATACTGTAAACTGTTGTATTAAAGTGTGAAGTGAAGTGTAAAACATACTCCTGGATGTAACTGTGATCCTCTCTGCGTTGGTTGTAAGTTGTGTTTTTTGTATTTTTTTTTGTTTTGCTTCTTTATCCTGCATCACTTTTGTCTCTTTTGGCAACTTTTACAATGTAGATGTGTTTATCTACCTGCTGATGAGTGCAGACAATAGTGCCAAATGTAGGAGAGACTGTTTATGATTATATTTCTACTGGCTGACTGATAATTAATTAATAAGTCTGATTTATTTCTGAATATACAGAAGGTGAATCACTTTTTGACCTCTCTTTTTGACGGGCCTTCCTCAGACGGGTTTGTCGCTCTGCCTTTGCTTCTTCTCGCTGGTTCCTGGAATGTAAAAAGATGTATGTATTGTGTATTATATTATTATTTATCATAAGTATGTTTTTATAAATAAAATCTTACAATCTTACTGACAATAGTGAGATTTAAAGCCAATACAGCCCAAGTAACAGTCAGTTAAACAACAATACATCACTATCTCCTTTTAAACCAACACCCATTATGAAATTAACTAGTTTTTAGAGGCTAAAGCACATCAAAATAGAAATAGTAATGTTATTTTCAGAGCTAAACCGCAATTACAAATTCTGGCAGGCTTTTGGAGACGGCGGTATCAGCCTGGCCTCACAGAAGAACAACCCATTGTGTTCTCAACCCCGCCGCCCCGCCGTCCTCCTCCTTCCATGTTGAGCCAGATTTCACAGCTAACACTTCATGTGACTTAATGCTTACCCAGCCCTTTCACACTTGCAACAGCAGAGGCAGCAAACGAGAATGGAAATAAAGATGACGGTAGCCAGCACTGACATGGTGATGATCAAAATCTGGAAGTTTACTGGAAATTCAAAGAGAAAGAGGAAGCAGTGAAACTAACGTAACGATGAGCAATGCACACACTATAAATCCTAGTAAAAAGAGACTAAGATGGCTTCCCTATCCTTTAGACTTTAGTGAGATACTTGGTGGTTGCAGTAAGTTTGTTATGGCTCTTCTGTGGAGAATAAGCGTCATAATTAGTCACTAAATCATTATTAAGTTAAGTGATCGACCAGTAAGAAGATCTAAGGACTCTTTCTGAAGAAAGTTCTATATTTAGGCCGCATTTAACGACTAATTTCATGCCTGACTGATTAATTATATGACCTCTAATACGATAAATGCACATCACAAATTCCTAAAGCACAAGGTGAGCTCTTTTTTTGTGCCACTTAATGTCCTAAAATCTTAAAATATTCACTTCACTATCAAGTAAGAAAGAAACACAGTCACAACTAGAGCCTACCTTTCACACATCCCAAACGTCAAACAAACCCCCCCAAAATCACAAATACTTGCAGAATACACCCAGATTAATGGTCGTCTAAGGCCTAAGGTTCTTACCCCAGCAAACCCCCCACCGTGCATCATTCAGTGGACACACACTCCTGGGGGGCAGGATGTTTCCCACTGGGTAGTCCAGGCATTGGTTGGTTGGGCTGCACCATAAACACTGAAACAAAAAAACAGCAACAAACACTGAGCTTCGTATCTTATCTTATCTTTTGGTGTTTGCAGTAATGCATCCCTAACAAAACTACAGACTGTTCCAGTGTTTTTAATTTGTCGGACTTACTGCCACATTTTGCAGACATTCAGCACAACTGGTGTTGGAGCTCAAGGCACAGGGAGCTGGAGCAGAGAGAAGTTCTATGTTAGCTTCAGACTTGCTTACAAGAGAGGAAATACAGCGATAAAATCTTACAAGAGCTTTAAATTTCTGCCCCACTAGTCATGAGCAGTTCGTGCAACAACACTGGTTCACACTGACACACTTTGCTATAAGAAGAAAGCAGGCTAAAGTTTGCTTCCTGCACAATAAAACTAATGTCCATAATGAGGCGAATCATTGCCATGAATTGAGATGTTTATCTTTGATCATGCGATTAGAGAAAATCCATTTTAGCTCATGTCATGTGACAGTCTCCTGATCTGACTCTGGCTGGGTAAAACAAAGCACAACAGCTAAAACTTCACAACAGAAAAAAAAAAGAAGAAGAAACTTACCCGGAGCTGGAGCAGGAGTCTGCGCCTGTGTGGTTAGAAAAACACCGCAGAGAATCAGAGCCGACACAAAGATTGAAGCTCTACAAACTCCCGACATGGTGGGACGAGTGGAAACCATCGACTGCATGGAAATGAGGAACAAACTAACGAGTCTGAGGAGTCAAACTGAAGGGTGTACCCCTGCTTTACGAGGGCTGACGTCATGAACTCCTGACGCTGACGTCATGAAACAGCTGCAGAGAGAAATATCTGAAATAAAAGATGAAATATAAAAGATATAATGATCAAGTCTGTGCTATTTTTCAACAAAGCATTCCTTTTTAACTCTTTGTATGCAATTAATGACTCTAATAATTGTGAATCCATTTACTAATGATTATATATCAGTTTAGGCATTAATAAGAGATTTTAGTTGCTATGATGTAAAAAAAAATTCTCCTTCAGCGATGATGTAAACTATATGACTATTTCCCCTCTGTAAAAAGGCTGCAGAGCAACTGCAACTGATTTATTAACAACGTATTAACGTTTACAAATGCAAATCTGTAAATGGATTAATACCATTTGTTATTCTATAGCCAGTTAAATTTGATTTATATAGTATGTCAAATCACAACAGAAGTTATCTCATACCTCCCATACAGATCAGGTCTAGATCATACTCTTTTATAAAATTATTTACAGAGACCCAACAATGCCCACCATGAGCAAATACTGGGTGGAAAAACTTCCTTTAAGAGTCAGAAATCTAATGGTGGGTGGCCAACTGCTGCAACTGTATATTTAAAATAAATGAATAAATAAA
Source organism: Protonibea diacanthus (assembly GCA_028641955.1). NCBI lineage: Eukaryota > Metazoa > Chordata > Actinopteri > Sciaenidae > Protonibea > Protonibea diacanthus. The sequence goes on along the minus strand of CM053986.1, from coordinate 17,673,855 downwards.
TAAATAAGTAAGTTCCTGTCCATGAAACAAAAGGAAATATAGCTATATAGTTTTTCCTTTCATTTTATCAAATCAAAAAATATTTTAGTCCATAATTAGAAAAAGAAAAGAAAAAAGTACAATATTCAATGTAGGAGTTTGTGAGAAACCTGAGCTACTTCAGTTTACAGATGAAATCATCCAATAGATTTGTCTTTGTATGCTGTGACATGTTATCATCAGTCACCCTACTTTATTCACTCCGGCTTATTAGACCTACGTTTAAATAAAGTGCAAGATTAACACTAATGGAATCAGTTCATGTAATTTAAAAAGGGGGCAACACACCACACACACGTAACACAACAAATGTTTAATTTGGTCATTTATTTGGTGTTACTACAAGGCAGGCAGCAGGGTTTCACCTAATGTTGGTGTTAACTGTCTCACAATAATGTATTTTTACTTTTTTACTGGAGGACATGACAGAATATCACACAATAATAAGAAGACACAAAACAGCTTTTGAAATACAATAATTTATTAAAGCATCTTTAAATTCTGATATAAAACATTTTCTGATTTTTCTTCTTCAAAACAATCAGAAATCTCAGAAATACAGTCATCGTCAACGGCAAGATCAGTCTCTGGTTTGGCCGCCGGCAGCTGACCAGATCGCCTAAGTGAGTACGATTGGAGAGCAATGGAAGACAGTGATGCGATGTGAGGTAAATACTAAGCTCATTATGTTTGGACCATATCTTATCGTGAACTATACTGTAAGTCGACTGGCAGAGGCTTGACTCCTTTGTGTTCATTTACAGTAGAGGAGTCGACATATCCTCAGGTTAGCAAGATAATACAAGGAGTATGTTGGGTGCTGACCACACTTAGGTTATTTTTATGTTGACAAAAGCTCAGAAACAGGGCACAAAATGGAGGAAAGCAATAGTAACTTATGAATAACTTCTCTATATGTGGATCTAACTGTGTCCCTGAATGCAAAAATAATATTTAAAAAAAAAAAAAAAAGCACTGGGACAACTGCATCAATACATTTCCAGCACACCTTATTCTTTCAATCCACTGATACTTCAATAAATAAATACCCTACCCTCACATTGTCTTTGACATCACTGAAATAAAACCACAGTAAAACAAGCTTTAGACACTGAAAAAGTAATATCCTTTCTCAAAACACATCACTGAACATCTCTTTCAGCTACAAAACGTTTCAAAGACATACCCTCGAGTCAGTACACAATAAAACAACTCAACTCAAAGTACTCTTGGGAGAGAAGCGCAAATAGTTCGACTGATTTTATAAACTCGGTGCCTTGTGAGAAAATACTTGACTGCAGTGGTTATAGACATTGCATCTCCACTGATGCAGTGGTTATTGAGTTTTCTTTGTTTGCTGAATTTCTTTGACTTATAAGAGGCAAATGTGCCAGTGGAAGCCACGACTACCACTGATCGAGATACTAAACACTCCACAATGTATATCTCATTCCTGAAAGGGTGCATACGCACTGAATCTTTGAGTCCGCAACAGCTGAAATAAAAGCTTAAATAAGGCATGATGAGGGAGATAATCTCCCCTGGGACAGTTATATTACGCATTAACCTGAGGGAATCTCCGTCCAGGAGAACATTCATTACACTGGGGGCGCAATATCTGTAGAAATAACACTTGAGTAAAAGGTATGTTTGTCACTGAAGCATATATATTTTTTAAACTCATTTTAAAGATAATGTACACTTCTGGAAGTCCTGATTCAGATGTTGGATGGGATGTCTGTTTTGAATTGTGTGACACAGGATTTAGTGGGGAGTGCAAAGCTCTGTCTGATTCTCCTGGATACTTAAAAGAAAAATCCAAAGATACCTGAAGTACATTTCAAGTAAGATGTGAGAAATGACCACTGTAACTAATAAGAGCAAGTAATATTTTGAGACTGCATGGAGGGAAGCAACACTCAGGACAACTGTAAAGCTTAAAATGGTACAGATGCTTGAATGTTTTTTTTTTTTTTTTTTGCCACAAGCAGTAAACTTGTGTTTCTACAGAAATCAGTCTTTCTGGATGCTGTTGCCAGTCAAAAGTTCTGAAACACAATATCCGTCCAAGTGTTTTCATGATCTCTTTCCATCTCTGCATCTTCTCTCTATGCTTTGTCTTGTTTTTCCGTCAGGTGAACTGTAGCTGAGTACATTTTTGTGTCCTGTCAAGTGACCTGATCACCTGATCCAGTTGGTTCCGTAACTGGACACAGACTTTACACTGCAGCGCTTCTTCACGATCATGTTTATGTAGGCTTTCATGATCTTTGTGATCTCCCCAACCTGCGGAAGTGTGCAGATGAAACACGCGGTCAGCCGAGAAGAGAAGCAAAGATGTACAGACGCTTATAATATTTGTTTTCCATAAGTAAATTCAGGCAATGAAACATGCAGATGGATGAAAAAATGACGTACCTGTGGTGTTTCGAAGAACATTTCTCTCTCGTCCACAGTGATCTTGTAGGTGCAAGGCTGCGGAGCACCAAAGAAAACGATGTGCTCGTACGGGAAGGTCTCCAAAGGCTTTCGCTCGCCTCTCTTGTAGACAGACACATTTTCAGCGCTCACACTCAACCAGAGATCATGAGGGAAGCCTCCTTCTTTGCACTGTAAAGACACAAACAGGGCAACTCATGAACATCATCCAACGTGTGTGTGTGTGTGTGTGTGTGTGTGTGTGTGTCAAGCATCTTCATCAGTGTCGAAAACTCAGTAAACTTACCTCAACGTCAAACAGTGTGGATCCATACCCAGGCCACTCCTTGATGATGGTCATGTATTTGAGCATGGCCTGATGCTGGTCCAGACCGTTCAGACGGGACCATTTTTCCACGATGCTCGCCCTGGTGGCAGACATCTCCTCTTTTATCCACATCTCCAACATCTGCTCCTCCTCCATGCGCTGCTTCTTCATCGAGCCTGTCTTCAACCCCCGTCGCAAGGTCCCGTCCAGGAAACTAGTCCTCCGACGCTCTAGAGTTTGGCCAGACCCCGAGGCGCCACCCACCTTGGTAAACTGAAGGATGCGACTGCGCAGGCGGCCCACGGGGTAGACGTTTTCCAGACTCCAGGTGACTCGTGCCTTGTCTCCGTGTAGAAACTGCAGCCGTAACGCGGCCAGGTGCTGCAGGGTCTCTTCTCGTGAAGGGAAGTGGCCCCGGGTCAAACTCTCGTGGGCCTGATAGAAAGGCGAAACATCATTAGCACTGGCTGCAACACGTGATCAAAAAGAATCTCAATAAACCGTGACACGAGGAGTAAAACACACCTGCTCAAACATGAACGCAAACTCCACTCCTTCTTTAGGCATGCTCTCCACATCCAGGAAGCAGTAGAGTTTAAAATAGAGTTTCCATTGGCCGTCTTCCTCACCTTCCTCGCTGCCAGCCAATCTGATGAGAAAGACACAAGTCCATCACTTTCATATCTATGTTTTGGTCCTTTCCTATCCTTATAAACCACAATTTCTTGTAACAGGGCCCTGAATTTATAATCATATGATCAAATATAGCATGTAATAGACATTATAATGTGAAGCATACCTTTCAAACTTAGCCAAAACATCAGCCACAAGTACCCTGCTTTCCACAGCTCTGTCATTAGTGTTGTTGTGTTCAAAGAGTGCAAACATGTTTCTGCTGTCCTCCATAGCCAGACCTCTGATTAGCTTCTCCACCACCTGGACAAAGCAAGCCAAGATCACAATGCTTAGTATGTTCACGTCAAAACATCTGTTTAAGAGTTTGTGTGAATACGAAGCAAATACAGTAGCCCGTGTAGTAATGGCTACCTCTCCAGCAGTGGTGTGTGAGTTAATGGAGATCTTGCAGGATCCTCCACCGTGGCAGTAGACTGTGGTTGTCATTTCCTGTCTGGTGAGAAGTGCCATGATTTCCTCTTGAGAGGGAACAAACTCTCTGGTCTTTGTCTTCTTCAGAGACTCGCCAATAAAATGGGCAAACATTTCAATCTCTGTACCAGGGAACAGCTCCTTAATCCTGGAGACAAAACGACAGATAACATTTGAAGTTTCAGCTGTGATCATCAGGACTGTTACGAATGAATGTGTCCAGAAATACGCCGCACCTTTTGAGGTGAAACTTGAGGTAGCGTAGGATGCCTCGGCTGGGCAGGAAGGTGCAGCTCATACAGGTCAGGAGATGCCAGTGGGCGCGATTGGCAGGACTGTTGGGGTGCGGGACGTGATTGGTTTGTTTGATCAGCTGACAGTAAACCTCATCTCTTAATGGCCTCAAGTCTTGACAGGTCTGCAGGATTCCCTGGATGATTGGTACGGGGTCCGACACTGCCTCCATCTCCTGCAGCGAGTTGAAAATCTTCACGGCCTCATCCTGCAGGCTGGTGTAACCCTTTTCCTTTTGCACTGGGAGAGAGGGACAGAGAGCGGGAATTAGATTCTAATTTTATGCTAGTTTCTTTACTTTATACCTGCTCTAAATAGAAATAAATCTTGCCAGTGTGTAGGAGGTTTTATTTCTCTAGCTAGTGAGCCTTTATATTGTGAAACTGATACTACAAGCAGACTTACATAACAGAAAAAAGTGCAAGCATTAAGGTACAAGTTACTACAAAAAAATGAGTATTTGAGTATCTGTAACGTTTACATCAAACACCACAATGGAGTGTTTGGATCAGCAATAGCTTGCAACACTCACAATGGATGCTGACATCTCCATAGGGCAGAGGTAGAAGAGGGGAGTGCAAAGGATGCTGGGTATATCTCAGGATGGGGTTTCTCCAATATGTCTGCTCCACAGCCTCCACATTCAAACTGCTCTCCTGGACAGACAGAGAACTGGATCAGTGATCTTAAAGTAAAGTCATCATGAATTATCTTTAAGTATTTGTAAATAGGTGAAAAGTTTGCATTTAAATAAGTTAATCAAGTCAGATTTGGAAAAGTAATAGAGTACAAACATCAGTGATGACTGAAGCTAGTAAACAGCTGTATGTGAGGAGAAATAAGTGTTTTTGAAGCAGGCGAGGCAAAGTGAAAAAGATCACGGCACACACTCAGTGAGTACCTCACTTTACTACAGTGTGCGTCCCTGCCAAAGGTTTGCACGACTGGAAAGAAGTTAAAAAAAATATCAACACCCTCGTGTTAATGCAGAATCATTCGTGAAATTGTCATGTAAGACACACGTAGCATAAAATCTCACAGCAAGACATATCACACAGACTAGCAGTTATTATGTTAGTATGACACGAGCAACATAGCCACATGAAAGAGAGAGTCAGTCAGTCAAGCTAAATACCTTGATGTCCCTGATGAGTTGCTGTGTTGGCGTTTCAATGGGAACTTTGCTGTCTATTGCACCCTGTATGGCATTCGCCCACCGCATTGCTTCATTCAGCATTTTGGTGTACAGACGGTAGGAGTGTTTACGTCCATGGACGATTATATTCCAGTAACCTGTGTGAACAAGGCGGAAAGTAATTACAAATTGACCAAATGACTCCCTGGTAGAGCTTAAATCAGAAATATGTTTCAATATATAAGTGTTTCTTAGCAGATAAGAAATACTGTATACGGTCAGGGCAGCAGAAGATAGAGGCACATGCTCCACCAGGTGAGAAATTAGGGTGCTCCAATTTATTAAAAGTTTAGGACACTAATCTAAATCATGAACTGACCTGTGTCCTTGAAGACTTTCTCATCTGGCTGCACCACAGAGCAGAGACTGTTGAGGACCAGAGTTCCCAGTTTGGAGGCACTGCGCTCCGACGACTTGTAATAGTCCAGAGAGTTAGTGGTGAGAACAAACCAGCGTTTCTTCAGCTTCAGAGATGTGCTTTTGGCTCCCGACTTCATCTCTTTATGTAGCCAGCCTGAGAGAAGATAAACAAGCAGAGCAAATGTTTCCCATTCTTTATGTATTCGTCTTTTTTAATATCTCCTTCTCGCCAAAATGTTCAACACATTTGTCTTTTCTGTGCAGAATCACGTCAGCTATTTTCATACAAGTACAAGAACAACCTCTCAAAGAGTGCGTACCTCTGACAATAAACTCCTGTCCGTCAACTCTGGAGTCGCCCTTGGATTTCTGCAGCAGGCCGATCCAGTGGTGCATTTCCTCGGGTGTGTCGGTGTTGCAGTGGATCACGCGGTTAGCCGTGATGATCACAAATGAGTTTGGTCTGCGAAACAGAACACACATGTTGTTACACCGTGTACATGCTGTCATACCACCTAGATTGTAGCTTGAATACATCTTTTAGGTTTATTACGAGTTCCTCACCTGTCAGGGTTGTCTGATGCACAAACCGAATCGATCAAGCCCACGTCGAGTGTGCCCTGAGCAAAGAAAAGAGGGGCGAAGTGACTGGTTGTTCTTTAAGTTACAAGTGAAGAAAGCTGCATTACTATCCCACGATTAAAACTAACATAGTTAACTTACACTGATGCAGTAAACAGTACCACCTGGTACACAAACCAGTTCTTTTGAAAGTGTGATTCACTTAAAAATACTATTTGGTCAGGGATCGCCCTAAATGGCCTTGTGGTTTAAGCCATCAACTATGAATTATAATGTCTCTGCTCGAGTGCTTCGATCCATGTTATTCTCTGTCTCGCACTCCCCTAATTTCCTGTCGTCTGTCTTCTGTAATCTCACTAATAAAGTCATGAAACGGGCAATAAACACTGATTATACTTGGAATAAAGGAGATATAAAAACAGCAACACTTGGCATACTGGATTCTTGACGCTTGGGGTTAGAAGTTTTAAGGGGATCCAAAGGGAGTCGGGCCAAGGTATGTCCGAAAGGAAGCAGTTTGTACAATGTGTCATCCAACCACGTCTGAGGGCAAATGTTTATAGCTGTTCTGAGCACAGGCAGTGTGGACTGTGAGAGCTGTGAGATGCGGCAAGTTAGCACAAATACGGATAATGATCATTTTCTGGACAGTCTCTCTCTTGTATGCATTCTCCGTATTGCCCTTGTTGGCGCGTATGAAAAGTGGAGGAGGGTAGTTGAAACCCTGCCAGTCCACCTCCACTCATGAGCAATCACTGCATAACAGGCCTGCTTTTTTTTTGGTTTTATCGGTCTCAGAAAGTTACAAAAAAATGTTGGGTCACATTGGTCAAATTCCAGGGTCACGCCTGTGTTCCAAGGGTCCTATGTCCCAAGGTTGGAGGCGGGTTGGAGTTAAGATTACTGGGAAGGACCTTCAGATCTTCAGGATACACTCCCCAAATTCCAGTGTCAGAATGATGTAGGTTTGTCGGGGTTTCAGACACTGTTCATAGATCTGATAAGCGCTTTATTAGAAGCATCCTGACCCCTTGAGAGGGTAGATTAAAGGGAAGTAAATGGGGGTTTATATGTTAGCTGTACTGTTTATTAGCTTCTTTATACTTTTTCTGGCTCATTTAATTTCCAAATCTGTAAACGCTACTAATGGTACTGCAATCATAAAAGTGAACAGTGATGCACCAGTGTGTGTGTATTCTGCTTATTCAGCTTAAATTACTATACAATCCAAATCTGGACCATCAAACTTCAGCTGATTCGGTTACACACTCCATCATTATTACTAAAAAAAATGGAGTTGAGGCTGGGGCCCAGGCAGTACTAACCACTGCATTCTTTGGGTTGGCCTGTTCATGGTGCATCTCCATGAGCTGTTCCGGGCTGGCGCTGTGGACCCGACTCAGCACATTGAACCAACCACTGGATGGGGTCAGAGGGAGTACAGAAAGGAGAAGTCAGCAAACATGTAATTGAAAATTATACCATGAACTTCCACTGGCAACCACAAGGGGGAACTTTGTCTCCACAGATCACTGTTTACAGAGACATGCTGACAAAGTAAAACAAAGTATAAGCAGTTCCTAGATTATTTCTATATATCATATGGATATGATGTACCTGGCATCTTCTGGAGACTCTGCATAGATGTGGTAGGTCCTCTCGTCGGTCACAATATTCAGTGCATTCTCCTTCTCATGATTGTCCACTATTTCCCTGCAGAAAGTAGACCAAACCTTAGTGAATCATTTTTTGGAGTAATAACAATTAAACCTTCAAAATAAGTCAACAAACACAAACAAAAACTCAGTGTTTAACCCTTACTTGGCTGTGCGGACATCAATGGTTCCTTTCAGCTTCTCTTCACTGTCATTCTCAAAGTACATGAGCTTCGACTCCCGCAGGACGAACCAGCGCATCTTCCAGTTGCGCCGAGACAAGGTGGACATCCCTCCTCCTTTCTTGTAAAGCCAACCGGATTTCACGGAGTCCTGCTTGGCCCGAAACCACATGAAAGTCTCATCCTTCAGGACACACCAGCGACGACGCCACGGGATCATGAGACCACCTGAAAGAGGGCGAGAGCGAGAAGAAGGAGAAAGAAAGAAATAAAAAAACGAAAGGATGTTTATTTATGTTGTTTCATGGGAAATCACAGCAGGGAAACAGCTCCCACCAACAACCACACAGACATAAACTATATTTCACAAAAATATGCAGTACGAGTAGACGATACAAGTACTAAAACATATATAAAAGCAGCAAACAAAGGGAGCCTGTTAGATATTTCTAAAACCAACAAAACAACCGTACAAGCTGTGCTCAGCTGTGCATAAATCATCTGCATGCCTGCTGGGCAGTGATTTGGTAAAGCTACTCACTCTTCATGTAGAGGTATCCGTGGAAGTATGGAGGCCCGCTGCCGTTCAACAGATTCACTCTCCCATTGGAAACTTCCTCATCTGTGTCCACGTAGCCATCATTGTCCTCATCGCTGTCAATGAACTGAAACACAAAGAACAGAGTTTAAGATTTATAAATATTAAGATCTGCACATCTGCACCGCAACTTTCAAGAAAGAACAGGTTGTTTTTCTTTCATTTTCTGAAGGCTACAGGAAGTCAGATTTTTCAATTTCAGCACCTAAACTCAGTGCCCAAAATCTGTCTAACCTTGTTACTATGTTGTCAATCAACCTCACCGTGAAACTGGCACACAGATGCACACACACACACTCCCTGATTTGCCTTTGGCATTTTGCTGATCTGACAACGTTAGGTCTGAGCTCTCTGCTTGATTTGCAGTACGAGGGAAGAGATTCGCATGCTCGTCAGCAGAGCCAAAACAAATAACTGCAACAGTGTTTCACTGTGATCCCGACGTGAGCTGATATGTTAAGAGACGAACCAGGTTTGCACATGTGCACAATTAATATTGTATGCAGTCCAGGTGTTGAGTCAATGTGCAGGAAAAGAAGGAGTTCAACTGCAATCCAAGTCACGTCGGATGTTTTTAAACATCACAGGAAATGCTTGTTTTGGCAAAATTAACAAAATCTACTTCCTCTGATGGTTCTCCAAACGATTCATCATCTGGATTAAAACCTTGTTAGTTCTCACCGAGTCTGAGCTGCCTCTGAAGGAGTCCAGGCTGTTTTGGGTGCAGGATGATTTTCGCAGCACCTCCTCATCTGTGATATGGCCGTCATTGGTGCTAGCACCTGAGCTCCCATGGGCCTCCTCAAACTCCTCCTGGTCATAGTCTGACTCTGTGTCTGGCAGGTTTGAGTGGGACGGCTCCTCGCCCACAGGCTCAAAGTCCGACCCCTTGCTGGCCCTCTGGGAAGGCCGCCTTTCTCCATTAGTGACTACAGCAGCAGGAGGTGGAGGTCTGGAAGTTTGGGAGTCTGTCTGATGATTCAGTCCGTTGGGGGTAAGTGGGGAGAGCTTGGCCGCTACAAGAGAGGAGGCTGAGGGTGTGTCCATTAGTCCTTCCGCAAAAGCAGGCGGAGGAGGGGGAATACTTTGGAATACTTCCTTGTCCAGAGGAACCACAGCTGGAGGAGGGAAGTCAGGCAAAGGAATGCACTCATCCTCAGCGTGGAAACCCTCGTCCACCTCCTCCTCGGCCAGAGGGGCGGTAGATTCAGTCGGGTCATGGAGGTTCTCCTCACTTGAGAGGGATGGCTCCAAACCACCAAAGTCCAGGAGCTCCAGGAACTCAGTAGCCACACGTGAGGCCTCCTTCTCCAGCCTGTAGATCTCGGCGTCTCTCATCTGGCGTAGCTCCTCATGAGAGACGTCCCCGAGAAGGGACACGCCGTCTTCCTGCTGCTTCTGGAGGCGCTCGATCTCCCTCTCCAGCCGCAGGATCTCCTCCATCTGACGGCTCTCCTCCTCAGAGGTGTGACTGTAGGACAGAGTCTGAGACAGCTCCTTCTGTGGACGGGACAAGGGAAGACAGAGAAACATATTTAAATACTCATAATGTGCTTTGTTATGTGGAATGTGTTATGTGATTAGGATTTATTGACAAAGACTTACCTTCTGACAAACACCATTAACCAGCGAGCTCCTAAAAACAAGATAGAAAACATGATAAATAAATTATATTAATAATATTTGACTGATACATTCGTCCTCAAAAAGAGACTTACCTTTTCTCGTCTGCTTCAGCTGCCATTTTCTCCTCCTCCTCTTTCTCCTTCATCAGTCTCAGCTCCTCCTCTTCCTGCTTCCTCTTCCTCTCCTCCTCCACCAGCCGCTGTCTCTCCTCCTCCTCCTCCTCCCTCTTCCTCCTCTCCTCCTCCTCCTGTTGCCTCTGCTCCTCCTCCATCCTCCTCCTCCTCTCCTCCTCCTCTATTCGCTTCCTCTCCTCTTCCTCCTCTCTCCTCCTCCTCTCCTCCTCCTCTCGCTTCTGTTTCTCCTCCTTGAGCCGGCGACAGAGGGAACGGCCCAGCTGACCTCGGTGATGCTTCTGCAGGATGATGGCGGCGACGCGCAGGCGCAGGAAGACGCTTCTCCAAAAGTGAGCGCGGTAGTTCTTCTGGATGGTGACGACGCTGGACAAAACCCTCTTGTATTGTTTCCTGGTGACAAAAATCAAACGCACGCATTCACACATCAGCATCCCAACAGCGTTGTATCTAATCCGACGCTATCTGAGAACATCGTGTGTCACCACAAACATATTTGTGACGTCGGCGTAGCCCGCTGGCACCCTCTGTTTAAACAAACACACTGGTAAAAAAGCCTGTACATTGTGAACTGTGCAATAATTGGAGTCTGATGAGCTTGTGCTGTTCCATTGTGGCCGTGTGGGCTGCTGTGTTTAGCCCTGTGACTAAGACCCGTCACCCACAGATGCGCATGCATTGAATACACACACATATAAACATGCACACACACAAACGCACAACGACTAACAAAGGACCACACACACTGCTCTGAGTCTGTGACCCTTATCCTGGCCTAGTCTCCACAGTAATCACTCCATGGCCTCTGACTGGTCTCAGGACAGAGATAATGTTACATGTAACAATACAAAGGCTTTACTTGTGTTTTTAAGGGACTTCCCCAGCCTCTGTCTTTTAGTAGGAGGGATGGGAACTCACAACCTGGACGCTGTCATCAGTCTCATTATACTCTCCCAATGAAGCCTTTTAGAAGACTGTACAGTACGTGACCTTACATATTACAGCACGCAGGTAGAGCACAGCTAGATTACAGTTCATGCCTTGGGGTGTCTGCATGGACAGGTTTTTAAAGCGCCACAGTGATGGATGTCCTGTCTGACAGGCGGAGTGGAGAGACGTAAAACTTGCTGCTAAGGCTGAAAAGACGGAGATTTATTCAGCGAGTAAAGACATCAACTGTACTGCTGATAGTGTACCAATAAATTAAAGCCTTGTTCATGCTCACAGCGCTCAAAGATAGCTACATCTGTCCAGCTGAGAGGCGTGAGCTGTACATCACACTGTGTTCTCAGGATATACTTGTCAAGTGCATGAGACGCCATAACTGACTCTTCTCTTTCTTAAGTTGCTTTAAGGTTGTTTTAAATCATCTGTCTGAAACTATAGGACATTTACACGAGTCAAATATTTAATCCAAAGACTTTTGGTGTTCTTTTATAGCACATGGAAATATTCTGGATGTCTTGTGCATCATTTTGTACACATATCTCTGACTGTGAAAGAACCTAAGAAACCTGCACACTGCCAATCTCACATTATTCATGAGTTTTCATTCCCCAGACTTTCAAAATAAAATGTTATATAAGAAAATATTACCCGATGACAGTCTGGGGACTGAAATATCATTAACAAAGTGAGTACGAGTGATCTGCAGTGCAATCAGAGTTTATAAGACTTTCTGGAGCGCGAGAACTTTGTAGTGAGTGCAAAACATTTCTCCAAAAGTCATATTTGGTATCTTTAGTTTGTATTTGACGAAAGCATGAGTTTGTAATGACTGACCCACCGGCGAGTCAGCAAGTTTGAAGAGGTTCATGTACAAGACATATTTCACTAATGAGACAAAATAAATGTTCTACCTTTATTGCACTAGGCAATCTGTAAAGCAGCATGCACTGATACTGTATATAAACCCACAACACACACACACTCACACACACAAGGCATGCACATAATCCCCCCCACCCACCCCCAAACACACACAGGCTGTACACCTCTATTACAAAACAAACACTGACAACTGTCGCTGCCACTCATCCCTCCTCCCCTCCTCCACACTCCACACCACCTCACCTTGCCACATAGCTGAGGATGTGGGCGCGGATCACCATGCCAGCCCTGCGCCGCACCTCTTCCCTCTCCTTCTCCAGCCTTTGCTCCAGGGCCTCCTTCAAGAAAACCTGCGGGATGAGCAGTGCCACGGCCGACAGGGAGTGACAGAGACAGACAGACACAGAAAGGGAGGTTGCAGGGTGGGGTGGGGTGGGGGGGGGTTGGTGGTGTAGGAGGGAGGGTGGAAGGAAACAGGATGGGTTAGTTCCTCTTCTTGGTAAGGCTGCAAAAGGAGGGCCCAGAGAGATGTGAAGGGCCCCTGTTGTCTCCTGGCAGCACCCTGTGCCCACTGCAGAGGAAGCTGTGGTGCAGCTGAGGCTAGCAGGCTAGCCACTCTCCCTGACTGCAGAGCAGAGCAGAGGGGAAAACTGGCACAGAGACTGCAGCGTTGCTGCTAATGCTGCTACTGCAGAGCCTCATTGTGTTCAAGCGTCCTTCCTGAGCGTTTCCCTACTGCTGCTGCTGCTGCTGCTGCTGCTGCTGCTGCTGCTGCGTTGGTAGCTCGACTGACGTGAACAGACAGAGAGGCACAGAGGGAGGGAGGGAGGGGAGAGGTAGGGAGAGAGGGATGGAGGGATGAGGGGGAGGGATGTTGGCTGGTGTCCAGATAGAAAGCCACACCCCTCCTTGCTCTTATGAAGCAAGGAGAAAGAGTTTGGTTAACCCTTCCCTCGCTCCTGGAGACTTTTTAAAAAAGTTGGTACCGTCTCTGCGGGACATTCGACAGCGTACAGCTCCTCCTAAGCTACAAGAGCGCTCACGAGACATGAACAAAATGTAGTGACATGAAACATAATCAGATTTCGTCTGTCTGACCAACCAGCTGTGTATCTGGGTTTATGTGATAATGTAATATCTGTTGCTAGCTTAGAGGATCAAGTGCTTCTACAAGGGAGAGAGACCTTTGAATGACTGTGTGTGTGTGTGTGTGTGTGTGTGTGTGTGTGTGTGTCCCAGATGTTCCACTAATCAAAGGATCCCACAGCTGCAGCCCTGCCTTCCTCTGTAAAGTCTGTGAGAGGAGGAAGCTTCCACTTCGTCCACATCCTTCCCTCGTCTGTAAAACAAATGGCTCGCAAACACATGCACACACACACATATACACACACAATCCCGTGCAACGTCACCCAAGCCCCTAATTCGGGGCACACACTTCCTCTTGCACACAATCAGCACGTATATAATTACACGCAGATTGTTTCTCCAAAGGAAACGTAGCCCCCTTCTGTCTCTCAGCCCCCTTCCCACAACCCACACTACATTTCCCCGAGCCCAAAAATATTACGCCGTTGTCAAAAACACAAGCGTGTGGACGGACTGACACCAGACTCAGCGAGACTTTTTTGCATTTTTTGAGTCTTAATTTGAAACAGTAGCCTCCTTTTTTCCTTTTCTCTCTATGTATGTACAGTGTAAAGTGAAGCAGTCACTGGCAGAGTCAGCCAAATGTCAAAGTGCTGACCCTGTTTGTATAATGAAGCTTTACCCATGCAGAGGAAACGTGATTTCTCCCTCTAAAGTCAGTAATACACCGTGACTCCAGACTTCTATATACTGTGCATAGGCATGAGCACATTAGTGGTTATGCACCGGTGAGATATTTATTAAGGACCAACATGTGCTTCGCATCAAACATCTTTGGACCCGACATATATTTCAGCTTGCCATGTGTGCAGCTGACTCTATTCATAGTGTGCCAGCCAAATGGGGTATTACAACAAAACTGTCCAAAAGGGAACCAACAAATCTGAAATGTCTCAGTGATTTAACGGCCACCGAGGAACCACAACTTAGAGCAGGAAGTAACAGTGGGACAAATGTGGATTTAGCTGATTTTAAGAAAGCCCATAAAACTGTTTTATTTATATCTTCTTTCTGCTGCGCGGAGGCAGTCTACGCTACGAGTTCAGCGCGAAGCAAAGAGGATCTGCTGTCCGAATCAAGCGAGTCATTAAAGGTTAATCATTCAGCGAGAGTGCAGGGAAACAAGAGATGGCTTTGTGCAGGGGTAAGTTGATGATTGTTTGAAATAGATAAAAGATAAATGAAAGATGAGCACTGCTAAGAGCTGCAACAGATGGAGATCTTTTCTGAGGATGAATGCATGAGAGGTGACATTCCTCTAACCTCTGTAACTCCTCTTCATCACCGCCCCCAAATCGTTTCGCCGGGAGTTTATTAAATCGGTGAGTGTCAAGAGGCGAACTCAGCTACAATAAGGCTACTTCGGGATTACTGTAAGCCCCCACACTGGGTTGCAGTTACAGTAACAGTTGTTGGTGTCAGGGTTTTTAGGAGTAGCCATCATGTAACTTTGCGGTTGCCAACAGGAGAGCAGTGGATTGACCACAACCGGCCAGAAAAATCTCTGGGACATGAGTCACAGTTGGGGCTGTCCAAACTGTGGCACACATCTTGAAAATGACAGAATGAAGCTCGACTTCGAGAAAGAATCAGTCCCAGAAGATGCCAGATTGAGTCAGTGTGTATCATGATTTCCTGCAGACTCATCTTTATGGAATTGTCTGTATCAAGTGTAAAACAGTGTTTTCTTGTTCTGTATGCTTTGAGGAGCATGTAGGTGATCCTGATCACCTGATCCTTCAGCCAGCTGTGTTCCTGTCTGCTTAAAGCCTGCAATTCTAGCCTGCCCAAGTGTGTGTTGTGTTTATTCTCGTATTAATGACATTGTGGAGACAAGTATCTCTTCAAACAGTCGTATTATGGGGACTCAAAGCTAAACCTAAAATGTCATGGTTTAGTCTTTGTTTTTGGATAATGTTAGGGACAAGCTTGAAAGTTAGGTTAAGGGTTGGGGCTAGGTCGGGGTAGTGGTTATGGTTACTGTGAATATTCAGGGCATGAATGTAAGTCATGCTTAAGTGACAAAAACAAGTTTGGGCATGTGGAAGTCTGTATGTGTGTGCGTATATGTACTCCACCTTTGTCTTCCCCAGTTGCCACTCTTTCTTGGCTTTGTCATGAAGTGTGAGGAGCTCTGAGCAGCTCTGTTTCTCATCGTCTGAGTGGATTTTGTTCTTAAGGATCATCTTGTACCTGTGAAAACACACATAAAGACAGAGAAATACATTTAGATAAACAGAACAGCAGCATTTTTTCTATTGTCTTGTTGTTTTTGTACATGTACAGCGTATGGTTTCTTGTTTTGTTTTTTTTGCTGACCTGCTGTAGAAATCCTTAAAGGTTCTACGAACAGGGAAACCAGCCCTGCGGATCTTCACAGTTTCCAGCATCCCAGAGTATCTCAGCTGGTTCAGGACCACATCAGGGTCAAATTGGTTGGCCTTCTGTCGATGACAAACGACAAAACAACATGAGAACTACAAATATGAAAATGTCTGTCCATTTCTCTCAACTTATAGCAACATCATGTCATTTTTCAGCTGATCAAGTTAACCAGCATAAAGACTTTATTAACTGTTAGTGGAAGACATCGGACAGCAAAAACACTGCAAGCAAATACAATCCTCCTCTGATGCGCCCACACACACACACACCAATTCAAAAGGTATTACTGCTGAGTCAAGTTAAACTTGAACTAAAAAGTAAATTACCATGGTGAGCGCTATCATTTTACATTAACAATCAGGTTACTGCAAAGAAAACACACGCCATCAGAGAGAAACCTGAACAGTGTTGAGCAAGACCTTGCCAACCGGGCAGACCTTTCTTTTCTGGAATAATCAGCAGCATTGTTCACGGCTCTGTGTAACCAGGCTCTGGTTATCAGAAGGCATCTGTGATGTCTGCTGCATTACACCTCGACACAGGCTGCCTGATCACCACACGAAGGCCATTGTCACCCAGAGGGCACACACGGCACTGGATGTAAGCCCCTCAAAGGACCACGGCATTCCCAAAATGTGTCGGTCTAATTACAGGCTAACGCTACTATGCACGGAAAACAGACACACTTGAATACGAAGCCGCTCGCACGCTTGCATGTGTCATAATCAAACACACACACATAAACGTGCACCCCTCTGAGCCGTGAACTCTGCTCTTTAGCAGAGGATTTAGGCAGCTGAAAGAGGTACGGCATGTCGACTTGTTTGAGTGAAAACAAGCCGACCCTTCCCTCTGCGACATTGTTTCCAAGGAGAGAGTGCATGTGAATCGTAGTAATACAATGTGTATGTGTGTGTGTGTGTGTGTCTTTCCATGCATGCAATCAAGTCAGAGGATTGTGCGCACACGATCCTGTCATTCTGCAGGATTTACAGAGGCACGGCTCGCTCCATCTTGACCGACCGCAGCCAGGTGAACGAACGCGAAGTGGAGCCAGTGACAGCAGAGGACGGGTGAGAGAGAAAGGCAGCGAGAGGAAAACAGCACAGTTTCCATGCTAATAAGTAAGAGAGAAGGTGTGGAATGACACATAGGGAGAAGACAATCACCTCACTGTGTATATTAATAAGTAACAGAGAGACTACACAGCAGCCAATAAGCTCATACATTATATAACCGACCAACTATCCCATAGAAAATAAAAACTGGATAACAGTGCAGATAGAGAAAGGGTTTGCAGTTATGTGGTAAAGCATAGCGGAGGAAAAGAGGCCTAATAACCTCAGCCACAGTACTGTGGTCTTATCTTGGCATTCCACTGTTGCAGCCAGATCAGCAGAGTATCAGCCAAGCCGCTGCAGCTGGAGTGGCCAGCGGTGACCTCTGACCTCTGGTAAACGGGGTAAAGTGGTAGGAATGTGCTGGTACACAGCCCTTTCATTTCAGGAAGCACAATGAGAGCCTTTGCACCAAAGCAGGAAGGAGAGCAGTGTCTGTTTATTAGTAATGAAAACGTGCAGCAAAAAAACGTGAACATTTATATGACTTTGCGGCAATGAGACTAAATATTAGCTCTGAGCAATGCAAGCTATGAATAGCACAAAGGAGGTTTAACTTTGCAGGCGTTGACCTTGACAAGACCTGGCAGGGTTTCTGACATTTTTTTTTTTTTTTGGTGCAAGGAAATTTGCATGACCTACCTTGTCCATGTTTGGTTTGATGCAGCGTACAAAAAAGGGGTTGGAGGCACTTAGTGTGGCCATTAGGGAATGAAGAGAGTCCTGAAACACACAAGCAACAAGAGGATTAAGTCTAGACACCAAATATATTCCTTTCCACCAACAGACTTAAGAACTCTTTCGTCCCTCTGACCATCAGACTGTACAGCAGCTCTTGGTGATGGCAGGAGGCACAATAGACATTGGACAAATCTATCTATCTATCTATCTATCTATCTATCTATCTATCTATCTATCTATCTATCTATCTATCTATCATGGACAATAAAAGTCAAGAAAAGTTAGAGCATGTGAAAGTATCAAGACCACAATGTGTCTGTCTAGTTTGATTATTTCAAGCAGCATGAGTATTACTCTGTCCATATTTACCTTAACACACACAAACATAAACACGCACACACACTCCGAGGACCCTTGAACCTCGCAGGCTATGTCAGTCTCACTCTCCTAGCTGCCTCAGACAGTCTGTCTCCAGCGAGTCCTGGCCTGGCAAAGCTGAGCGTGATTGGCCCCTGGTTGGCCCCTCTCTGCCCAGCCATCAACCCTAATCCCCTGGCTTTAGGAACTGTAGGCCAGGGCAGCCTGCCAAATCCTCCCCTGCTCCTTCTCTCCACGCTGCAGTTAGAACATGCTAAGCCGGGCCCTCCGCTGCACCCCCCTCCATCACCACGGCCACATATTTCATACATCCCATCACCCGTCATTCTCTGCAGATCAAATACACTGACTGCATTCTCCTTCCCCCTCTGTCTCTCAGTGATTTCTATTCTCCTTGTTCTCAGTCCCCCCCCCCCCCGCGCTCATACTCATCATGCCAAGGAAAAGAGCCAAATGTTAAGGGTTAAGTGATCTTTATATGTAGCAGCGCGAGAGACAATTAACTTGTTGTCTGCGTGATGACTGTTACAGTCATGAGTTAGATCACAGAAGCTTCAGTCTCACCCTGAACTGAGAGCTGACAGTGGGCTTGCGTCGGGCCGTGCCCATCTTTAGGGTCTCATCGCCACTTCTGCTACCGACGCGCTCAAAGAGGTCATAGATGAAGTCGAGCCTGCAGACACACAGCGCAGAACAGGTGATTGTGAGGACGTGTGATATGAACTGAATCGTACAGGTGTGTGCTCGGCCTGCAGAGGACGCTGAGACGCTTACCTGCTGTCTTTGAGAATAAACAAGATGTCATCTCTGAAAGTGTCTCTGTTCTTCTCCAGGATGCCACGCACATCATAAAGCACCTAAAACAGACGTACATACAAAAAACAGTAAGTAAGAGTAGAGATAAGACATAAAATAAAACAAGACTTTATTCATGTCGTAACAGAGAAAAAAGTGAAAAGAGGAAACATTAATGATAAGTTATATACTTGGGGTATGTACATGATTTGTGTCATGTGATTTGTAGCATTATCCAAATATAACCTCATCAGATATTCTGTGAAATAGAATAATAGTCCAATCAGAGGACTCAATGGCTAATATCATTTGAGCAGAATATATTATGAAGATTAAAAAATAAAAAATATACACATTAACACCTCTTTACTGGTGGGTTTTTGTTGTCTGGGATTCACACAGCGATATCTGATATTTTAAAATAAAAAACATGTAATATTTATATTATTATAATAATAACAATATTTATTTTAATAAGGTTTAATAGAAGATAATGGACTTTGTGTTACTATTTATGTTACCACAGAACTTGCTGAATTTGTCAGAGGGGCAGAAGATTTTCAAATAAAACTATTTGTCAGCAAAGGTGTCATTACAGACCAATAATTTATACGCTTGTATACATGGAAATAAAGCAATTCTTTTCCATATTTACATGCACTATATTTATCTTCTGAAGGCTCATTATTAAAACTTGAGTATGACATGAGCGCGGAATGTAAATGAAAAAAAAGACAAGGCGGGACGGGCCTCTTCGTGTGCAGCAGAGCGCCTGTGTGCTAATGCAGTCACCTGTTGAGTTGTGTTCAGCCTTCGTCTTAGCAACACGGCATTCCTCTGCTAGTCCTGACTGAATTGAATGTGTGTGCGTGTGTGTATGTGTGTACCTCTGTGTAACGAGAATAAAAGTGCATAGCAATTATTCTATGCTGGAAAATGCACAGGAATAATCATAAAATAAACACTTTACAGTGCATGTATCTTGCGCTCACAGCTGTGCGTGTATACCAGAATCCAATAACAACCTCTGTCCCAAAGCCTCGAGGCTCACAGGGAGCCATGAGATCCAAACTTGACGACACATGTATTTATAAATCACAGACACACTAATTACACTCCATTCCTCTCTCATTGGAAAAGACTCGTACAAAAGGCTCTCTGTGTCTGTCAGTTTCAGGTTCAGTTAACTAAGACAGTTATCTCATGATCGCAGTTTGAACTGTCTTACAGGTGGCAAGCACATTAATCATGCACACAAAAATCTGTGAATCCACAGGAATGAAACACAGCCCGTGCGCAACGTTGTATTTTGCAACAGAAATGTTTATATATCGCCTCTTATCGCGAAGGTTCACAAAGTGCGGTGAGGACTTCTTGTTGCTGTTAAAGTTCATGTCTGACAATGAGAGACTTAATTTAAATTGACTGCATTTCCCTGGCACCACACGGATAATCAAATCTATGGGAGGATGCTACTATTTCCCTCACCGAACTCACAGCACCGTTTCAGATAACAGAAGGAGCTTTCAGAGAGGCGACTAAACTCTCCAGAGAGACACACTGGAGAGGGCCTGCCTGCCCTCTCTGGACCAAGTCATTACCATAGACATCCATGCCAGGCTTGTGACTGAGCAGCCACACTCACACTGAGGAGACCTTGTCTGAGGCAGCCTTCATAAGGCCATTCTTTATAAAGGAGAATCTTTCTACTCATCGCCCACATCACCTCCCCCCCCTTCTGTCCTATCTACTCTCTCCAATTCTGCCTCTTCCCTTTTTCCTTTCTCTACACTTCCGTCAAGATTAACCTCGGCCGTCATCGTCAGCAAAGGAAGGAGAGGATGACGGTGAAGCAGTTACTCCTGACTCAGGGAAAAAGGGCGCCAGAGGAGGGGTTGGGTTTGGCAAAGACAATCCCGCTGCTCATCCAACAACTACCTCACTTCCCCATCTTTCTTAATCAGGGAGGAAAGAACCTCCATATCTGTGTTTGTGTATACGTGTGTGTGTGTAAGTGTTGTTAATTACCTCTCCAGCGTAGTGCTTGATGCCAAACTGGTGGTCGTTCACTCTGGGCTTCACATAATATGGGTTTGTCTGAGGAGGACAAAGAGGCCGCTGACTTTTAGAAATTAGTGCTAATCAAATTAAGCAGAATACATATTACATTAGGACCTCCAAGAAGGAGTGCAGAGGGCAGCTGAAAGCACAGCAACGCACACAGTGTGAAGCTGATGAATACTGTCAATGTCAAATTACCTGTTCACTGTTTTTCAAGAAAGTTTATTGCACTAAGTTAGATAGTCGTGGATTCGCACTGTCACACCGAGAGGCACACAACTAACAAGGTCACCAGCTGCATGCTGTGGATCACCAGTGCACCAAAAGTTATCATGCAGTTATGGTGAAACATTTTACTAGTATGTGGGCCAGCACAGTGCATTGCATTGAGTATGAGTATTACATCGAAGAGGGCGTTGGAGGTTGACCACAGAGGGCACTCTATCACATTTTATCTACCAAAGGGGAATCAAGGAGGGCACCTTGGTCTACCAGTGACCTTAAAGTCTGTGTAAAGTGTAATGTGCTGTAGCCACGCCTACTCGTGGGAGCAGTCAAGCAGCCATTTTGAAGAGACTGAAATGTGTCAGATTAGTACAGAAAATGACATGACTAACTATGAAACACACTAGATTAATCTCCATCTCTCTGCTATGGTGCAGGAGTATGCTCAGGGTGGCCTCAGCGTGTCATTGAGCCACCCTTTAGGACCGCCCACAAAATTCTCAACTCCACATTTCAGTAATACATTGTTCAAAGTCTTTTCACACGTTTCCAGCAACAGTTTTCCAACATATTTAATGAATTTTGAACAAAATCTCAAAATTGCCTTTACATGGACTCTCTCTAACCCTTTCGACCATGACCTTAAACATGTTTCAGACACCTTGAGTAGAGGTCAGGCAGTTCTTAAGTTTCACTTTGTAACCCTCCTGTTTTTTTTCTGTCTGCCATAGAAAACCCTGTTGGGTTTACTGAGGACACTCTTTTCTCCTGCATACAATGCTGATCAGGCCCGGAGAATGGCTGATCACATTTCAGCATTGTTGTGTTTGCATGTGAGAGCGACTCAGGGGGCGTGTACAGGTGCCGCACAGACGCTCAATGCAGCACCAAAGGCAACAGGCGATTTATCAGCCAGCAGGAAGGTTTAACTCCTTGATGCTGTTTAGATTAGACGGTGGTGAAGGCATAGCTTCAATCAGGGTTAAGGAGCTTTAGTGGATGAATATGGGACATTTTAATGTCTTTGTGAGTGTCTGCCTGAGAGGGATAGTAGATATGCACTGCTGCACGTGTGAAAGATGCGCATTTTCATGTGTGCGTGTGGACTCACTGCGTGGCGGCTGTGCAGTTTCTCCAGAAGGGTGTAGTCCGTGCCTTTGGGGAAGCGACTCTCCTCATTGATAAGAGCCAACATGCCCAGTTTCTAAAGGGGAGACAGACAAGAGGAGCAGCAAGAGGTTGAAACACACCGCAGTCATGATGGAACTAGTTATAATCCCATTGGGGCACATCTGGCAGCTTTTATTATAACAATGCGTCCAGGAAACAGCATAGTAATTCATTCAATTTTCTCTTTTGTTTATAAAAAGAGAGTTCACAGAGCAGGCACGATGTTGGGCAACACCTTGCTTCATATTTCTAAAGATACACACAGGCATAGTAATGCAGCAGGAATCATGTCTTCAAGCCAAATGCAAGTACAACATGTGTGTTACATTGTCTTTTTGCTTCCCCTAAACTCGCCAAGTTTGTGATTTGCTTTCACCTCTGCAGAGGCTCAGTTTTAATCATCACTGTAACTACGGTTAAATAAAACAACACCAATTTGTCTCAATGCTTCATCAAGCATACCTCCAGCCGCAGAGCGGTGTACATTACTGTGCATGCAACATGCAAAACGAGACTATATAATGATAGAGTGGGAGATGGAGGTCAGTGTAAGCATAGTGTGGCGTCTGGGTCAGCACACTCTGGCTGGCGGTTAGCGGTCGATCCTGGTGGTGACTTTGCTTTCTCGGGGTCTGACTGACTGTCTGTTACCTTTTCTATGAGATCCAGACACTCAGCATTATCCATCCAGTCTATGGCCTCCCACTGGATCCCCTCCCTGTGAGGACAAAGACACACACACACACACACACACACACATGTATATATATAAATATAAACAACTAGGAAGACACAATGGCTGTATTGTCCTGCATGGACATGTGATGAAATGAGCCATGTCCAAGCTGCTGGCCCATTATACAAGAAAACAACTGTCTGGGGGAGAAACTGAGCCTATTCCAAACCTCTGGCAGTTTGCCTGTATTGCCAAGAGGCCCAACCCCCATCAGCCAGCCCTATCTGTCTCCAGCACATGAAAAGTTTTGTTTTACTCTCAATGTATCCACCAGCACACAGGCTTAATCTGCAGTGATATATGTCTGTCTTGCTGAGATATATTAAACATATTTACCTGTTGTACTCCAGCTGCTCCAGCGAGAAGATGTGTTTGTTGAAATACTCCTGCAGTTTCTCGTTGGCGTAGTTGATATTAAACTGTTCAAACCGGTTCACCTACAAGATGGAAGAAGCCATCAGTTCCCCTTCAGACATGTTTAAGGACTATATGTCCCCCACTTCACTGAAAAGTCCAAACAAGTTGCACACTGGACTACGATTCTGATATCACAAGATGTCCATGTCCAATCTCAGATTTAAGCACAGAGTACATCGCTCTGCACAGTGGTGGACAAACATCCAAATAAAGTTAAAAGTCAAAATAAAGCTGCATCAGGGCTATGCGATGCGGTCATATCCGATTTGTTGGCAGTGGCCAAACAATCCACCAACTGTAATCAGAATCGGATATATAATCCTGTTATTTAAGTAGAAAAAGGTGTAAATGTCTGTGCAGCTTCATATTTCATTGGAGTATTTGACTGACATGTTTGTAAATCTGGTGCACAGAAGTATGAAATGAAAAAGCTTAAATCTCTCGTGTAAAACTGTTTCATTACTCAGCCGACAGAAAATAAGCTTCCAGGAACTATAAATACAGATTTTTTTTTTTTTTTTGCAGAGTAAAGCTTAAATTGGACTTTCACCTCAAAGTTCTCGAAGCCGAAAATGTCGAGGATGCCGATGGACTTGAAGTTGTCTTTCCCCTTGATCTTCTGGTTGATCCTCATTATGATCCAGGAGAAACACTGAGAATAAAGTGCCATGGCAACCGAGTCTCGCGAGTCCACGGCCTGCAAAATAGGACACAAAGAGACAAGGTTACCATGGATACCAAGTCGGGCATAAATAATAAGAGAGGGGAAACTTTGTATAACTTTGTATATTCAATGCAAGATACAGCATATCAGCACATACATTTCATCAGTTCTATCAGACAATGACATTATTGATTGTTTGACTGACGGGGCGTGTAAGGCCACAGCGAAGTGTCTATAAAACAAATAGTGGTTCGGAGACAAAGGTGTGTTATGTCAGCGTCTGTCTGCAAGTGGCAGGTAAGACAAGGTCTGTTTTCACAACAGACAGCGGCGTTTATCGCCCGCCTATCTTAAGAGTGACGGATCGCAGGCAGTATTTATTGTACTTCAAGAATTCAGTGAAAACAAAGACAAATCATAGTAATGTGTAAACATGCTTTCGTTGTCTCTAGTTTTTTATTTTTTTTCTTTAACCCTGCACAAAGAAAAACATCTAGGCTGTTATACTTTACTTCTCACCTCCCACAGAGATAGAAATGTCATAATGACAGAAAGCAGAGGCAAGTGGTGACAAGTATCACCGTACATTTTGAGGAATATCTTATACTTGTCCATACACCCCTAAAATTTATCTTGTGACCCCAAGCTTGAGAACCACTTGACTAAACGACCTACTTACTTGCTATTTTAATACTTTAATTACATTTTCCTGGTAATAATACTTGTGTTCTGTAACATTTATTGTATTTTGAATGCCACGGAGTAATTTTACATTGTTGTATTGGTTCTGTCACTTAAATAAAGGCTCTAAATACTTCTTCCACCACATACACCATCTGTAATTAATTTATCGTGCTGGGATTAGCAGATCAGCAGGATTTTTTATTTACATGTACTGTAGAAGATGGAAGATGAGTGTCTGAAAGGCAGATGAAGACCATGTGGTCTAGTCAAAGGTCTCCAAGTTTTCCAAAGTCAACAATGAACTGCTGAACTCAATTTTGAAAATGATGAGAAGTCCTTGAGATCCTAGCGTAAACTCAATGTGCTGAGAAAGCCCATGTGAACGAACGCTCCAGAAAAGGTAAGTGAACTTTCAGTTACTGTATGTGTAGCCTCTACTTTTCCGTGATTGACAAAGTAGGTGTTGTAATTTGTGACAAACCACAGGTCAAACAAATCCTAAAATCTTTTTCTAATCACCGATGACTGAAAGACTGATTTTCTCCAGCTGCCATGAAGTCGGCCTTTCGTCCAGACACCATCCGTGTACGAATATAAAAAGCTTGAGCTTGCCAGCTACACTTCCTCCACAGGCATTGTGCTCGAATTGAAAACAAAACAAGAGTGTGGCGTTGTGTACTGTATTTAGGGGCAACAAAGTTCCTGGGCTTTTGAGTAATCCATCATGCCCCGTCACCTCCTGCAACTAGCGGGTGTGAACTGAGTGCTGGTGGCTCCAGGATCTCCGTCACAGGGGTGAGAAGAATGGCTGTTTGTCTAGTATGGGGTGGGGGGGCTAGTGCAGGCAGTCGTGGGGTGGGTGACCCCTGGCCGCTGTGAGAAGAAGCCATTCTTAGTGACTCCAGGGCTGGAATAATGAAGTCTATTAAGAGACAAGCTGCTTCAAAGGCCAGGCAGAACAAGCAGCAGCAGGGTGACAGCACAAGGTCTTTGTCTGGCGATGAAAAGCTTTCTTGTGACTTTCGTGTCCCTGTGATAATAGTAAAGGTCCATTCTGCATATTCGCTGATATTTATGCGTATGAGTGGGCCGAAGGCTCGAGCTCAGCCAAAAAGGATTGTGTCATGCGTCAGAATGTGCTTGTGGCGTATGTTGAAAAGGATAACACATGCAGATAAAGACTTGTGAAATATCCACATTAATTAGACACCACGGCATGGACATTTGAAGCCGAGAGACACACGGGTGACTTATTACACCACCGTCTTGGTGAGGAGAAGACTCTCACTTCAACCCTCAGTCATTGGCCCTATTGTGCTTTTGACTCAGATCACTATCATGATGGCTTTATTGTGCCAGGAATCTGGCAGACAAAAAGCAGGAAATGACTGGGAGTCACGCAAGGGATCTGGAGAGGCATGTGGGGGAGAGCGCTAGGAGAAAGGCTGTGTGTGTGTGTGTGTGTGTGTGTCACCAGGACAGGGGAGGGAGAGGAGTGAGGGCAGAGGGCAACAAACAGACATCTACTGTATGTTTCTTTTATTTAATTCAAGAAAAAAAAGGCAGAAGAACTCCCTGAAATCTAAGAAATAATGGTAAAAACAGATATTTCAGGATTGTTTTGTGTTAGGTGGGTGATTCCTGTAAGGAGCAGCGGAGGAGGAAGTTTGGCTGGATGTGTTGTTACCTGCTCCACGGTGAGTGGTGAGCAGATCTCCTCTCCTCTGAGGATCATGGAGCGTTGGGTCAACACCTCGGACAGCTGGAAGGAGTCCAGGCCGAGCAGATCGCTGACATTACTGACCACTGAAAGACACACAGACGCATTAGCCGTAGTGTTTGTGTAAGTAACAGGCGCGCAGACGGTTCATGTGACTCTTATTGATGTCAAACAACCGACGCGACATATAGACGGTGATCCTATACAGTCTATAGGAAACTCTACTCTGTTTGGGGGAGCTGTAGTATTCTGCAGCCACTGTAGTTCACTGGTTCTTTGGAAAAGAGGTCAGACACAGTGAACAAAGGAGCCTTGAGCTCATGTTACAGCCTGTTCAGGGCTCTGTCTAGTACTACGTCAATCAAACGTGGGGGCATGAGGAATACTGTACAGTGGTCCGGCATCAGTGTGGAGATCACTGTCTATTTTAGAAGATCTTTATTATTATTATTTTATTATTTCAACAGAAATAATACATATATATTTTTTCCAATAATAGCACTGAAGATTGATGAAGTATTCATTTTTAGTAGCTGCAGTTTTTAATGACGGTCTCACCAAAGTGTTACTGAGCTGAAAAAAGGCTGGTTGGTTGTCTCTTTGTCTGGTTGCCAAAGGAAAACTTGTTTGGCAAGTTCCAAATAATTTCCTAATTGAAGTGTAAATAACTCTAAATTAGTGTTAATTACAACACAAACACTTCATTGGAAAAGCTATTTAGAAGTTAATGTAATATTTACTTAATATTGTAAACTCCCATATTTGTTTAATTGTATGCTTGCCTATTTACCTGAATAAATTACATAATCCTTTCCAGAAAACTTACTAAGAAGTGATCTGTTTTTATAGGAATCACAGATATGAAGCAGTCAGAATTATGAGTGGTGCATATTGAGGGTGTGAATCACACATTTCGTCAGGATCAGGATCTGTTTTGTGTTCATTTCTTCTCCTACCCCCTTTGGAAGTGATCTGAGCTCCGCCAGCAGTCATGAATTCAATGTTGCCCATCTGGAGGACAGCGGACAGCAGCTTGAAAACGTCTCTGATCTCCTCCTCAGTGAATTCCATCACTTTCAGGGCCTCCTGCAGCGCAATGCAGACAAGGTTGCACAACATGTCAGTACTAAACGCTAAAAACACACTAGAGCCACTCAAGACGTGACAGCAGTTAAACCTCATTTGTTTTTTCCTTGAAGCGGTTAAACACTTGTATGAACAGAATTCAAAATGTGTCTCCAAAGCCAACATGACACAATCATGTTTCCTAGAAGTCAAATTTCTTTCTGGTAATGTGGTATTCCACTCATGATAAAGAGTTACGGCGCCCCCTGGAGGAAAAGCATCGTCTCCTTACCATCACACTGTCAAAGAGCTGCTTGTCATCCAGACTGCTGTCCTGCACGCAGCCTGACTGACTCAGGTAGTGATACAACTCAGGACCCTCAGACAGGAGGTACATGTCTGCAACAGTCAAACATGAGGAAGATCACACTTAGTAAAATAAAACTTAATTAATAGACAACCACAGTCAGTGGATTCCTCCCTTCATGCTCCTAATTCTTAAGCATACAGAGCTTTTAGTCATTATATAAATTCAGAGGTAGGTATTTCCTAAATCATCTACATAACGATTTTTAATCTGCAGAGAGAATTGTGTTGCTGACCTCAACACTTTCCTGTGAAAACAAATAAAAGCTTCTTTCACATTTTATTATGATAGAAGCAGCGGAAGAGTGACAGGAAGGTAAGGCATGAGCAGAAGGCCACAGATTGAAGTCAAACCCGGGCCACTGCTGTAAGGACTGAGCCCTTGTGCATGAAGTGAACGCTCTACCAGATGAGCTCCAGGGCAGCCCAGTTTATCATTTTTGTATGAATTAGATTTTATTCATGAATTCTCAGATTGGCGTTTCATTCTCACAAAATTATTTAACTGTTTGATATTTTTATAATGTTAATATTTGGTCATTAATTATTCGCTATCATTAATTACTGTGTGTTTAAGTGTTGTGTGAAAACAAACCTCTGTGGTCTTTGTCCGCCCCCGCTAACAGAGCATAGAAGATGTGGTAGTTTCTTTCTCCGGGATTCTGTCGAACCACACGGTTCTTGGAGAAGAGAAAAAAATGTGTTTAACGAGTGTTTCTGACTACATAACATTACATATTGATATTCATATTACTATTAAATCAAATAATCAACTTGCTGATCCCAGTAGTTGCCCCTGAATGTTTCTTTTTACTGGTAACACCAGCTTACCTTTTCCAGTAAATCTGATGATTGAAAGTCAAGGAGAACAATGAAATCTTACAGTGAATGTGTCCTCTGAGCCAAACACTATGGACCATCTGATTTCTCTACAGTATATTTAAGTGAACCGTTGAAGGATACAGTCAATAATGCAGCCTCCCTGAATGTTTCCATTCTGTGAAAAGTGGAGCTGGATAAACTTCCCAAAGCGACTGGAGTTATTGTTGTACACGGTCTTGGCATTCCCAAAGGCTTCCATGATGGGACTGTAGACGGAGAAAAACAAATCAAACAAACCAAATCTCTTTTATTTATTTATTTATTTTTACATATCCTATATCTGTTACATATTCACATATGCAAAACACCACAAATAACGATAAATATCATTGCTCTTAAACTTGGGGTCAGAGGTTGCTGTTCAAACAGTACCTGCTCTGCACGAGGGCCTGCTCCACCCTGGTGGTCCTCTCTGACAGAGGAGTACCGGCTGAGTTTTGACTCATCACTGACAGAAACTTCAGCAGCAGCTTGGTGCTCTCTGTCTTTCCAGCCCCGCTCTCACCACTGAAGGCACGGAGACAAAGATATACACACATAAATGGATTCATCAAAGCTGGCCAGCTTATTTAATTCATAACTGCTTTGTAAAGTTGTTTCTCCTCACCTGATGAGGACACACTGGCTGTCATGTCTCTTCCACAGGCAGCGGTAACACTCATTGGCCACAGCAAAAATATGAGGAGGCAGCTCCCCCATCTGGTGTTTGCTGTACAGATCGACTGCAGTGCCTTCATACAGGCCCGCTATCTGCTTGTAGGGATTTACTGCTGCGAGGATCGAACCAATGTTTGTCTGGAGGGAACGCAAAAGAACAAAGAGGTACAAGGAGGGAGAAAGAAGGGAATAAAAAAAAAAAGGAAGAAGACACATTATCAATAAAAGGTGACAGAATACACATGATGGTGTGAAAATTTGGAGCTTTTTCATCTTGCCAAGCACGGTGAACTTCTATGCGAACAGTACAATCGCTTAAAAGTTCAGTAGATTCACCCAGTTTCCTGTCTCCTTCCTCTGACACACTACCTGGAGTCAGTAACACTGCATATGGCCTAGTTTGCACCGAGGCTGGTAATATTTTAGGATCCATTGCTCCTGCTCGGGTAATGCGCTTTGGGGAAAAGTGCCTCACAAAAGTGTGTTTGTGGGTCATCATTCCACAATGATCGTTCTGCGATGCCATGTAGACAGACCGGGCGAGCCCTCGGAGATGAGATTAGGAGATAGGATTTCGAAAAACATAGTTACCACGAGTCTGTGGGCAGCGATTATTTTATTAAAGCCCGGCTAGTGTTTCAGTGCTCTACTGTGAAAATAATCCTGCCAGTCAGACAGGGTCAAACAAACATATCGAGAATCTTTTATACTTAAAGGAAAATCCAGCTGAATGCTCCTCATTGTATTCCAGGAGTTAATCTGTGTTTTGTTAAGTGTTGTTCTTCTCTATTTTTTAGAACCTTATCTTCAGTCTGCTTTGCTTAGTAATCGTGTTAATTTCCTACAAAATCCTCTGAAAATCCCCCCAAAACTTTATTATTCAACCGTGCAACATCAGAGCGTAAACTGGGTCATGCTCCTTAGTCAACACACAACACTTCTTGTTGTATTGTATTTGCCGTCAGTCAAAAAAGTAGGGACGTTTCCCATTGAGGTTTTTGTTGAAACACAGCCCTGAAGGAACACAATGAGCCCACAGATTCCAGGTGCATCATGGCGGTAAACCTGCTCACAGGTTAAGACAGTGCCCTTACATAGATGTTGTCTTTCTGGTAGCGCAGAAAGAGGTTGTGCATGATGGCGGCTTCGTGCAGCTCTGCCAGCGTGGACATGTCCTCCACTCCATGGACGCTGCTGGGGTGCATCGGGTACACTGTCTCTCTGTTCAAGTCCGCCTTCTGTAGGTAGATCACCTGGAACAACACACACAGACACACGTGTCAATAAACGTTCACAATACTGTTTGCCAGTTAGCAAAACCAGCAGCAGGTGAATCGTGTGCAAGAATGTTTATTTGAGGGTACACATTTCTACATAGTAATAAAAATAGTACTTCATATCTATGAACCCAACTGGCTAGTTGCCGCCTTGTATATCCAGCAACATTGATTAGAAAGTGATAGTGTAATACATAACAGTAACACTTTAGATTGAAATCTAATATGCCGGCACTTTGTACCAGTGAGTACTAGTACAATTAAAGCACTGCTGTAAGTTCGATGTGTAAAGCTGCATACAATAGCAAAATGGCACTAACAATTCTTTAAAATTTAAATTACCTATTGATTATTTTCTTTGTTTTGTCAATTAATGATCTAGTCAACCTAATCAAATATTCAAATGTCTTATTTTGTCTGACTTACAGTCCAAAACTTCAAAATCTTTCTTCAGTTTTTGGTGACACATAAAACAGAAAGACAGAAAAGCAGCAAATCACTCACATTTTATGAGTTGGAGCTTGTAAAAGTTTTAATTTGATTAAAGTGTTTAATTAAGCATGCGATTTATCAATTGAGGATCTGCATCGAGAAACTGATCAGCATCTTGTCAGTGATCAATGTAATGAGCAGATGACAGCATACTAAACAGCAGCCACGCCCATTAGATATATGTGATACAGCATCTCTGCTCTTCTTCCCCGTCTCATTTCATTAGAATGCGTCAATATTTTATGCTGTTACCGGCAGTAGTATTGGTTTTAGTTGGCCCACAACAAAACACTACATGAAACCTTGCAAGACATTACAAGAATACAACTGCACCATTCATGACTTTAACATTACAGATGCAACAACTTCACGCTCACTTCCAGTATCTCTCGTCACAGCTGACAAAGGCAGCAGACAGCCAGCCAGAAGCTTACTGTACACTTGAATATGTACAGTAATGATGAATAAAGAAAGGGGGGGGGGGGGGGGGTAGGTAGACAAGTTTACACAGATCTGAATCAAACTACTGGCACAACATCAGTCTTCCACTGTGACCATCGGACATGCATGCATAGATGACAGGCAGATTCAAGTGATTACACTGAGGTTAAAATGACAGATCAGATCCCTGACATGTGTGCCTGCCTGTGCCTGCTGCCAGCATACCTGACAGATAGGGAACCCCCCTCCCCCACACCGCTCTACCGTCTAACTCATGCCTGGACTTCTCTCTTTGAATTGCTCAACTCAAGTTGAGAGAGACAAAGGGGGAATAACAATCACCAGTGTCTCTATAGTGAAACAGGAAAACAACTCAGAGTCTCGCAGACTCTGTGGCTATCAGAAGTCTAATGGAAGAGAACCAAGAACAACCATGTTGGTCACTTCATGGGAAGCAGTGTTTGTTTGGATCAATAATGATGGACGAGGAGCTTGTGGAGGAGTGAGGAGGCTTGTGGTGTCCCAGTGCATTACTGCTGGCTCTTCTGGCACATCATATTCAAATGTGTCCCAGTTGGGAGCGGACATTGGGTTTCACAGAACTGCTGAGTTAGCATGGGGGGGATGGACTCTAAAGAAGCTGCTGACTGGCTGTAGATGAAAGTTTAGTTGAATCTTATATGAATACTGAATCTGGGATATCGAAAACGTATTTTGGGATGAAGCTCTTTGTGAAAAATATTTAGTAGTTTGATGGAGCAAAACAAGCTGTCGCTGACATATTATCACCTCATTAAGTTGATATGGTAACAAACTGTTTTCCTATTTATACATCTAGCAGATACCAAGCAGCTTTTTCATTCGTTTGGATTCATGTTTCACAGCCTTTACACTGAAAACAGCTGTTTGTCACGGCTAAAGGAAGGGGGCTGACAAGAGCGACAAGATTATAAAGTATAATTTTGGGCCGAAAAAAATAAACCAATGAGCTGAAAGACGCTAAAGAGCAACTGCATAGTCTGATAGTGGTAGTCTCAATTTACACACAGTCATTTGACCCATTGTTAATATAAAAATATTGATCGGTGCATCTTTAACAAAGTCAATGGTTACACAAGGAAGCCTGAAGACCTTCCATTACTGTCTGTGCTGTCAAATCAAAAAGTTTCTGTGCCAAATGTGTGACGCAAATGCCTCTTCTCATGCACTTATCCCAATATAATGATTTTACTGCACTATGCACTATATATTTATAAATAGCAATTTGAGTCAGCTGCATAAGGATACAATATATGACTGGAGACACTTTGATAGAGTGCATCTGTGTCTTGTCCTATAGATATCTAAAGTTCTGAAGGAGGTTGCACTGGTATGTGTGGGGGGATTATATCTTTTTCATCTTTATGCAACACATTAACCAAATTGAATCTGTATAAAAGTGTGGAAAAACCCTCGTAAGTCTGTGAAATGACAAACTGACTCTGTCATGTCCATTCCAGCTCTAGACAGCCATCAGAGAATGGGCGTAAGCACAATAACAATGCGGTCATCAGTGGGCCGCTACATGTTTTTGTGGTATTAAGGTTTGTGAAAGGGTGCAGACCTCAAACTCAGCACGTGCGGTGATGTCATTCATCCAGCAGAAGCTTGCAGATTTACAACCAGATGTCCCTAAACATTCAGCTTTAACCCCACCCTCTCTACTCTGGTAAATTAACCCTGATTCGCCAGGCAGGGATTTACTGACAAATAAATCAAACAGGCTTTTCTGCTCGTTTTACATCCTTAATCAGTATTTTCATTGTACACTCAATTACATCACTCACTCAAAGTGATTGATGTCACTATCAACACCTGGGCTCCGGTGGATCGCTGCCGAAAGTGTCGTCATACAAAACCAGATTGTTCTTTATTTGATGAGTGAGGGGAAAAAAACAAAACCTGGCACATTATTTGACAAACAAACTGCAAAAAAATGTGACTTCAATTCTTCTTCTGAACAAGATGATTTTAGATTTATAGAATATCAGTGCAGTGATGTCTATTAGCTTTAATTAGCCACCATAAGCTAGTGCTCAAACCAAGCAGCAACATCTGTGGCTGTGAAGTGAAACCAAAATGTGCAGTTCCTCAAATGTCCACTTGAGACTGGCTAAAGAACATGTCAATTTCCATAAGGCCCTATATTAAAATGTCCAACTTCACAGCAGAAATAAGCTGCATAATTAACAGCGTGGCCGCTGTGATTGACAGGTAGGTGCTATTGCAGATGGCTTGTTTGAGCAACCAGGCTTCATCCAGCCCACCTCAGGTCCACCGATGATCTGCGGCTTTGCCGATGTTTAGATTAGCCAGGAGAAGGCAGGACTGCCAAGATGGCAGCGGCCAGAGCCACAACAGCTCTTCAGATACGAAGTCCATATTTATACTGTCTATGGGTCAAAGCAGACCAAGAGAGAGACATTTTCTAGGCCTATTAAAATATAAAGAAACATGTTCAACATTTCAGCTATCTACTGTTTCATTTCATTTCATTTAACAATAATATGCTGTGAAACTGAGAACATAACCAGCCTCTGAGGTCTGAGTTCACTTTCTGATCAACACCCAATCAAACAAACTAAAGAAATCTGGGATACATCCCCCGTCTTTGTGAACATTCTTTACATTCCCGCAGCACAAGTTCAAAGTTGCGCTGGGGTGACCAGGAGCAAAGATAACACAGGATAACAAACAGCTAGGTGAGGCCACAGGTCCATGTTACACTCTCGATTGCAGTCAGGACCTCAGGTTTCACAGGAGGAAAACAAATATGGCTTCTTTAGCCAAACACACAATGAGCTGCATACTTGGAAAGCACCTTCACCATTCCTCCAGAAAAACACACACACACACAAAGGAGAGAGAGGGGAATTGTCTCTTCATATGTCTGTGTGTGTGTCTGCAGATACGATACGGTATGCGTGCCGTTAGTCTGTCTCTACATCATATGATGTGACAACCTTTGTTTTTGATCTCCTTCGGATAATTCAGCGCTCAGATTTCACAGAGCCTCGGGGACTTTTTCATGTCTGAAACATCAGATACTCTGAGGAAAACTGAGCCGGAGTTTCCGGCATTAAAAGATGTTTCACATTCCTCTGTTTTGCTGTACTGTGGTATTTTATTGTTGGTTTGATTGCTGGTTTCATTCCTGTGAGATAAGTCACTGAGCTCTGTCCTCACAGCCACAACATCAATACTTATTCATGTTTCATGAACTTGTTTCCAAATAATTTGCTGACTAGTCAAACCAAAAGGTTCTTTACTATTTCTGTTTCAGTCCTTGGGAGGTGCAGTAATGTTAGAAATGTTAAATAGCCATCATAAAGATTATACTGGTACATTTTGTTTTGGGGCATCATACCCTGACCCACGTGCTGCTACTAACAATTCACAACACTCCCAACAAAAACCTGGCTAACCCAACAGTGATGTAACAGTATGTGTCTGTTATTGATTTTCCACTTCCAAAAACAAATGAAATCACAGTTTAGATGTTGCTCTGAATTTCATAATCGGAGCCCGCAAAGTCAATCTAATTCAGCTCAAGCACAAATCAGCTGTATAATTAAAGTGATTATTTCATGATTTTAGTCAGTGCATGTCAGGCAATTATTGGAGATGCCTGCTTCACGTGGGGAGCAGCAGCGTCATCGTCATTGTTAACGATCTGAGCGGCGTAATGATGGCTGGAGATCATTTCATGCCACTTAAAACAACATGTGACTGGGAATTGATTAGTGAAAATGTTCACTGTACAAATCAATCCTCTCCAAATGGAGCCCGGTGTTGAGACAAAGCAGACAAATAAACAGCACAGAAAACCTCGATGCTGATATGAAACAGAACTTTTTATGAGTTTTGGATTTTAGGATGAAGCGGTTTAAACAAGCTGAGCTGGGAGACAGACAACTGTTTCTACTAGGATTTTCTTTCTTCATCCATTTCTTCCTTCCTTCCTTTGTAAACAAAACCTGAGATAGCAACAAAAAAGAGTCCAAAAGAGCATACTCAAAACGGCAGAAAGAAACTGAATCCACAGATCTTGAAATTTCACCAAATATTAGAAATCAACTGACAAATAATTCGGCATGAAATGTACACAGACAGTATTTCAGACAGATGGAAATTTCAAGGACTATTAGTATTATAGTAGATCTGAAAATGTGAGACTGTTGATTGATTAGTCATAGATTATGTATATATCAAAATTATATATTGAATTTTTCATATTTGTTTTGAACATCTTTATAGTTTGGACTGTTGGTCAGGACAAAACATAATTACGTAAAGTTCTGAGGGGCATTTTTCATAGTTTTCTCACATTTCATAATAATAATAATCATTTGTTGATTATTAAAATGACGTTTTCTGACTGTAGCAGCCATCTGAATTTTAAACTTTCTTGCAGCTGTGACGCTCTCTCCTTTTGTTTCCTCCTCGCTCAAACCACACCCTGCTGCTGCTGCTTTGTTCAACCAGCCCTGCTGAATATTCACGTGTAGGCGGCGTCAGGCTCAGTGGACTGTGTACTGGCAGATATATTCCTGCCTTTAGAAAATGACACATGGGCAGATACAAAATCACAGGCTTGTGGACACAAACACCGTCTTGTTTATCACTGCCTGTTTCTGCCTCCCTCTCTGTATGACTCTCACTCTCTGTCTTATAGTAAATCCATCTGCTGAAGGGGGATCCCACCCAGACCCGGGAGACATGGGGGGGGGGGCTGGATATAGGCTTATTAATAGGAGAAATTGTGAACACAAATAACACAGACAAACTTTTACATAACAGTAAAATCTTCATATTGATATTACCTATCATGACATACAGCAAACCCAAATCCTAAAAAAAATATTTGTTTACTACACACAGAGATGCTCACAATAATGTTTGTGTAAGCTGAGTTATTTCTGTGAGCACGCTCGTGAATGCACATCACTCACATAAAAGACTCACATAATGGCTCCATTGAGCAATAATCCAGAAAAGACTGAGGGGCCATCAATGACCTATTTTAAACGACACAGACTGCTACAGGCTACAGGCGGTGGACAACTTCAGAAATCATACTTGGTAAGAGTTGAATTTCATCTCAAAGCAAAGCATCTACCCAGAGTAAACAAAAAGCTTTGTTTATTGTGTTTAATCATTATTTGTGCTGAAGCGGCGAATAACCGTTGGCGTCAAAACTGAATAAAGAGAGTCTAGTTTATCTTTTTGTATACTTCTTTGGCCAAACGACCATCAATTTATGGCTGCAACTAATGATTATTTTCATTAAATACTATTTTATTGTAAATTCAACATTCCATCTGCTGATTATTAATTGTTTGGTCTATAAAAAAAAAAAAAACAATATTAAAGAATGCCCAATTTGATGTGATTAAATTTGTGAAAAACACAAAGATTTTCGGAAGAAAAGTCATTTAGAAACTCTAAGGAGAAATCTCTGACAATTTTTTATGAAAATAATGGATGATCAATACTTACTACTAATTGTACATCAATTACAAAACAGTGACATATTTTTCTGTGTTTCAAGATATAAAATAAGAGTTATATCATCTACTGTATGTGTCATTTTTATTGCAGAAAAATGGTGTCTGGGCCTCGTAGAGTGACACAATTCAATCTTATTTTATTGTTCAATAAGACGAGGATGACATCATCATCAGCAGCAGCCATTTAGTTCAGGTGACAGAGCCACTTCCTGCTTTTCTTTACACCCCTACAGCCCTCTGGGGATAACGGCACACACTGTTAATCCAGCTGGTGCCATCTGGCCTCAAAGAACACACACACATGCACACACTCACATGCACATACACAGATGGATACATGCACTCAAACACTCACAAAGCCACAAGACATTTAGCTCTCAGTTCAGGGTGTCTGCTGTATCTTACTGGTCCTCCCAGGTCTGTGGTGTACCGGGGATGAGACAGTGATGAATGCTGATATGATGGTTAATGTGACAGCAGCCAGGTCAGCCTGTTAAAGCTGAGGCGGTGCGGGTGAAGACACTCTCTTGTGTTTGCAAGCTGAACACTCAGGCAGGGAGCTACACCTTATTGTGAGCACCGAAGCAGTGGATAATGGTATATCCCTCCCTCCTGAGGGGAAAATGTTGCCAGGATACATTTACCAAATCACTTTTGACACTGCACATGGGTCTGAAAACACCAGGACACAGACAAAGGCAGACAGATAACAGACACGCACATAATACCCTAAACATACTAGTGGAACGGGGTAGAATTAAGATTACAATTGAATCAGACAATGCAAATAATCCAGGACCGGAGGATCACATGAGGTCAGCCAGCGATCCAGAGGTGGAGACTGGTCTGTTTTTCAGTCTCACATTCCTGTCATTCTGGCTGCAGAGTCTTGGGACACAGAGAAGACATCCATATGTCTGGCGTGATGACAAACATATCTCGAGCTCGCATGTAAAGATCATATGAAACCACAGCACAGACAGTTTGAAAAGAAAAAAACCTAAGACATATCTTTTAGCCTGGCTTTTGATCATCTTTTCTTTTACTTTTCATCCCCTGTGTTTATTCACTTTATAGGTTTAACATTTTATTGGTTTTATTGTTGTAGTTTTTATGTTTTGGTCTTTCATTTTTATGCGTTTTTTTCTCACTGGCTTTTATTTATTCTAACATTTTTTCTTATTGTACAGCCACATTTTATTTATTTTATTCATGCATTATATATGGTGCTGAATTCTAATGATTGTTGTCTATTTCTGTATTTATTTTCTCTGTGAAGCGTCACAAGGTGCTATATAAATAAGGGTTAGGGTTTGAATTTTGGAAACACTGTGATGCTACTAAATCTCATGCCACGTTAACAAAATGTTATTTTTTTTAAACCCCACTGAGCGTGGTGAAATGTTTTTGGACACCCTGTGGTATACTCGGGTCATATTTAGACAATAAATAAGAAGTGGTGGGGTCTGATTCATTTCTCAACCTCTGCCCTGATGTGGTGAATCCTTCCCAGCTCATCCCTGCCCCGCTAACTTCTCACACTACAAGAATCCCAACCGCTGACCATGGAAACATCAAACTAATATACTCAGGATGAGTTCATATGTTCCTTCTCGTCATCTTTAATAACTCTTTACATTCTCGCCTTTCAGTTGTCATACTTTCAGTCATACTCCAATGTGAGAGTAAGATTCTTCAGTGCCGTATTTAAATAAACAGTTTTAATTTTTACAAACAAGAGAAAAAGACGCTGCTCCTCAACAGCTTGGCGACCGCTCCTTCATACGTCACCCTGCTTCATATGAACAGTCAAGGACTCCAGTGAAGGAATAACACCAGGCTTTGGCTTGTGGGTAAGATGCTGGCTGCGTGACAGAGTTCGGAGGTGGAAAGATGGAATATTTGTTGAGATCCTGTCAGGCTTTGGGCCTTACCCTTGTTCCTCCCCCTGGGCTCTGACCTGACGAACAAATGGAGCTAATATGGACGATCACATGCGCCGCTCACAGGGCTTGTTTAGTACAAAGGCATTCCACAAGATAAAAGTGGTAACTGGAAGCTCATTTTTGATCACCACTCTCAGACCCACAGACTATTTTTTAACCGCCCATCGCAACCTCCCTCTCTCTGCCTCTCTCTCTCTCTCTCTCTCTCTCTCTCTCTCTCTCTCTCTCGCTCTCTCTCTCTCTGAAACAGGATTTCCTCCAGACACATAGACCACCATGCGCTGCCAAACAGATAAGCTCAGGCCAATGACTTGACACAAGGGGGCCATTCCTGTCATTCTTACTTTATTACAAAAGGTGTTGATCCCACCACTGAACCCTGACATGAAACATGTGTGCAAACAATTAACCTTCCCACATACACACTCGGCTGTACATGTACACCATATCAGTTAAAGTGTTGATTTGTTTCTTGGCTTTTATAAAATCACAACTGATAAAAAAAAAAAAAAAATGCTTCATGGTGCAGAAACGCTGTGCAGATCAGAGCTCTGGATGGTTTAAAGTGAATTATTTGGCAGCATAAATGCTTCAGCATGGAAAAAGAAGTCCTCTTACCTTCCCATAGTCAGTGGTGAGGACCAAGGATGAATCATCACAAGAGCTGACGGTGGAGGGGAGGAGCTGCTCTTTGTGTCTCAGCCAGACACGGGCCCCCTGCAACACAATAGTCACAACAACAGCATTAGCATCTGGACACAGGGCTCATATTGGAGTCATCTGTTTCATGAAGAAAGTACTGGACATTTGCATTAAAATACACATTTCAGGAGTGTAACTCTTGTGCTTGACGCTTATTTAGACGATTAAAAGCGAGCAAAGGAAAGTTCAACCCACAAATATATTTAGCCTTTTAGGTGTGAATGTGTAGACGTGAATGTGCCAGGTGAGTAATAGCTGTTCAGCCAGAAAAGACAGCAAAGACAGAGAAAGTTCTGGTTTTCTTCGTCCAGTCTTTTCTCCATCTTTCTCAGCATCGTTCTTTACCACATAGCTACACCCTCACCACACAAAACTGGCACAGTTATCCTCTTATTAAACTGTCATTGCCTTTTAGTAGAGCAAAGATGTTTGCCAGGCCTGTATACAGAGCGATGTGTCAGAGACTAAAAACTACTACTCAAGAGTCATACACTCTCTGTAAAACTGTCAAAAAGTTTCTATGATTACCATCTTTTCTTCTTTTCTATATTTCAATCAGACAAACCATAACACACTTCTCCCCATTGTCCCAGAATAGATCTTAGTTCCAGGCAGAGATTAAAACCAGCACTACAGCTGATCTGGGCAGTCTGGTCTCCTGTGTTTGTGTATCAGTGTGAAGTCACTGACCTTCCCAGACATGTTTGTTAGCAGCTCAGTAACCAGGAGAAATAACAGGAATCTGAGGCTGATTGCTCAGACGGACTGTCACTTCCTTACAGTGCTGGAAGATATATTTATAGAACCGGCTGCGCCTTAATGACTGTAATGGATGAGTTGTGAACTAATGGCTGCGCAGTCTAACTTGTAAATCTTTTAGGATGACTGAAATAACAAAAGTGGATATATATTAAATAATATAATTATGATGGTCAACAAATGACCTTTAAAGGAACATTTTACATTTTTGGAAAGCTTTTCTGCACGTTTTCTGCACAACCAGCTAGTTTGCTTAGTTTAGCTTAGCTTAGCATAAAAACTGGTAACAGGGGGAAACTGCTAGCCTGGCTGACTTTAAAGGTAACAAGATATGCCTGCTAGCGCCTCTAAAGCTCACCAAATAACCGTTACATCTAGTTTATTTAAACTGTACAAAGTTTCACTTAACTTCTAGCAAGAAAGCAACAAAGTGAGACAGCGTATTTCCCAAAATGTCAAATGTTTCCATGAAGAAGCCTGTTTGTATTTCCTCTGCCTTCAGTCTCAACAGACAGAAGTAAATTGAACATTTTTGGTTTTCAGACTAAATTTTATAGGATGTGCACTTTTTGCACTCTCTCGTAAGCCCGACTTCGCGCGACTGAACATCATTAATCATCACAAGTGCCACCATTGAGGTAGCCAGGAAAACACGGAGCAAAAGGGAATTGTGTGTCCAACAGAGCATAAAACTGAAGAGATCAATATGCATGGATTCCACGAGGAAACCTTATACAAGGTCACCACTTCCAGACATCAATCCTCATTAACTATTAACAACAGGCTGCCACGTGTGCACACACACACTCTCATCTGTGAAGCACAAATGTCCCTGCTACCAGGGTCAGAGCAAAGATCGAGATGCTTTTGTTTAATACACTAGATATTTACGTGAAACCCAATCTGTTTGTAACAGAGCGGCCATTAAATTAACTCACTCAACAGTCCAGCGTGATGATTGGTCTCCATTCTTTTCTTTAATTTATGATTCAGACTTCCCTTTTGGACAAAGGGTTACTCAGTCCAACAAGCCAGACTGCAAAGCCACTTCCATCAACAAGGATTTTTTCTTTCTTTCAGTCGGCTAATGGAGGGCAGCTAAATGTGGCTCTCTCAAACCACGGGAGACAGCGGTGAGTGGGATAAGGGGGGTCGTGCAAATTAGGTGGAGGCTGAGGTGGTGAGGTGGGGTGTGGGTGGGAGAGGAAGGGTGCAGGCACCTGATAAAATCCCGCCTCCCATTGTCTGGAAAAAAAACATCAGGACCCAAATGTAACAGAGGTATTCTCCTCTACACATGGCCATACATTAACTCCATGTAATACGAGACGATTGGTGACTTCCATACCAGTGACGGACTGTGTCCGCCTTGTACCAGCCTGGCATGCATGTCCTATTAAAGGGAAAAGCTGCTTCACGTGAGGCCCAGTGAAGAGATTAACAGTTTACTCTATACTCTATACTCTTTACTCGAATTCAGCAGAAAATTGCTGGCACTCATCGTCTTGCAGACGCTGTTTGTGCACAGCGAAGCTGACAAAGTGCAGAAACATGCAGTGAGTAGGTTGCAACAAAAGGCAGATTTCATGAGATGTTAGAGAATAACACACAAGGCAAGTCGTGACATGGAAAGCAATGGGATGTCTCATGATACTGCGTGTTTATACACAGTGTTCAATTTCAGTGACGCAAATATTAATTTTCCAAGAACGAGACTTGAGTGGTTGAGTTGCTGAGTCAGAGTGTCAGATCTTTTCCACTCAACACGAACGAGGATCAAAGAGAAACCTTCAGCAACAATTTTACAGATAAAGACACATTAAAATTCTCCTCGCCGCACACTCGTCGCAAACAGTTCAAGTTTCAAAAGGAATTACAGTAAAGACCCAATAATCAACATAATAACTGGTTAATTAAATGAGTCGACACTACATGGTAAACCAAAAGTCAGCAACAAGCCGGCCCATAAAGATCCTAATTCTGGCTTGGCTTGCTGCACCAGCGTCTGTGCAGAGTGACTTGCTCTCTGGAGAAATGCCCACGAGGCACTATAATCAAAACTGAGCCGAAACAGCCAGAAAATAAGCTACTAGTCTTATTTTGCACATATATCATATCCAACATCATTTTTAGCTAACATTCCTTTTTTGCCATTTGTTTTTATTCATTTTAACAGTGTACTACATCCACAAAGAAAAACTACGAGTAAGGAAAGGTAAGTTCTGTATAGGCAAAACTATAACACAAATAAATAACATCAATAAACTTTAAAGTAAGTCAACCGAGGACAACGCTGGCACACCAGTGTTATCCAATATCCCTCACCCTCTCTAAGTTACACACAATGTATGCAAGAATTGCTGCATCCTGTCGCAATAAAATATAAAATAGTCAATCCTGAAAACACTTTGACATTTAAGTCTGTCTTAGATAGCTTGGACTGTGTCTGGATGACTAATCAGCCATTAAAGCTGAAGTCGGTAGAACCGGTGGCATTCTCACGGTAACTCAAGGACTCAAGAAAGCCATTGCAAGATGTGTTTGTACATTTGATTGTCTTTATATGTGAGCGTGTGTCTAAAGAGTCTGAAGCTGAAGGGTATAAAGTAGAGATGAATTGTCTCAGCAACAGATGGTCTCACCAAAAACTCCTCCCCCCTTGTCCCCTCCATCCTCAGGAGCTCTGTCACTAAGTCAAGACAAAGGCAACCACCTCTGACTGAGAGCTCAGAAGTTAACCAGGCGGAAATATCCCAAACAAAAGCCAGCTGGGACACAAAAGGACACGGGTATCAGCTCCTGTTAAATCCCCCAAACTTGAAGCACAACTAACTATTGACCGCTGGTTAAACCAGTGAAACACAGTGTGTGTATTTCTTGGATAATTATCACTGAAAAGAACAAGTTTTAATTTGGTAATGAAACACAGACTTCACTGAGTTTAATTATCATGTCTCTTCTGTGCCTCCGGTATCCAGATGTTTTAATAGCTGCATTAAAAAACAAAGCTGGACCGCTGCCATGACATTTCCAGCTCAGGCTAATTTCAAATTCTTAATGCTGCATGTCACTGAGCACGTGTAGTACTGCTGAGGCAGAACCAGCTGACAATAGTAATCCGATCCACCAAAACAGGCCGCACAGCGACGTCCCATCATGCTTTCTGACACAGAAACCACTCGGCTGAATGATGTGATCCCAGAGTTGGTGGCTTGAGTTTCTGCGGCTTGTATAATGACATCCAGCTCAGAGATTTGATAATGAATGAGCCTTAAATATTTAAGGGCATACACAGTACAAGGTGCCACGGCTCTTTCTCTGCTGTCTGGCGTAGCATGAGCGAAGGCGGTATCGGGTGATCGCATCAGCCAGAACAAAAGAAAGCTAATTAACTCGGCCTAACTTGTAAACGGTTGAACAATTAGTTATGAAAAGTCAATTTCTCGGATCATAGTGTAGTTTCAAGGAACGGTGAGTGAACAACGCCTGCCCAGCGGACAGCAGTGAAGGCTGCAGGTAGGGCTGACTGCTG
The DNA here is from genome assembly GCA_028641955.1 of Protonibea diacanthus. Lineage (NCBI taxonomy): Eukaryota > Metazoa > Chordata > Actinopteri > Sciaenidae > Protonibea > Protonibea diacanthus. Next base: position 17,629,662 of record CM053986.1, on the reverse strand, counting down.
GCCAGGTCTGATGCCTGGCTGAGAGATGAGTACATCCAACTGGATCCACGACAAGCATCTCATTTGTTGTGCTCAGAAGTGGAGGAGGATAAATGTAACACGGGAACGCGTCCACCAGGAACATTTTGGTCCAAAAGAAACTCTAGCTGTTGCCGCTTTCACTTGTCCCTCTCAAATTTCCTTGCTTTCATGTGTTCATCCATGATTTTTTTTTATAATTATTTATTTGCCAATCACTGTTGATCCAAGACGAAGTTTTCAATGATCTGCTACGTCTCAGAAGCAGATGTTCGAAAACACATCTGGACCATGGTCCAGCACTCTATTGACACTTCAAATACCAGGACATAACAGCATTATCATAACAATAGAGAGGCATAAGGCCATGTCATCAACCCTTTGTGACCTCACTTATAGTGGCGGGACGGATGTGTAGTCCAGGACACTGGTTGCCTGGCCTAGGTTTAATAGGGTCAGATACCATATTGACACTTGCATGTTGCCAGCATGTGTGGGTAACAACTCTGATGTGGGTAAAATTAGCAAATATTCAAGTTAAAATACAATGAGTGTTGCCTTTTTCCAGTTGAGACCAACAACAAATCCAGTGACTTTTTCCAATTTACCTAACTTCCATGGCTTTAAACTACAGACAGAAACAGACTTGGAGCGCACATGAGGGAATGAGGTCAGTAGGCCAGTGAACTGTCTTTCTCTTTTTGGCTGAAAAAATTACATTTTACCTAAATTTGGCTTTTAAATTTGTTTGTAATGGTTATATGCAAAGACTAATCAATTCACAGGAATGCAGCAAGAGGAAAACAACAACCGGTAACAATGCAGGACTTTATTACTTTGACCATCAAAAGGGAGCCAAATTCAGGGATTGAAACCAAATCTCCTGAATGCTGAATGAGTGGAATGAGGACGAATCCGCCAAGTAGCTGGTGAGATTAAATAAACAGGCTGAGTGCAGCTGGCAGGGGAATCTGGGTAAAGGTCCCTCTGGGTCTTTGGCCACAAGCTTTCCATTGGGGCAAATTCTGTACATACCATCTCAGCCGAAAGCTACTGGATATAATATCACATCACAAACACAGAAAGACTTATTTATTATCTTATTAAACCAACATTTTGACTAAGTTTAGTTTTTACTGGCATTTTTTTAATTTAATTTTTAAAAAAATTTACAGCTTAGCAGCTCCCCTGTGCCAATAAGGGGTTAAATACAATTCTCAAGATCTCTTCAGTTGTGTTTATTGAGGGAAATTTCTTGCACCAATTTTCCAAGCATTGAGCCATGCAACCCTCTGGCAACATACACGTTTCTCTAACCATCAAGCCACTGTCGTCTGGCTCATCACTCATCACATGATGTAATTACTGAGCAGTATAAAGAATAAAGAAAGAATAACCAATAGTGTATTAACACAAATGTCCCTCCACATGCCTCATTTTGTATTTTACATTAAATTGTTTCTTTGTTTCCTTGTTGCCACTGTAACATCTGCCATCCTGCTGCACACGGCACATCCCGTGCCTGCAGCCAGCATGGGGTGAGGTCGGGGAAGGGCAGGGTATGTGACCGAGGGGAGAAATCACATGATTAAAAGTAACCCTTCAGCATCTGTGCTGGAAGACTTATGAATTAATGATGGAGGGAGCAGCTGATCAGAAATTAGCTAATGGAAGAGGAGGAGTCCCACTGGGAAGAGGGGCTTCCCCTCGTCTGTGGCCAAAAAAAAAGGGGGGGCAACAAGGGTGGAGGGTGCAGTTCATCAATTGTTCTTGACTCCAAGGGGCTGCCTGAACTACCCCCACCACCCCCTGCTGAGGAAGCTATAAACAGACTTAACGCAGGATGGCCTGGAGGCAGCAGCCTCATTGGTTAACACTGTGATATTCATATTCAAAGACTGTTTTTGTTAAAGCGGAAAGGTCTGAGAATGATGAAGTTCTGAATGTGTCACTGGGTTAATGGAAATCAAATACATGCAACGCAGCAGCGGCAGCAACTTGCTGTCATCACTGTCTTTTAATCTGTTTTCATTAACGCGCTAAACGTAACGAGTGAGTCACAACAATCATCTAAGTCAAGCGAATATGTGCAGGTTTATTTGTCTCAGTGTGTCTGCGTGTGTTTGGTAGTGTGTGTGTGTGTGTGTGTGTGTCTGGATGGGGGTTAAAAAGCACCTCCCCCATCATCATCTGATGTAGCTAAACTACTGTGTCGCTAATGAGGATATTGAAGGGAATTTGCATAACAAATTATGTCTTCAAGAGCACAATAGAAAGAAGAACACTTGACACTCTGCCACAGACTCCTGGCACAGCGTCCTGTTTTACATCCTTATCCTGCGTGAACATATTTCCCTTCCACTACTGTCCTACAGTGCTCAGAGTATTAGTATGATCCTGTGCTCTGGGTTATGATACTATTCCTAACAACAAAATGGGACAAATCATGTGATTGCTGCATGTTTGATTGGATTGTGTCAGCTAAGCTTCATGACTTTGGATATCTACAGTGCCACCTGGCACATTCCTGCTCCTCCTGCCATCTACATATCTAGCCCTCTGTGTACTCATGTGTGGATCGTGATGGGGTCACACAGCAGGAATCCCGGAGATATTTCAGGAATGCTGCTCAGTCAGGGCTGTCTGAGTAGTGCTTCTTCAGGTTGAATGGAGCCGTCACTGGGTCACCTGTTGCTTTGCCTTTGACCTTTAGTCACACCTCACACTGTCCCGTTACGGCTCATGGGGAAGCTCCTGTCTAACACAGGACGTGTGTTGTATTACTGACACAGATTATCGATTAATAAAGTGACAGAAAAGATTAATCAGTGACAAGTTACTCAAACACTTGATTATGAAAAACTTTTTGAACTGAAAAACTCTGAATATTTTATGCATTATGATTTTGTAGACTTATCTTTACACACCCATGTCTAAAATTATTAGTCAGTCATCGCTGATCAAAAGAAAATCAATCAGCAACTATTTTTATAATCCTTTCATTGATTAAGTTAAGGAAAAAGCCAAAAAAAAAAAACTCTGATTCAAGCTTCTCAAATATGAAGATTACTTTTTTCCTTCAGTGATGTGACGGTACACTGAATACCTTTTGGTTTTTGGACAACCAATTTGAAGATGTTATGTCTGGTATAGACATTTTTGATCTTTTCTAACATTTTATTGACCAAGTGATTGATCCATTGTTGAAAAAAAAAAGAGTCAGCAGATAAATCAATAATAAAAATGACAAATCACGAGATTTGCTTTCAGTCCTCTCACAGCAGTCTCAGCTTACCACTCACAGAAGCTGCATCACCAACTGCGCAAGCATATACATCACTTTTAAAGCTCATAATTTGTAATGGTAGGGAGGGAGGAGGCATCGGTGGTCAGGATGATGTAACTGTGCCTCTAACGATTGGACACATTGGAGATATATGTATGAGGCTGTGCAGTGAGAAGTTCAAGCAGCGCTGCAGTGCCTCCATCCCCGGACTGAACAGAAAGAAAAACTGCTGCTATTTCTCTGTTGCTTGGAAATGTGAAGAGTATTTTTTATATTCTGTCAAAGCATGATGATGTGAAGGAAGGCTGGGATCAAGTGGGAGAAATAAACACACGTAGAGTCTTGAAAACATGGAACATTCCTCCTCATTACAGTCTCAGCAGCAAAGTGCACGATCCTACAAACAACCTCAGGCCAAACCACACACACTCATGTCTAATAAAACAAACCGGGAATGGATGGGAAAGCTAACAGGTCATGACTGTGGATTGTGCCATGCTGTGCTGTTTGCTTCTGTTAAGCACCAAGGTGCCAGTTAGGCTCTTCAGGCCACGGCAGTCATGCAGTGTGGGATGTGTACTTAGGCCCGGCGGGGTGTTCGTCATGCAATTAGTCCTGAAATTACAACTGTAACAGTAACCTCATCACATGGGAGTCAACAGTATTTAAAAATATTTTTTATATTCCCTTGTGGTTATATGTGGAACTTATACACATAGGAAAATGTAATATACAACCATGCATGTGTAGAGACACACATACTCCATCCTGTAATAGCCCGCCTCTGTGCGCAGTAATCATAGGGGGCTAAAAAAGGAAAGTCAACATCTGGGCTGGGAGCAGTAATCACAGGTTGGCTGTTATTAAACTGCCAGATGAGACCTCCAAACTGAGAGGATTTAAGCTACTCTCATTACCATCTCACAGCGTCTGTCAGGTAGGGCAGCCAAGGTGAAGGCCAACAGACATTTATTGGGCGAGGGTTAAGCGGCGACGAACAGCTGCTTAACAAAAGGAGAACAAATCAATTTTCTCTGTGTAACACTCCTTAGATCCTTAAAAATGATGCATGCAAGTCTGGTAAAAAAAAAAAAAAAAGAAAGAAAGGGTGTATTTGTGGAGTGGCAGGATTGGTGTGGTTTACCTCCTGGAGATAAACCAGGACATTACTGAAAATCTTAAAAAGAAGTAGTTCAACATTTTCAGAGAAGATTAATGCAACTAGCAAGAACTAGTCCAACTGTAAAACAAGTCAGCACATGTTAAGTAGTGAGCTTTAAAGCTGTTGATAGGTGGATTTTGTTACCTTTAGACAAAGTCAGGCTAGCCGTTTCCCCTTGTTTCCAGTCTTTGTGCTAAGCTAAGCTAACCGCGTTGTGCACAGACATGAGAGTGGCATAGATCTTCAGTCAATACTCTTAGCAAGGCAGTAAATATGCTAATTACTAGATAAATGACCCCCCGTCATCCATGTCTCTGTTTTTCTTAAACAAGACGAGTACATGGAAACATCCAGATGCATCGCTGCATGACTGTACAACAATTTCTTCATTTCACCTGGTATTCACAGGTTTGGCCAACAAAAGCTGAGGATGTTTTCTTTCATATTAACCGTGTTAAAAGGGCAAGAAATTTGTGATGTGCCTACAGTGATTTATATTCCAGAGAATGACACACCCAGGACTGCCCTGATATGGATACACACACACACACAGACAGGGAGGGCAGGAAGGATGGGTGTTGGAGAGTAGACTGAAGGTAACTAGTTATGTTTTTGTGAGCTGTGCCATATTCACAAGACATAGTTCAGATGAGGAGATGGATACTATACTCATGTATTTACAGTAAATACGAAGCTACTGTCCGTAGCTGTTTAGCTTAACTTAGCACGAAGACTGGAAAGCTAGCCCTGATGTATCCGAAACACACATGTTGTAAGTATAACATGTCATATTTATACTTTGGTTTAACATAGTTTAACAGATGAAAACATGTTAGCATTATCTTCACACAGACAGGCTAGCAGTTCCCCCCTGTTTCCAGTCTTTATGCTAAGCTAAGCTAATTGTAAGTACTATGTACAATAAGGCCCCAGCTGTATATTTACTTACTTTTTCTCCTCATCTGATACTTGGGAACAAAGCAAATAAACACATTTCCCATAAGGTCAAACTACTGCTTCAAGGTTACTCCATCAAAAAAATAGTTGTCACATCATTTCATGCAGTCGCTTGTCCCTCATCATGAGCTAATAGACATGAAGACAAGCTCACGCGCTGTTTGTTATTAGGATCAAGTTGTTCTTTTTCTCTCATCAAACACAGACAGCCTTGTCTGAAAAGCTTGGTGATGTAGCAGGTTAAAGCTAAAGTCAACAGGGCGGTGTCAGCAGGAGGTTATCACAGCCTTGAGCCCCTTCATGTGATGTCAGCTCACTGATAGACAGGGGTCACGTTACTGATAGAGAGTCAAGAAATGCAAACACAAGTTAGTGAGGTGAAACAGCTACATTCAGACTATTATTATTACTATAGTTGATTCCAGTTCAAAAGAACTTAAAATGTAGAAAATTATTTGAAAATCCCAAATTCATATTTTGAGTGATGGTTTTTATGTCTAAACCGCCTCCCGTAACACCAGGCATCTGTGTTATTATGAGGAAGGATTATCCGTGTTATTTGGTGTGTGGTCAGACAATGCCTGTTGGTAATTAGTCCCAGTGCTCTTGTGACAGATTAAACCACCTCCAGACTGTACCAAAGCTGCAGGAGCTGTGCTGACGCACACATATAAACCACTGCCCTGATAATACCTCCCTCTGTTCGTTCATAAATATGCAGCATTGTTAATTTACCGCAACTCCGAGACTCTCCACAGCATTGTTTGAAAGCCTCCTAATTGGATCTGATAATGCACAATAACAACGTCAAGCTTTAATTACAAACAAAGACAGAAAAAAAATTCAAAGGAATGCAGGATCCATTAGCCATTTCTGTACCTTCACCTCCTTCCTTACATCCTAACTTTACTTCCTGACTTCCTTCCTTGCTCCATCAGCCGTCTGCATGGCTGGAAGTGAAGAGTTGTGATCTCAGAGTCTCAGCTCTCTAAAGTGGCAGCTGGAGGAAGTGACAACTGGGTCGAAAAGACCCTGAGTAGAAAAATAGTCCACCCTCTGGTGCAGGTTGGCCTTTCTCACATTACCCATTTCAACACAGAATGCTTACCGAGCATGCCGATCCACGGCTCCGGCTTCAAAGACCTAGACATAAACAGCACATAGGGCTGTGAGGGATGTTACAGGATGGGGAGACTGCGTGTGTGTGGCGTGAAACCTAAAGCTTCATCACCACAGCTCCACAATGCATGGATGACAGACGGCCATGACCGGGAATTTAAGGGGTCAGGGTTGGGAATTTGGGATTCCCTCTGTCAGAGTGTCTTTGACAGAGAGAGAGAGGAATTTGGTGTGTAATGCAAGCAAGGAGTTAACGGGTGTGGAAAGGTCCTCATGTGGCTTTGCAGTGTGTAGCAGCTGTTGCTATAAAGGAACTGATTGCCAAATTTAGAAATGCACATAAGTGTGAATCAGCTTTGTCAACAGGATGTTTCGCAAAGACATAAAATATCTAAAGTATTCTCTTACATGTGTGAAGGTGGTTTAATCCATGAAGAAATGACACAGAGGAAATCTTTAACACATGCAAAAAGCCACACAAGCTTGTATGTGGGTATATCTTACATGAGGGGATCATATTTACTGACATATGAAGGTCTAAGATGACCAAAACCCAGCAGCCTGACAGACTTTTAAAGGGACAGACAAGATCCCTGACACGCTCCACATATCCGTGTATGCTTGGTGGGTCACATCCAGTCAGAGGACGGATTGGGTGTGGAGTCAAGGCAGCGTCGCTGAGGGTTTTATGGCGTTGTGTCAGCTCCTGAGAGGAAAGGCCACGCTGATGGACAGGATGGGTTTTGCTCTGAGCACACGCCCTTATATACCTGCCACTCCTCTCATTACTCTAACCCCCTGTCATCACAAACAGTGACGTGCAAGGGAAAGCTGACTGATCCATCCATAAACCTGATCTTCTCAGATCCAGAGGTAGATTTGAACATGTTTGAAGCAGTTATATGCAAACGCTTAACAAAAACACAATGACACCATTCATGTGATTCATCCCTGATCATGTTAGCTGTCAAAATCACAGTCCTGAATCATTCCTAAGATTTAAAGTTGAGTTGAGTTTAATCCTTGTTTTATTTCACTTCCAGAATTCCTGCTTAATTAAATCCACACTGGTCGCACTGAAGAGTTCAGGACGCTGGCTTGCTTCCATGACCTGACAGCTGATTTACTTTTTAATGTCATTTTTCATTAAAGAAAGCGAACAGACTGCCACAAATACCTCTGTTTTGCTGCTTTTTCTACAGTTGTTGCCCACTAATGATCAGTTACAGAGGTAGAGTTTGCTTCGGGGGTTCATGTTAGTTGGAATGCCATCAGGCCGTCCCATTTGAATATACTGACAAAAAAGGTTTTGGGGCATCAAATGACAGTAGACTGACACTCAGACTGATACATTCTGACCAAATTACACAAAGAAACTTTGATCTTCCCAAATAAATCCTGCTGAGCGAGACACAGGAAAGTACTTTCTGTTCTATCTGAGGATGAAAAACAGTATACTACATAGACACATTAGAAAATAAAAGAATACTGGATGAACTGGATGCATTTCACACAGTTGGCGGAGGACGAAGGACACGCGCCAAATTACAAATAGTGATGTTGAAATAATAACTTTCCTTTGCACAACATAATACTCTAATAAAAAATCAGATTACAACCCAAAATCCAATCCACCCCAATCTGTCCATTACACAGTTGGTTTATACAGCAGAATATTGAAAACTATACATTAGATACGACATATGATTCTACCTGCTTTGGCTTTTACTGTAGAGAAATACTGCTCAGTCTAACTATTTTCTTGCCAAAAAAATGACAGGAATCTATATCCCATCCTTTGCCCCATCCTTATAAGTTGCGTTGTGTAGTTTTCTTGGACAAAATATATATATGAATGATTTTTTTGAAGGTTAGTGAAACTCTGGGATCAGCTGCTTACTTTAATTTTGTACTGAATTGGAAATATCAGATCAATTATGTCCATTTTTAAAAAGTGTTTTCCAGCTTTGGTCAAGCATTTCTGTCATGTCAGTTTAAAGTCACCTCTGAAACACTATTCCCATGCTGAGACACATCACTGGGGGTAAAGCACTGCTGATGCTGTTGATAGAGGAGGTGAGTGAAGGGATTAAGAGAGGTGGAGACTCACAAAGTGTCTGTCTGTCTGTGCGTGCCCTCTGAGTCAGAGGAGGATGACAAATCAGACCTATAGCCACTCTCTACATAACCCTCTCTGAGTGTGGTGATGTCTGGGTGAGTTGAGTTGCAGATGACACATCGAACCTACATGGGCACACTCAGCTTTTACAGGCATTTAGAGAGTGCTGGGGGTCTCCTGCCATAAAACTACAAAAGAGGAAAAGGGAAGCTGATACATGAGTGTTTGGTTGTCTTTGTTTGTGAGTAATGACATTTTTCTGGCCATGAATGAAAAGTCATGCACAGATATAGTGTTTTTAAATGTGTCAGAGGCTTGTTGGGGTATTACAGTTCCCAGTACAGCTGCATCCTGTAGACCAGCCCCAGTGCAAGCACACCACCACCGCTAGTCTGTGATATATCTCAGCACAAAGATCACACACATGGCAGATCATATGCGGGGAAAGTGCTGCTAGTTTACTAGTGAGGTAGTTAACCGGCAAGTTAATTAAGATTGAAAACTGGACTGATCTGAAAGCAGCCAGGCTCAGAAACGCGCACAACATAGTGAAACAAAACAAAGACGCGTCGCGGTCCCAAAAAATAATTTACGCATCACGTTTAAAGTGGAGATACAAACACGAAAACGTGTTTTGTGTGTGGACAAAGTGCTCCAACTTACCTCTAAAAAGAAAGTATCCATTTTAACCAGAGCCCGACCTCACGTCCCTTTGTAGTCTGAGTTCAGGGTACCACAGTTGAGGATGAGGAGGAGGAGAGGAAGCTGTATTCCCAAATGATTTCCATCCACTTCGTTAAGATTAAGTTCAAATAAGATCTTATTTCGTCCCCTTTGCTCAAAACACTGCACCGGTCAGAGACGAGTCATTCTGCAGTCCTATTTTCTTACACTTGAGAGTAGTTTGTTCAGTGTCCCGTGGAGCCTCTGTGCCTGTGTTTCTGCTGTCTAGTCATTTCAATGAACCCGGCACATTATGCACAGAGGCGGAGCCTGCAGGGTCCCAGACCTCCTCTCAGCATACGCCCTCTTTGTGTCCATTTCTACAAAAGGGGGTCTGATGGTTTTAAAGGATGTGCACATTTCCTCTGTGTTACTCAACACACGTTGACTCTTTATTTAAGACAGGCATATTTTAGACAGGAATGCATATACAAAGGGAGGAACTGTTGCCAAATGAAAGATATTCAATTCACCCCCAGTTATCCAAGCAGGCTTATGTAGAAGGAGGAAGAGGAAGCCACAGCTCAGGGGAGATTGTTTACCAAATGATGTGGATCTCAGAACATATCCAGTCAAAACTGAAGTGCAGCCAATGTGGACAAAAATTGCAGTTCCTTGAATGGCCACTCGAGGCTGGCTACAGAACGAGTCAATCTCCATAAGCCCCCATGTTAAAATATCCAGCTATCCTGGTACAAAAAACTGTTTTGGTCTCTATGGCTAATTTTCCCATTGATGACAACTGTACTAAGTCTGAGTTTGACCACCTGCCTCATGTCCACCAATGATCTGTGTCTTTGCGAAATTTAGATTAGCGACACTGTATTTGGAATATAATAAAATCATTTTACAGTCAAGTTTTCTGGTCCAAAAGATAAAGTACTGGCTGATGTACTTGATGCACTTAAATGGGTCCCTAGAAACTTCACTATATCAAATTGTCAAGTGCTAAAAAGCATTAAAAGCCTGGCATCAAATTTATACTTAATCTTTGATAAAACATCCTTATTCAAACACAAAGAAACTCTGACTGTATTTTGCTCACAGTGTTTTTCCATCCATCCATCCATTTTCCGTAAGCACTAATCCTTATCAGGGTTGCTGGGCAGGGTTCTTGTAAAGCTGATTTGTGTTAAGAAAAATGAAACACCGACAGATTTAAGTTTGACGTAAAGGGTTTTGAAGAAAAACATTATATTCCTGTATGCCAGGTATCAGTGCCAAAATTCAGTTGGAAATGACTCAAGTTTTCATTACCGGTACTCTAATCACGCCCAGTAGAGCATTCACTCCTTGCTAACACTGCATATTTGTTTAGTTGCCTACCTGTGATAAAAAATTGAATAGCTATTAAAGGTGCAGTGTGTAAGATTTGGGGACTTTTTTTAGCCTCTTTCAGCTAATTCTTTTGACATTTTGGCCCATTGAACTCTCAACAACCACATATGAAAGCACAAACAGCAGTTCTGATAAGCCTGATGTCCAACATGTTAGCATTCCAGGTGCTAGCTTGCTAATGAAACAAATATTTTTCAGTAGTTGCTGGGTAGAGATATGTAGAGACAGGGGTATATGTGGCTGAACATAAAGTGAACTTTCTTCCATTCTTTCTTTGAGCAAATCTGACCACTGGACTGTTTATACAGTTTGTTTTTACATCCGAAACAATGAACTGAACATACATACGTTAGCTGCTGCTAGCTTAGAATGTACACATTTGTGTGGTGGAGAGTGGCTGCAGACTTGGATATCAAATCTGATATCCCCTGAAAATCTAGCTGTTTCAGTGATTTTCCTCCAGCATCTCCCCTGTTTATTCTATAATCTCTACACGTACATGAAGTGGAGCCATAAGAAGAATGCTAACGCCATTTGGACTCTTTCTGCCCGCTACAGTGGTCATAAATAATGTTACCCAACTTTACCAAACCAACATTTTACTGACCAGTTTGAATGCCTCCAATTTATTCTTTTGGCAAACCTTTGTGCTTTGTATTTTTAGTGCATTTTGCAATGCAATGCTGACCCTTATTTTTTTAGAATATATATTTCTTGTTTATGAATGTGCCCAAAGAAAATATATTATTAATTAGTTGTTTATTGACACTTCTTTTTAAGGATGCTACAAGTTCTTTTCTCTCACTTTTGAGATTATAGATACATACAGAAGTAACAACCCTGTGGAGTTGTACTGGTTGTCTTTTAAGCTCATGTAATCAATTCCAATGGAAAAGAAGATACACAGAAGCTTTTTAATCTGCAACCTTATGCCAGTAAGATCAGCCAGTCGTGACCTGTGGATAACAGTGGGTAGACAGACACAAATTAATCTATATGCAATAGCCCTGCAAGATATCCAGACTAAATTGTGTTGTGTCTATTATGTAATCTTTGTTGACTGTGTGGCAGCTAATAGAGTGAACAATGTTTCACTCTCTATCTCTTGATAATGCTGTATTTTCAGAGCTCCTAAAATCAGCTCCTGGTTTTGTTGAGCAGAAAATAATGTGCTTTGTTTTTTACTTTAAATCTAATTCATCTTGTGCTCTTCTCCTTTTTAAATACTGTTGGATTACCCAGGATTTTGGTTTGGGTGGAGTCTGTTTATGTATTAAAGCAAAAATTATGTAACATTTCTACCATAAAATAACCAATTTTAAAATCATTTTACATTTTGATGACATTGGATCATATTTTATGAAGAATTTGCTTGGTGATTTTCCCTCTGATGTCCCCTGGCTGCTGTGCATAAACTCTGTGTGATTTACAGTAATCTGATGGACAGTTAACTGCTGCACACTTTAGCTGCTGTTAGCTAATGCTAGCTAATGATAACTCAGCTGGGCTACCCAGACTGTGGGCTCAGAGCACTGGGGGACTGGGAGGAAGAGGTTCAGGCCCAGGGTGTGGAGTAATGGTGACAGGAAGCAGAGCTGGTGTTGTGCCAGAACAGGAGCTTGACAAGCATATAATGTAACTGGGCTCAGCAGCCTCTATGAACATAATGTCAGACACTCCCCCTCTCTTTCTTTAACTTAACCGGTCCCGGCAGATGGCCAGTCACCAATGATATAGGTTCTACTTGAGATTTCTGCCTGTTAAAAGGAAGTTTTTTCTGGTGCTCCTGGTGTATTGTTGAGTCTCTGTAAATAAATTTATAAAGAGTTCGGTCTAGAACTGCTCTATATTGAAAGTGCCATGAGACAACTTTTGTTATGATTTTGCTGGTAGATAAATAAAACTGAACTGAAAAGAAGAGGAGCTTGACAGAGAAGGCTAAGGCAGAAGATGGGAAACTGACCAAGCATAAGGCCGCCAGACAAGAGTACATATGGGACTGACCTTTAGTTCACATATACAGATATACTGTGCAATCTTTGCCCCCCACTTCCTGCTCTTACAGCATGCGGACCATTTGTGGAAAGATCTGTGGCATCAGAAATGGCCTCTATGGCCACATGCAGCAGTCCCAAGAGACAGAGACAGAGCCAGCAATATATGTATAAGAGATCTTTTTTATGGACTCATGGAGCCAAGATACTGAGGTACCAAGTGAGGGTAAAGTGACCATTTCAAATCAGTTATCTATTTAAATGTCTAATTAATTATGACTGATTGAGACTTTTAGTTGTTGACAAGAGCTTTGTGAAATTAAAGGCTGAAAGACAGACGCCGAACAGGGCTTCTTGCTGTTGTTATGCTACAATAATGCCCTTTCTCATGTTCATGTTGTTTGTTAGTGAGTCAGTAGTTCCTGATAATAAGGTTAGGAGCAGCTTTAATAAGAACAACCTAATCATTTTGTGTTTCTGTAAGGACTTTAAAAGAATAATACTTGAACAATACATTTGCCAGTGCCAAGATACAACTCAGAGACCTTTTGGCTGTGGCAGTATTGACAGACTCACCTGATTTTCCATCAAAACAGGCCGACAGCTGCTCCGATTCTCTGCTATACTACACAGATGAATCATTATATGATGGCTACTTCATTGCAGTGCAGATAGCGAAAGACCAGACAAGTTCTTCTCAGTCATTTACTGCAAGTTTGACTTTCTTTCTGTGAAGTTTTAGGAGTTGTACATGTGTTTTGATGACAGAATAAGCTTTGTGTGTAGACGCAGTCCACGTCAAGTCTCAGGTGATTTGACTTTAATCGTAAAATCAGAGAAGAATGCCAGCTCAGGCTGAGAGTAGCCAGAGAGTGGCCTACTGAGGACATTCAGCATTACACCGACTAAGCATTACCCATTACACATTTGCCAAATCCGAACAATAGTGAAAGAGCCGTTCTCTGAGTGAGCCATTAATTCGACCCCTCAATGTGAAACTGTGGCAAGTTAGCAGGCAGAGAGTAAATTTAGAGCTCTTTCACTCTACCTGAGAGGACAAAGAGAACAAGAACAAAACATCCATTTGCTCATCAAGATCCCCAGAGGGCCCGAGGGGGGAAGGGACAGGGATCATCATAAGACCTTCTGTTCTTGACTCCTGCTATGGTTTCCACCAGTAAACATATGTTGGTTTTGTCTTTTGAAGGGAACGGTCGCACAGGTGAAGTGTGGGCACTGCTTTTGAAGTGTGTCCTTGTCATGAGGAGGACTTAATATTCAGAAAGAGTGGTGGACAGTTGGAGCAAGAAATAGCTATGGATCATTCTACTACAAGACCTGGTGTTTTTTTTTATTCATGTAGCTAAAAAAAACAATAACTTGCACTGCTTACACCACAACAGTTGGGACCACAATACTGCCAGATGTGGTCCGTGAACCAAAATGACTCTCAACCATGAATGCAACAAATACTGTTACCTATAATCTGTCTTAATCTGTCTTCGTTTACAGACTTTCAACACATTGCTGTCAGTCTGAGGGCAAAATAGGGATCAATTCACGTCACAGTTCGTTTTTCTATTAAAATTCTTCAGTTGCAGCAAAAAAAAAAAAAAAAAGATTTTGAGTCCAAGTACTGGTGAAGGAGACACCAGAAGGACACAAAAGCTTGCCTGTCATTGAGTAACGAAAAGCACAAAAGATGGGAAGATGGCAAAACTAAAAAAACTCTCTGGTGTTTGCATTTTACAAACTGGAAAACGAAAAGCCTCGAGGCGGTTCACATACGGATCTACTGTGCAATCTATACCCCAACTTCCTGCTCTTACAGCATGCGGTCCATTCATGGAAAGATCTGTGGCTCCAGAAATGGCCTCTACAGCTACATATAGTGGTACCACCAGACAGAGCCAGAGCCAGCAATATATGTATTAAAGATTTTTTTGTTTTAATGGAGAGGAGATAAGAGACTGTGGTACCATGTGAGGGTAAAGTGACCATTTCAAATTATGTTATGTATATAAATGTCTGATTAAGCGTGAAAACAGAGCCTGACATGTGAGGAATTGTGTATTTGGAGGGCGAATGGAGACAGACAACGTGACGATCCCCTCGTCAGGCAGACAAGACCTCAGGCAAAGTCATTCAGGTCGGGTGAAGGACCCTTTTGCAGCCTCATGTCAAATAATGGGTAAGCCTAGCTTGACCACATGTGATTGAGGTCATTGACTGAGAGTGATTGTCTCCACAGCCATGAGCCAATGCATGAGCTTTTAGTCAGAACCATACCACGATAATCACTTAACTGGAGGTGGTTGTATTATGTATGTGTTTATTGCCTCAGCTCAACAACAAGCACAGACATTGATTTTTGATTTATGCTTAAAAGCAGCAGTAACACTGTCAAATTCAACAAAGTACCTGAAAGTCGAGAAACAGTTTCCAGTTATTCGTCTAGAAGTTACACTGCCAAACCACTGACAGTATGAAGAATGGACAGAGCCTGAGTGATGTCACCCATAAGTTTCCGAAACGCTGTTTCATAAAATACTGACGTGGCGTTATCTAACAAGACGTTTACACAGACAGAGACACAGTTAATTTGATAACCTGCTGGCAACAAGCTATCAGGTTATACTTGTTACTAGCAATGCCATTATATCAATAACTATTCAATGGCTATGAATAATAAAACACCCATTACCTGATATCAGGGTGTTATATTCAAGGCACTCTGCCTTTTATTTTATCTAGATAGCCCAAAATCACAAATTTGGCACAGAGAGCTTTATAATCTGAACATACAACACTGTGTATCCATAGACACTTTATTCAAATACAGGAAAAAAGATACCTCAAATAGAGCAACAGAGGAGGGGCCCACCTGAATAGATGTGATAAGATACAATCAGCAGTAGTAGTATTACAGTATGAAGAAACAGAATGACGAAATATTACACATTACAAGGTTAGTCAGGCCATTTGTGAGTAACGATGTAATGATTCTTTCTGTTAAATTTCACTAATGAAATCGATGTGGTCATTGCTTATTCATCTTTCAGGATGGGAACCGCTGTGTCAGGGGAGCAGTGGATTATTGGACACACCCAGAGAACAAAGCAAACAAAGACGGAGGAGGGGGTGCAGAGGGGGTATAAAATTGATTTGAACAAATGTAGTTTAGCTGAGATGGATGACGAAAGGAGAGAGGAGAACAGTGAACACTGAGATAAAAATAAAACATCTAACGATATCACTAAAGAAAGGCGATTCAATTTTTATCAGATCACTCTTGCTGGCAGCGTCACATTAATGTGTAAATATTGTCAATGACAAATCCTGATGCCGCATTTATTAAATTATGTGGTTGCTCCTGGAACACCACAGAGCCAACAGGTCTCCAGTTGAAAGCATTACTCACACCTATGTCAAGAATCTCTGCTGTTTTTATGAAGATGACGGGACAGAAATATTCCCTAAGTGGTAATGATTCAGTAGATTCAATTATAGGTGTTTATGTTTCAGTAAAATGTTTTCTTCTGTGTTTTTCCATAAATATATATAGGTGTATGTAAAGGAAAACCTTTCCCAGTTATTAATGCAATCAAAAATCAAAATGTAATATAATATAAAAATATATATAAAGAAAGTTTAATTGAAGTGTTTTTTATTCTGTAATGCATAAAGAATTTAAGTTACATCCCTGCAATACATGGACTTAAGGGAGGAGAGAAGGAAACATGTAAATGCATTTAAAAAGGCGTCTACAGTCATGCCAGCGGCTCTGTGAGGCTCTGTGTATGAACAGCAGTCCTTGGAGTAAGCAGCATGCTAACATACACCAATTGGCAATGCTTACATGTTGATGTTTATCAGGTATGATATTTGACATGTTCACAGTTTTACTTTAGCTTGTGAGCACAATAACATTTGCAAATTACCAATAAATGCAAAGTAAAGCGAGAGGCTGACAGGAAAGGTATCAGTTTTGCCTGTGTTTGCGTAGAAAGCAACATGCACATCACTTTCTTTGTATCTTTCTTGGTACAGGAAATCAAAATGCTCCAAACAGTTTCTATCAAAGAAAAAAGTCAATTCCTGTATCCACTTATCACTGCTGCAATGATTTATTAATAGTAAATGTTTCTGTCACAATGACCATACTCAAGACATGTCTAACCCTAAAATGACGCAGTGCTTAAGTGCAGCCCATAACTGCATGATAGTTCACAGATGTGTTGGTGTGTTCATGGTCGGATACTGCATCTTGTTTGCACAACATACATACAATACACCCAATATCCACATATCTCTTCAACTAAAGGTTGAAGTTTTGACCTGACGATGGCAAAACAAGTCACATTAACATCTGTACCACATTTCGTGGCATTTCATCTGGTAGTTTTTTAGGCGTTTTACTCTGAACCACAAACATTAACATGCTGGTTGCATTACCAGAATAGTCAGGAAATCACCAAAGTCATTGCGGTTAATCCTCTGGAAACCACGAATGTCTGTGAAAACTTGAATGGCTCCATGTGATGGTTTGTTCAAGATTTGTCAGTCTGATCTGTAGAGTCCTGCTGTGCTAGTGTGGGTAAAAATACCCTTACAAATACATTTGAGAAATGTTCAGATTGACAGACAACATATTATTGGAAATGGAGGGGAAAGATTGTTCGTCACCCTGATTGATTTGGCATAATGAGCCTCATCATCAGTTAAGATGGACCTCTGTGGGTTTAATACAGTACATCCCACCACAAACATTCTTCCTCAGACCTCAAATGCATACCATACCTTCCTTGAAGCTGAGGAATGGGAGCCAGCTCACACACTTCCCATGCTCCCCCGCACAGCAACTTCCTGTTTGTTTATAGAGCTTCATATTTCAATGCTCCCACAGTAAGTTTATATTCTACTCCCTATCTGTGCCTTATCTGTTTCTATAAGAAACCTGGAAAAGTATGCCAAGGATGCACTGAACTGCTGAGGTATGAAATGCAAACATGCCACTGGACGTTTGGCATGTTACTGGGACTTTTATTGTTTATTGTTTAGTTTCTCAGGACAATTTTCTCTCAGAGTCCGATGTATTCGCATCAGTAAGTCCAGCAGTGACTCACTAACCATTCAGAGCCTGAGAAAACAAAGAGGTTACATTCCTCACAGTACCCTGAACCAAAGACTGATATGGAGACCTGCAGGGAAATCTGCAGCACCGCCTCATATCTTATGATTCAGCTGCGTGAATCACAGACAGCTCAACATTTAGACTTCCCCCTAACTGTTACATCACGAACGACTGCGATTTACCTTATATGTTCAGACCTGGCAAAGACAGTCAGATAAACACAAACTACAGGTCAGGAGGTGGATGAAGTAAGAGATCCTTCACTTAACAGTAGCAGCAATACAACAACGTACAGCTGATCCACTACAAGTACTGCATTTATAATTTTGGAATTACATTAAAACATGGAATTAAACACCAACCTTAAATGTGAAATCAACAGTACTAATATTAGAAAAAGTTATATTGTATTCATGGTAAAATTCTGGCAACCACAGCTGCCTGTTTTTACTGTAAAAACAACAGTTTTTCCCCCATTGTTATTAAAGTATGACTACAGTGATTCAGTTTTGCACTCCCATGAAGTTGGGGGATTTTCAAAAACACTGGGTCCTACACTTCCCACAATGCAACTTAATAGTCAGACCCATTCATCATACACAGATTTTATAAATTTGTCTCCAAGTCTAGAATTCAATTCTGTTTTTTATTTTAGTTTTAGATTTCTTTCTCAGGTCTGAAACCCGGATCAGATTTATATCTTCAGACTTGACAAAGCCACCGAAGACATGTTTTATACAGTTGGGGCAGCAGTGGCTCAGGAGGCAGAGCAGGATGTCCATTAATCACCAGGCTGGGGGTTGGATTACAAACTCCTTGAAGTGTCCAACTGTCACTGATGACCAGGTGAGCACCTTGTATTGTATCTCTGTCACCATCACTGTGTGACTGTGTATGTGCAATACTCAGTTTTTCTTCCTTATGCTTTTTTCCCCCTTTGTACTTACATAAACAAATAGAGGCTCTGCACATGACACAACAACACAAACAATGATAACAAGACAATAATAACAAATGACACAGAGGAGGGGGGCACAATTTAGCACCTGTGTGATTATTATAAGTAGACAGCTAGATGAATAAATAGACAGATGGCTGTGCTGTAGGGAGATCTCACATTGGTAGGAACATGTGCGACGAGCACTGATCATGTGGGGAAGAAATATGTGTTCATGTCAGTTTAGGAAAGATTTCATCCATCTCTAAAGCGACCATGCTGGCTTCAGGGACACAGACCAGGATACAAAGAAGCGCTAGATCTTTCCTAAACTGTCCTTTATTTTTTGTTTTTTTGTGAAGGAGTGCCCCTTTAACATCAGCTGTTCCAAATAAACTGTATTTCCACGGTGGTGGGGGTATCTGAATACACCTGCTTCCACCAGAAACAACAAAGAGATCTTATTTGAAGGGTGGTAGGGGAGAGGGGACGGTTCAATCTAATTACAGACTCCGGGGAGATGACTTCACTGAGGTGACGCCCGACCCTTGGGTGAGGGTTTTTCTGTGCCTCCCTCCCATCATATTAGGGGTAGGCCTCTCCAATTACTGTAGGCAGGTCTGGCCTGTACCTTTATGTAGTAATTAAATGGCTGACTATAGTGTTTTGCAAGTCAAATAAAGAGTTTTTAAACCTATACGTAGAGTAGTAAGTGCAAGTTGATCTCATCTGACAGTGTCTGTGACTGCAGTAATGAGAGTAAAGCAGCCACTCTGGTGTTTGTATTAGTCTCAGTCACTTCCTTTAGCCTTCCACTCTTGCTATAGTGGCTCAGTAAGTGGTGTCGTCCTCTCTGCATTAGTAATGGGTTTCTTTGCGGTTTGAACGTCCATTTTCCACGAGCTCGGGGGCTTCACTGACATGGTCTCCTCAGGCACTATCACGCTCATAACTAAATTACAAGCCCATGTATGTCGTCCCTCCTCTCATTCCCAGGACAATTAACTGCGTCTGACGGTGGGCTAATGAGACGCAGAGCCGGAGCATTTCTTCTATCTGCAGTTGAGATCAGTTGCCATTAGAAGTTGTGAGCACCCCCCTTTCAATCTCCTCAAAATGGAGATTGATGAATAAAGAGGCAGTGCAGGATATGAGATTACTCTATAGTCATTACTGCTGAGGGAGTGGGACTGAAAAAAACCCCCCAAAAAACAGAGTAGAAGTGTGTGTATGCATGTGAACTCAATGACAGGCCAGCAAGCAGATGCGGGGCGTTATTAACCCAAATTACCAGGATTAACTGCGTTGTGTTTACTTGACAGACAGAGATAAACTGTTGTTCCCATTACGCACTACAACATCAGTCACTTCACTCCCACTTGAGAGCTTTCTGTAACCATAATGATGTGCAGACCAGCAGCAAATGTGTCCTGGAAGAGGCAACTTTGATTTTCCTTGACTGTGTCAACACAGTTGGATGCTTTTTGGTGCTGGAAAAAATGCAATTAAACAGGAGCAGAAGCAGGAACAGGCCTTTGTGATTAGTGAAGAATAAAAGGAATGAAAATGTTTGTCAGTAGTGGGTCAAGACTTGGAGGTACAAATGCTTTTCAGAAGAATAGTTTGTGTACTAACCTACACTTGGAAGTAAATAGGACCTTTAAAAATAAATATGAACTTTAGGAGGCCCATGATATCATTTTCTTTTTGTCTCGTCCCAGAAAACACGGCTCACTTTGAGTCACATCAAGGTGTTGAGGCGCCATCTAGTGCTTCATATAAGACTGTGACATTATCCACAAGTCCAGAGTCCACAAGTCCATGTATATCAGAAAAATAGTCACAAATCCTCGATTATAGATGAGTCTTATGATTAAAGATTGATTTTTAACCATTATTCACACAACATAAAACTAGACAGAAACACAGACAGAGAGCCTGCAGCTATAATAAAGCAAACCATTCCTGAACTGGCTGCTTTGTTATCTTGCCATGCCAAACACAATGGGAATTGTTCTCAACCTATATAACCCATAACATGTTGTGACAGCATTATATCATATGTTGGCTCTCTTTTTGCTCAAGCTACACAGTCGTATACATTTATTTTACTTTGTTTCCATCATCATTTCCGGATCTCTCTCTCTCTGATGGCATGTATAGACACTCCAGGCAGCTTTAACGGGAATTTACCTATTTTAGTTCATTTAATTATTTTCATGAAGATGAACAGTTGAGCTCAAACAGTGGCATCTGGTGGTCAAACACATATTTAAGCCTTTATTTTCTTTATTTCAAAGAAGATTTGACGCAATCCAGCAAATATTTAATTATTCTTTACCAATTTGAGCTTTCGGGATTGTTATAACTGTGTTTCAAATGATAGATATTGTCTTGAATCATCAACCATGCACAGCTGCGGTCATACAGCACAGGACAAGGTTTACGTGGTGGAGTTTAGGACCCGGGTGACGCCCAATGAGAATCACATGATCGTGCGGTAAAAAAGTGTGCAGGATGTTGAGGGTTGTGCTCCTTCATTAGATCACAGAGGAGCTTTAACAACAGACGATGTAATCGTAAGAGCATCATACACATGAGCGATGAAGTAGTTTTAGGTTCAGTCCTCTCGGGAAGGCAGCGGACATGGCTGCTCCTCCTGCTGCTCCTGCTGCTGTGTTACTCTTCGCTGCACTGAGCTGTTTGGCTCTCAGTGGAAACTCGGTAAGGAAGACTTAAAGGTTGACTAGTTTAATTATAGAAGTCACCTGATCACTCACAGGGTTGTAGTTCCTGCTAAGTTCAGATAAGAACATGTTATGTTTGTTGAACAGGACGTAAAATAGTCCCCCTGCAGACACATGATAAATATCAGAGTGCATGTGATGGAAAGGAGTTCAGTTCAGAGAAATTGTTTTCTCTTACAGGTCTCTGGAGAAAGATCATTCTCTATAGACTACAAAAACAACTGTTTCCTCAAAGATGACAAGCCTTTTCAGTACATCTCAGGCAGTATTCACTACTCCAGAATCCCACGGTACTACTGGAAGGACCGGCTCATGAAAATGTACATGACTGGACTCAATGCCATCCAAGTGTAGGTTCAACAACAATTCTTCTTACACGTGTGTTTTTATTATTGCTGTGATGGGTTGATCACATCTACGCCTCATCTTCCTGACACACACAGATACGTGCCCTGGAACTTCCATGAAGCGGTACAGGGGGTGTACAACTTCACAGGCGACCGAGATCTGGAGCATTTTTTGGATCTGGCTAATCAGACGGGCCTCCTGGTCATTCTGCGACCGGGCCCATACATCTGTGCAGAATGGGAAATGGTGAGAAAGTCTAGTTCTGGTGGCAGGATAGCTCGCAACATCACAGCCTTGTTTTTTTTCTAATTGTGAAGTATCATTAAATGTTTTACATTCCTAAAATCTGGACAACCTCTGCTGTAATCTGCTATAAATTCACCTATAGACATTCATATAATGCAGCACTATAGTAAAATTAAGAAAAGAAAACATTGGATATTACAAATAGATTCAGAAGAGCTGTTTCATCACTGTTGGTACCACATTCAAACAAACAAATAAAAGATGTACCCATCAAATTATTATAAAGTGGTTATTTATTATTAAAGTGTTATGTGTGTATATAACTAAACTTGTTGCCACCTAAATATTCCTCAGGAAATGTTTAAACCTTTATTTAAAGTTTCTCAATTTGAAAATGTTTGCATTACTCTTATTACGACAAGAAAACGTATAATAAATGTCATGTTACTATGATTTTAGATTAGGACTTTACAGTTTAACATTTAGTGAGACTGTGACTGCATGATTGCCTTCTTTCTTCTCAGGGAGGACTGCCAGCGTGGCTACTTCAGAAACCAAACATCATACTTCGCTCAGCTGACACAGGTATAACGTACACCTGCTCTATGTGTCTTTGTCCTTTTTTTTTTTTTATAAATAGTAAAATACCAATGATTCAATTCCATCTGCTTCAGATTACATCCAAGCAGTCAGCAACTGGCTTGCTGTTCTTCTGCCTAAAATGAAGCCTTGGCTGTATATCAACGGGGGCAACATCATAACTGTCCAGGTAGAGCATTAAGTTAATGAATGTTTTTTTGATGAGTTAATGTTTTAATGTTGGTTTTAATGAATCATCTTCTTTATCTACAGGTGGAGAACGAATATGGAAGTTACTACGCTTGTGACTACAACTACATGCGTCACCTGCGGACTCTGTTTCGCTTCTTTCTGGGCGAAGACACGGTCCTGTTCACCACAGATGGAAACACAGACAAGGAAATGACGTGTGGCACTCTGGAGGGATTATACGCCACGATAGACTTCGGCACAGGTTGGTACTGTATGAAAATAATTAATAAGATAGCATCATCATATATGAGGGTATACACAAGGAAATTTATAATTTCTCCTGTTTATTTCCTGTTACAGAGAACAACATAAGTGACGCTTTCAGACGGCAAAGACGGTTTGAACCTCGAGGGCCCTTGGTTAGTTAATTCACTAATCTTAACACGCAGTAATAACTGACTCATCAAACCAAAGATATGATGGTTTTAAATGACGTTACAGGTGAACTCAGAGTTCTACACCGGCTGGTTGGACCACTGGGGGGATCCGCATGCTGTGGTTGATGCTCAGAAGGTCAGCAGAGTGCTAGGAGAAATGCTAACCATGGGGGCCAACGTCAACATGTATGTCTCCCCAAACACTCGTCACATCCTCACACATTTGGCTGGTATTGTTCTATATTTTTCTTACTGTCAACAAATTGCACAGCAAGACCGAAACATTCCTTCATTCCTTTTGTTTCATTTTTTCTTAGCGGAGTGGGAACTGTAGTTTTTTAGCTATCCTAACTCAAACAGGAGCACGAAATGCGTTTCTTGGGGACTATTTTCAGTTGCAATAATACACTTTTGGAGCTTGAGTGAGTATCTACAGCGGCTTGTACCCAGAATTGACTCAAATCTTACTCTTTAGTCGGATCAATTTGTTGTTGGTTTAGGTCTTTTCATTGGATTTGTAGAAAATAAGAAAACTGTAGAATATTACCAGCTTTTTCTTTAGGACGCATCAGTCACCAGCTTGAGAAAAAACTGCTCCCAAGAGGTGAAAAGCACCTTGTTTATGTAATGAACACGTGTTTTTCCAGTGAGTAATACAGTCTACTCCTCTCTCCTCTCAGGTACATGTTTGAAGGAGGCACTAACTTTGGCTACTGGAATGGTAAGGTCACTGAAATGGTTTTCCTAATCAGTATCTCAGATTTGGATCATCTCACGTGTGATTTGGATGGATTTAGATAAAAGCTCAGCTTGTGGTGCCATTTGTCTCTTTGTAGGCGCTGATCATGACACGAGGTTCCGCTCGGTCGTGACTAGTTATGATTACGACGCCCCGCTGACTGAGGCAGGAGACCCCACAGAGAAGCTGTTAGCCATCAGAGATGTCATTAAGCTGGTACCATTGATTGAACTGCCACCCACTAAGGCTGATGTCCTGATTACACTTGAGCATATGTCTAAAATATAATTAATACATCACTGTTTCTCTGCAGTTTAGAAATATTCCTGCCGGCCCCATGCCACCAGCAACTCCCAAGTTTGCCTACGGCTTTGTGACCCTGAAAAAGGTATTATAATTTCATGTTTTGGAGCACAGAAACTCAGTGATTGCTCTGATTGATACAGATACTGGACATGTTTTCAGGTTGGTAACGTGAGCAGCCTGTTGAACACCATCTCCCCCCTCGGGCCAGTGAAATCCCGGTATCCTCTGACGTTTGAGGAGATGAAACAGGTACGGCATCCGTCCGACTAGTGTTGTGGTGACAGTAAACCTCTTGAAACATGGAGAACTTCTAGACTGTTGTGTCTGCAACCTGTCATGTCTATTGTGTTCAGTACTATGGATACATGCTGTATCGGACCATGCTGCCCAGGGACCTCTCAGAGCCCACGCCACTTATCTCTCCACTGAATGGGGTTCATGACCGTGCATATGTGTCCGTCAATGGGGTAAGCCTCTACAATGAACTTTTGTTGTCCGCGAGCCAATCAGATTTTCAGGTCAGGTGTAGGGAAAACATCACAAGTTAAGATGAAACATGTTTGTTTATATGTCACGTTGTGTATTCATTTTTTTTTTTTTTTTAAATGTGTGCACAGGTTTTCCAGGGCCTGTTGCAGAGAGACACTGTGTTGGTGACGAACGTCACCGGACGGCAGGGCGACACTGTGGACATCCTCGTAGAGAACATGGGCAGGGTGAACTTTGGCAGTAAGATCAATGACTACAAGGCAAGAGAACAAGGCTAATCCCGTAGAGTCAATTAAATTTGCTCACACACAGAGACACTTGTGTTTTGCTGACATTGTCTTTATTTCCCCTTTGTTTGGTGTTCCGCAAACCTCATTACTGAATGTGTAAAACTAATAACCACTAAATCAACCCTTTTCTGTCATTCTTGTTGTGTTAAAATTCTCCCTTTGCCCCAAAAAATACTGTTGTACAAGCACTGCACCAATAGACAAACTCTTTGTATTATCTATATTTACATATTTTAAATATTTGTGGGCTTTGGGTCTCAAGGACCCAAAAAAGGCAAAAAACACAAATACAGCCTTAGTACCAGACACAACAAACCACAAAAAATGTATTTGATAGTTACCGTGAGTAAAAATGAACACAAAGCACAGGTATTAGATTGTAAACAGTCTGTTTACTACAGGGCCTCTTGAGCAACCTGATCCTGGGTAAAGATGTACTGACTGACTGGAAGATCTACCCTTTGGACATCGATGGTGCGATCGCTGGTGGATGGCCTCATTCAGACAGCCAGAAGTTTTTCCCCACTCCACACAAAGAGCCTTCAGTTGGGCCGGTCTTCTACATGGGGACCTTACAGCCCAACGGCATTGTATGGGACACCTTTCTCAAGCTCAATGAATGGACAAAGGTAATGTTGATTTCCGATTTTGGCACTAACACACTTCATCTTTACTTAGCGTGTACCTAAAATAATTGTATCCCAATGATTGTCTTTTTAATATCAGGGTCAGGTTTGGATTAATGGTATGAATCTGGGACGATACTGGCCACCCAGAGGCCCTCAACAGACTCTTTATGTCCCTGGACCCCTGCTCAGTGCCACGCAGCCCAACAACATCACAGTGCTGGAGCTAGAGGGGGCCCCAGCACATCTACGGGTTCTCTTCATGGATCGGCCTCAGCTCAATTTCACTGCTGGAAAGTCTTGACAGCACAAAAACATCCAGCTACATGCCATTATCTGTTCAAAGCACTCTCTAGAAAAAAATCATTCGAGTGATGTAGTTCTCTGAACGACTCACCTGACATGAAGAAATGCTTCGTTTTCCATCATGGTTCTTGATCACTTCAGATTTCAGTATTTCATTTTAAGCCAATTCTGTCAGTCACAATCCAGCATCAGCTAACCTTCAACACAGCAGCTTCAGTGATCCGATGATGATTTTGTCTTTAAAAGGTGAACATTCAATGTAAAAAAATGACAATGATATACAAACAGTATTAGTTTTTTAATGCATTTGCTTCTTTTCCACAACTGTGAATAAATTACACATTACATTTTATTTTAATACTGAAAATGCATCCAGTTGTCTGATAATCATTTGCCGTAATAAAATTGAAAATAAAACTAGCACGTTGGCACACAGTTTTAGTTCTGATGAGGTAAATTCCTTCCGGCTAAAATGTTCTTTAGGCTTTGCCTGGAGGAGCGTTGGCTTTTCGATGCGCTTGGACACAGCGGGGCGTGCAGAACGAATACTCCAGGTACTGAAATGGGATCTTCCCCAGCAGAGACTCTCCACACAGCCAGCACCTCCTGGTGACAAACACAAGCAAAAAAAGAGCACTGATTTTCAGTAATCTACATTAGGAATGAGCTCTACGAGAGAACGGCTCCGAGTGACGACTGACTTGACATTAGAGAGGCTGACTCCAGTTTCAGCGGCTTGCTCTGCCAACCTCCTCTCTGCTGCTAGAGCTCTCTGTTAATTAGAAATAAAAAGAGAGAAACCGCTTAATACATTTTCAAGATGTTTTTAACCTGAATATACGTTTAAATACACATTAACTCACCTTCTCACGGTCACTCAGAGATGCAAACCTCTTCTTTTCCTCTGCCTCCTGCTCTTGTTTCCTCTTTTCCTCCTTCTGCTCTTTTTCTCGCTGTTTTCTCAAAGCTTTTTGTGCCTTTTTCTTCTCTGACTGTTTGGATTCAATCTCAGCCGTTAGTGGCCCAGGGACCTTGGGTTGTGCAAGTGTAAAAAAAAAAAAAAAAAAATTACTTTCAAGTACTTTCAAGCAAGTAAATTTTGCTTGTATTTAATAGGATAGGTGTCAGAGGTTAGACCGTACACTGGCTCATTACCTGCGCTTTGCTGTAGTCATATTTGTCAGGATTCTCACCCATATATTTACGGAAGACATTCCTTGTGTCTTTGTCAGGGGCGACAATATACGGAGTCTGCCCTTTGTTATCCCTAAAAAGGAATATTGTAGAAATAATGTTTAAGTGTGGATATAGGTATGCTGCATTCACTACAAATGCAACTGAAATTTTACTTTTACTACACATGAACTGTATTTTTTCATACCTGCAGGCTGGGTCTGCCCCTGCGTCCATGAGCAGCCTCACGACTGCCTTTTGCGCAGCTGCTGAGGCAACATGCAGCAACGTGAACCCCGATGAGTCGATGGGTTTATTAAGGAGAGTTAAAGGACTTTGGACATCAGAAGTGTTGCTCTCAGACCACTCTTGACTCTCTGCTGTTTCTGCAGCAGGTAGCTGGAGGAGGGTGCATACGGAGTCCACATCCCCAACCTTACAGGCAGTATACAGGGCATCCCTCAGGCTGTACTCCCATGATTCATCAACAATTTCTAAAAAAAGAGACACAAAAGGCTAAAAAATAAGTATCTTGAACATTACGTTACAAAGGCGGGAAGTTTTACGGTTGAGAAACAGGTGCAATATAATGAACAATGGTGAGAAGGAAGCACTTACTCACCTTTGAGTTGTTTCTTGCTCTGTGCTTTCCTCTTCCTCTTCTTTGATTGTGTCTCTGGAGCAGCGTCTCCTGCTGGTACAGCCTCTGGCATCTCCTCTTCATGATTGTCTGCTCCGGTGTTGCTCAATTCTGTCACGCATGGGTAGAAAAATTTCATAAACGTTGCAGAGCTTTTGTGGGATATAAGAATTTCTTGGGGTTTCGATAAAAGTAGCTATAGCTGTCTATGTGATAACAGACTGAACCAGGCCTACCTTCGTTTTGTATTTGGGTTTCCTCCCTCTTTTTCCTCCTCCTTCGCCTGTGCCTGGGGGGATAGATTTCAGACTCCCTGAGGTCCAGAGTTCCTAAAGTCAACTCCACCATCTCCAGCTGGATCTCTCCACCCTCTTCTTTATCTGAGCTATCATTGTTTTCTTCTGCTGATGCCAAAAATAAAAAGGAAGTGTGCTGTAATACCACATTTCACAATACATAAATGATTTGTGTGTTGAAACAGCAACAAATTCACATCTAGGTTTACTACACTTCATTTTACTTTTACAGTTCATCCACATACAGTTTAATGGTGTAAGCCCACAGGGTACATGTTAACCGCTTACCTTTCTCTTGATCTGTATTTATTTGCGCTGCAGGTTTGACAGTTTTCTTCCAGACCTTCTTAGATGGACTGAAGACTGCAGACATGTCTGTGTCTTTCCCTGATTCAAGATATTTTGCACACAGTATTGATTATACCCTGGCTGGACGACAACGAGCAGATAACATGTCATTATTCCAGGGATATAATTCAGCTTACCGTAAATATGGACGGTGGAAAGCACCTCATGCACCCGCTGTGTCTCTCGAAAGGTTGCCCTGCGTGTGGCAAAGGGAAGTGTGCGGATCCTGGGATCTTTTTTGTCAAGAGGAGCCGCGCGACCGCCGAAAAAGATGGTTTTATTGTAGCTAGGGGCTCGTACAAATATCGCAGAGGCCTCCTTCAAGTGTTCGGCCCAGCTCACCAGGAGATCCTGAATATCCTGCAAAAGGTTATACAAGAGTTTCAGTATGCACTTGCTACCTTGCACTGCTCAGTGCTTTGCAGGTCAGGCGTGTGTCACCCACCCCTCACGCTGCTTTTTGTGAACCTCCGGGGCCAGAACCAGCAAATGGAGAGACAGTTTTATCCACCTGGCTGTCAGGAAGCTGAACTCCATCCCTGCTCTCCCTCCTCTTCCTTCTCTGCCCACTGACCCCCCATACTCTGGACTCTTGATACTCGCCACCCCCCACGCACAAACTGCTGGCACCAGCCACTTTACACTTTATGCAAACCAGCTACTGTTTTTAAATTGCACTATGTACAGTCAATTGCTGTATGCGATTTATATTTACACGGTTTACATCTTTTTATATTTACTATATTCACGCCGAATACACTGCCGCTTGTCTTTTATATTGTTATATTTACTTTGTTTATATCTTTTTAGATTTGCCATCTTTTTTTTTTAGATCTCTTTACACTTGTATATATTTTTATATTTCATGGTTATTGCTTGTTTTGCACCAGGCATAAGAGGGAAACGAAATTTCAACTCATGTCTTGTACAGTGTTGACTTACACTTGAACTTGAACTAAAATTTACCTTTGTGAATAGGCAGCCTCTAGGCGCCGTGAATGAATATGAACGCTCTTACAAAAGCTAAATAATTAAGACGAGGATGAATACACTCATAGAAACTTTAATCTAGAGAAAAATGAAAGCAGTTCTGCACAAAGCCTCATCAGGGTTACAGGATCATCATTAGCCATATGACAGACCATCAGCCTTCAAAGAGTGGCTTGATTTTTTTTTTTTTGTCCTCTGAATTAAATAGAAAACCTCATGGTTATCATTGTAAAGGAAGAAATGACAGTGCCGTTAAATAAACAATGCTCTCACCTTGACTAGCGCTGCCTCATTGTGTCGCCTCAAAGCAGCTCCTGCAGACTTTGGTGTGTGACTGCGGTTCTGAGAGTCTCTGAGTCCTTGAGCGGTGCCTCGCTTCGCTCGCACTGTGTACCGATGGAAAGTCTTGTGCTGAAGGACTTCTTTTCTGTAAAGTAATTACACTGTGTTGGGCAGATGCTTACACATTACTGAGCTGGCTGTCCGTCTGCACTCCCAATTCAAGCCATAACGTGTAATCTAAAAAGGTGCTGAAAACAAACAAAGAAAACAAACTTACCCTCTGAACACAGCACCAGCAAAGTGGCCTCCACCTGTCATGATGATGACCCACACAGTCTTGTTACTTATAGCCTTCAGGGACCTTCCTGCATCTTGCTCATCATCTGACTGAAATATTTCAGGAATAGAAAATAAAATTAATAAAAAACCAAAAACAAAAGATCTGTTAAAATATTCAAATATAGATCACACACTGACTGTGGCTGCTGAGCCTCACCTTGCCCTGCAGAATGCAGCGGTAGACTGATACATACTGTCCTGCTGAGTTCTGGAAAACGACCTTGCTGGAGGCCCGGGCGCTGATTAAACTGGTTTCAATTGAGCTCTCGTTATCTGTCCCGTTTACATTGCTGCTTGTTCCCCCGCTGTCACTGTCTGAGTCTCCTTCCTCTGAATCGGACTCTGAGCCCGAGATACTCGACATGTCTCCTGTAAATCAATCATCTGTTACAGACACTTCAACAGCCAATCGCTGCTTTAAAAGTCCCTCATACAGTACACGTGCAGGACTAACCAGCTCCAGTCTTCCTCTCAAACTCCTCAGCTGTGACTGGTGGCATTCCTGAAATCTTCAGTCTCAAGTTGAACCGATGCCAGTCGAGCTTGTAGTGCTCCATCTGAAATTTAAAGACAAAACATGTTTTGCTTAAATGAAAAAAAAAATCCATGGTAAAGTACAGTCTTCAATACATCAGATGTGTGTTTGAAGTTGTGTGGTCACCTGCTCCTCGCGATTACTAAAGGTGCATCTGCAGGCTGAGCAGACCATCTTGCCTGACACCTCTCTAACCAGGCTGGACTCCCGCTGGCCGTCATCCTCGGGTGATTTGTCTTCCGACACTATGTGGAAGGAAATGCAAGGATATTCAAGCACACAGAAAATGAGTGGTATTAAACTGTTTTTTTTTTTTTAATTAAAAAATACATGTAACATATACAACAAGAACACATAATTCTTCCCCATTCCTAGTAACGATTGTCATGATATCTAAACATGAGCAACACGTGGCATTGGACAAATATTGTGTGCCACAGCAAAAACATAATAATAGATAATATAATAACCATCCTTCTGTAAACCTGTTATTGTTTTCTTTACTATTTAAATCAGAATCACTTTTATTGTTTTAGACATAAGACAAAAACAAGGAGCTTGAAAAGTAAACATGGCATAAAAACTATGTACATATAAAAAAGTAAATATAGGCATTTACTTGTGTTGTTTGTTTCAGTGCAAAGGATGCTGAAATAAATATGGTCTGTACAGCAGGTTGTTTCACGTACATGAGGTGAATATTACAGTGAGAACAGCATGAGTCAAGTGTTTGTGCATGATGATATACACGTATTAAAAAGGGACACAAACTAAATGCAAACAGTGCAAATAAATACTTTTTTTTAAAAGTTATTGCACCAGTATTTTTCCTGACAGTGTGTGTCTGGTTGTATCTGTTAATATCTGTCCATACATACCCTCCAAGGCTGGGTCAGCGTTTGCAACCTGCTTCAGGACTTCCCTCAGCCCGGTGAGAGCGTCATCACTTGGGCACAGGTCAAAGATGGAGCGGTGGTCGGCACAAGTCATTGTTTGTTTGTATTTTTTTTTTTACCTCATGACCCGCTGAAACATCACAAATGGAGAAACTATAAGTTTAGTTTGGACTTATCCAACAATGACACGCTTCGTCCACAATAATTAACAACTACCCTTCTCTCTGTCGAACAGAACAACACTTCTGTCATGAGCCGGCAACAACAGACAAACTAATGTGACTGTTAGATCTCAGCTGGTGTTACTATCTGCCCTTTGAACGACACGTGTATTAGTGACAGCGACAGCAGCCATTATCCTCAACAAACGTCTGCGCTGTCTGGCGTTTCTAATAGATATTTAAGTGTGTTACAACTAATAAGTTACAATTAACTTAACTTAAAAACAGAAAACAAACTTACCATAAAAGGATGTCTGAGAAAGCTACGTGCTAACGTGCATGCTAAGTGTGTTTCTTCCGGACCTTTCTACGGAAGCCCGAAAGCGTCAATACAGCTCGAATGAGAAGGCGTTCACACAGTAAAGGCTTTGTTGAATGTACATTTGAAATATGTTTCACATGTTTTATTGACTCTTTGTGCGATTATGCTCAAAGAAAGAATATATTAATGCACATTTAACAAGACAAAGGGGAAACAATTGTCACTGATGTCGATATATGACGAGTCAAAGTTTGTATAATAAAGAAATATTTTTTTCTTAACCTCAGTCAATATCATAAGTTAAATATAATTTATTTTAATCTTCCATTTATCTTTTATTGGCTTTTTAATTTGATCTTTTCCGCATAAACTTTCCTTGAAGTATTCACCCTTTTCTCATTTCGAGGTTTGATTTAGTGGTAAATAAGATGGAAAACTTGTTGTCTTGTTGTAGTGCCACTACTAGCATTTATTTTAAACTCTCCTGATCTTCTGTATTATGAGTCTGTATTCATGAGGGTGATTACTAAAGCTGCAGGGAAAATAAAAAATCTTGCAAAATGTTACTACTACTACTGTAGTATGTGAATTGTTGGATTGACTGATTGACAGCCACTATGGAAATTGTGTGTAATCACTGTCCTTGTAAACAAGCTAAGTACTTGAGGTCCCATATCAGGGCATGTCTAGAAAACCTTTCTGAGTTTAAGTGCTTCTGAGACAAGAAATCAAATTAAAAACACTTTATTGGGTTCAACAAATTAACACAATTAATTATTCATAACAAATACAATTTACAGTTGATTCACTTGGGTTTGCTCTGCTTTCTCTTTGATTTGCTGGTTGGTGCAGGGATCAGAGCTTGTGCTGTTGGCAAAGTAAGATGGAGAATTATAAATTATTGTGATTTATATTTATACTAAATATAAATTTAGTATTATGTAGACACCTCCCATGGTTCCCTTACCTGCCATATTACAAGTCTTGGCCTCTGCCAGACATTGTTTCACCTCCAGAATTTCAGCAGTGAGGCTTCTCACCTTCTTTGTGACACACTCACTTCTTTGCTGCAACTCGTTGCGTTGACTTCTGAAAGATAATAAACATACAGTGAAATCAACTTTGATTCAGGTCATTATGTTTCTCTGTGCTCATAGCACGCACACATCACCTGTCCTCAGGGTCTTGACTGTTCAGCTGTTCAGAAAGGTGCCTTTCCTCTTGCAGCAGATGACCCAGTTGCTGCAACACATCAACGACTCCACTTTTTTCCATCATCAGATCCACTCTCCGCTCAGTTTCTCTGGTACTAGAAGTAAGAACAGATCTCATAAGACAAATGTGAACTGAATAAAGACAGACACTGAAAGCAGCTCAGATTAAACATGTAAAGAGGTGGTTTGAAGTCCCATTTCTTTGAAGGGTGAAACATTGCACCTTTCAAATTAAAGTCAAAGTGTCTACTCTGGAAAAGGTGTATCCGACGGGTGTGTCTCTAGGTTTAGTGTTGAAAGATGAGCTGGTGACTCACTTAAATTACACTCGATCAACAAATAAAGTTTTACAACCTCCCTGTGTTGATAGCTGTTAATGGTGGCCTTGGTATTCATTTGTTTGATTTTAACATTTAAATGTTGTCATACAAAGTGAAGTGAAGTTAAAAGATACACCAACTGAGCCTCTTCATTGGGTACACTTGTAAACCAACGTGATCCAATACAACAGCTCTGCCATAAATTGTACTTTCACAAAGCTACTTATGTTTAATATAACTAATATGTTTACTATTGAGGCCATAGCGTGCAGTAGTGTTAAACCAGGTCTGCGTTATATTGACAGATGTTTCTAATATTTGGTCACCCTATTTACATACATGAGAGGGTCATAATATTAGAAACACACTCCTGTACAACAACAGCACCCACTAAGACCTTAATAAAGTAGAATTATTACCTCTCTGACAGTGTCCATATATCCATATGCAGCACATGTACATAACACACATACTGTACTTTACATAGCCCTTTGTATTTTATGTTGTAATGTGTATGCATTTCATAGTAGTCTTGTGTGCACTGTTTTTTTGTTTCATGTTGCACCATGGTCCTTTGGCGAAACAGTGTTTCATTTCACTGTGTACTGTGTATACAGTTGAAATGACAATAAAACCAGCTTGACTTGAAAAACTGAAACATTACTAGCTTCATAAAAGTATAATTTGTTGTGTTGGATCACATTGGTTTGTACAAGTGTGTCATTTTATAGTGATGTTGTTTCAGGTGTGTCTATTTAGACTCATGATATTTTGATTTTAAGAGTCTGTTGACTGGGGAGCCTAGAAACATGTAAATTACTAAAAGATAACACAAATCCGTGTTTTTTTCCCCTACATACTAAACCTAGGTGACCAAGTTCAGTTAATCAAGCAACATGTTTGGGGTACCACTGGATTATCTCCTCCTCAGCACGCAGTCTTTTCTGCTGGACCTCCTCCAGTTTCTGAGTGCTGTCTCGGATAGCATGCTGCAGCTCTTTGATCTGCTCCTGCAAATTTTAACGAGAATAATTAAACACGCTAACACTTCAAAGTCTTTATAACTTCTCATAAAGCGTCAACTAACACTTTCTCCAATGCTGCTGGTGAGCCTCCATGCTTCACTAACACACTTATCCGTAGCCACCGACAAGAAACTTCACACATTTAGCCAGCTAACATAGGTAACAGATAGCTAACGGTACAAGCTCGACCTACCGTAGAGTTTTCGTGTTGTTAGAAATGTGTGACCATGAATTACCGTCATTATATGTTGTTTTAACTTAATTTTCTTTCAGGATTTGTAGACCTGCCTTAAGTAAGTTTCAAACTCGTGGCCCGTTGTTCTCGTCCCGTTACTTAATAAGTACTACTTCCGCTCACTCTGCCAGAGCCCGGATAGCTCAGTCGGTAGAGCATCAGACTTTTAATCTGAGGGTCCAGGGTTCAAGTCCCTGTTCGGGCGGTAGTGTTTTTTTTCCCTCTACAACATATTGAAGATGACAATATGTTATTTACTCGTGGGTTTTGCATGAGTTACTTATCATCTGAAATTAGCAGTGCGACATAGCATGTCAACTGATGATAATCTTTGCTTCAGTAGAAAGAAAACAGCACTCCTGGTAAATGTACGCGACATCTAAAGCCTAAAATTGCCACAAACCCTTGCCAAACATTAAACCATTTCATTTAAAGCTAGTCATTGAAGTGGAGCTGTTATTACACATAGTGAGACCTCACATTATCCTGCTGTTGGAGTTGTTGTTTATGAAAGAATCAAACTAATTTGGGGATTAAACTCACTCATAAACAAATAACACTAACCCTGTCATTTACCCGAGATAATCATGGGTATTATCTCAGGACAGTGATTGGGGACACCTATAAAGCTAGGTGTTAGTTCAGGTAAAATGGCAACACTGAAGACATACCTGACTGGCAAAGATGGAGCGGATTATCCTCTTGTGCATGGTTTCCACCTGTGTCTCTGCCATACATGCTCAGGTAAATATGCATACGGTTGGGATTTTAAGTTTAACAGACTGCAACAGAACTGTCAACAACTTTTGTCTCTTTCTGCAGAAATTCTTGTTCAGCCCAAAATGGGGCCCGATTGGCTATAAAGGTAAATACAGTTTGTGTTTATGTTTGTCACTGTGAGTGTGACGGCAGTAAAAATGCACACTGACTTAAAAACTCCTCTTTTTTTTTTTAAGAACGTGAAGCGCACGGCGATGGGACAGCAATGGACCAGATTATTAAAGCCAATGAGTTTCATGGTAAGTTGCACACAATTTTATTATTATTATTTTGTATTTTACACAACATACTGTAACAACCGAGCTCCTGTTTCTAGTATGATTGAATATTCCCTGACTTCTGTCACAGCTTCCCGAATCTTAGACGGCACTACCAGTCTCCGAGAGGGAGACATTGCTGTTACTGCTGGACGGCGCTCCAAAGTCTGCTTCGCTCGTAGCTGCCTCTGGTCTAAGTCAGTGGATGGACATGTCTATGTCGCATATAAGCTCTCACCTGACTACTGTAGGTTGTTCTAATTCTCTAAGGGTTCTTTAAGTGATTCTCCAACATTGCATTTGATGATATTTAATGTTAAATGTTCTGTTCTGTGTCTACTCTGTTTAAACATTTAAACGAGCAGCTGAAATGGAGACAAAGCTGATAAAGAAAGGGATGGAAAACATAGAGGAAGGTACCTGTGTGCGGTTTGTTCCTCGGACTCATCAGCAGGACTACATCGACATCCAGCCAAAGTCTGGGTGAGAGCCTTTACTTGGAAAGTTTGACTTTTTTTCTGCCTGGAAGAGATTTGAAATGCAGAGTTGAGTGGCAGCAGTTTTATTTAAAAACACAAGTCCAAATTAAACTGATAAACCTTCAATTATCAATAATCCAGGTGTTGGTCCTACCTTGGTGCACGTGGTGGAAGACAGACCGTGTCTCTCCAGAGCCCTGACTGCCTCCGGATTGGAGTGATTTCCCATGAGTTCATGCACGCCCTGGGCTTTGTTCACGAGCAGTCACGCTTTGACCGGGACAACTATGTCACCGTCATGTGGCCAAACATTTGGAGGGGTAATTTCAAAGGGGCGGGAAGGGGGGTGGCATTAAGGAATGAGATCTCAACAAATGGTAAATTAAAGAATTATAATTAACTTTATTTATATATATAAAAAATGTACAATGCTTTGCATTGTACACAGCAGAACAGCAGAAATAAAAAGTAATCCTCACAAATTGTAACTATAAAGTATTTTCTAATTTCCAACAGATCGGTTGAGGAACTTTGAGAAATTCAAGACAGACAATCTGAACCTGCCATATGACTACAGCTCAATCATGCACTTTGGGATGTAAGTATCATTTTGATGTAGATCGATCACTATATGAAAATGTGGTTTGTGTATTATAATGTAGCATATAACTGGTAACCTCTTTGTGTTTAGGTATGCCTACTCTCAGGATGGGGAGCCAACCATCGTTCCTAAGAACATCAAGAACATAAAGCTGGGCCAGGCATCATCTCTCAGCCACATTGACAAGCTGAAGATCAACAAGCTTTATCAGTGTGGTTGGTACCAAACATCCTTTACTAACCTATCAGAGCTAGTAACTGCATTGCAGAATAATATCACATACATGTCACACATTGTGTAATGTTTGATTCCTCTCTGTCCCTCTGCAGGTGACGGAGATGATTACTAAGTAAACTGAACTGAGGTGAAACTGGAATGTACTGAAAGCCATATATAATAAACTGATGTTTAATCATGGGAACAATTTCAATAAAGATTGATTCAAGCTTTCTATCAGCATTTCCTCTGTGTGCATGCAATGCTGTGTGTTTAAACAAGCTCACGATGTCGGGAAGTCTGAGAAAGTAAGCTTTTGTTGTAGTAAAAAGAGGAGAAAAAAAAACACGACACAGCTTGATTTGAAGTTCTTATCCATGCAGTATATGTAGCATTAACACTTTCATGAATCTACTTAAATGCTTGTATTCATACATAATACTACAGGAAATGTATGTTTCTGAAGACTTGATTAAAAGACATGATAATAAACTAGACAAATAAAATAAAAATAGTTATTTAAATCAGAGGAAGACAGAAAAAAACACTTACCTGCATGAACCAGTTTGTGGTGTGATGAGACTTGAATGTATCCATACTTAAAACCATGCACCTTTAACTCGTATACAGACATTTTATCGTACTAATGTTCTTGCAGTAACCACGAAGGCGAGATTTCATAAACTGCCAACACATGGGTTTCCTTCATCAGTCGTTGCTCTTCAAATTGGCCCCTTGATAGAACTAGAAATAATATTTGGAGAAGGATAAAGTTTTGTTTTTATATATTTACCTAGGAGACCAAATCATCGTTGCCAAGACGGTTATCAGCTGATGGTTTATCACAAAATCACCGGTTGCCAGTACAGTCAGACACAAATTGCTGGTCTGTTGGACTGGGTGGACAGTTATTCTCCTGATAGCAACTGCTGAGTTATAGCACGTCCAACAGCAAAACACCTTTAAGCGTCTCATCTCTGAAAGTGCTGAATCCAAACATGCGCTACAGTAAGTACAGGGCACAAGTAAAGGTCAGCATCAGGACCTGTTACGGATCAGCAGTGGACTTGAGTAAATTACATACAGTGGATGATGAGGGGTCTTAATCATGCTTCATCATAGAACATGCGCCCAATCGCTACAGAGCAGTGGAGGAGAAGTGGATATATAGATTCGGTGGAGGCGAGGCGTTAACTTAGCTCTTGCGTTGAAGACTGTGGACTGAAACTGGTATACCACTCTGAAACACCACAATGCACTCTTCCATGATCCTTCTGGGTATCTTATTTGGCTTGCTGGCCCAGGCTTACACTCTACCTCTGAAGGTCAGTACCAAGGGAAACTATCTTTGAGCAAATGCTCCTTTTCGTTTACTCTTGTCATGCTGCAGTGAAAAATGTATTATAATGCACCTTTGTATGACAGAATTCTACTGCAGTACATGAGGGAAAAGCCAGGTTGAAAAGGAGATACTCGGGTAGGTTACTTTTTTTTTACACACACTTCATCACGCATGTAGAAAATACTTTAATAATGACGGAGGACGACCATTAAATCTGTCTTTGTTTGGGTGTTCAGATGAAATTACAGACCGTGATGAGATGAACGCAATGGATCACATACTGGGAGTCAATCGCAGTAAGTAAGCTGTAAATTTTACAAAATTCTACAGATATAAGTATATATTTATTACACTCTGACCTCAATTGAATGTATTTTTTCTCATCAGGGTTGCGAGTCCCCAGAGGAATGTTATTAAGAGAGGGAGATATTGCCAGCTCGTACATACGGAGCGCCATAACCTGCCCTGGAAACGCCTGTCTGTGGCCTAAATCGATTGATGGATTTGTTTATGTACCTTTCATAGTCTCTCCACTCTATGGTATGAATCCACAGATTGAAAGAGCTGCTGCTAAGAAATGTGGAGTCTAAATCTTTTGTTTGACTTCATCATTATTATGTTTTTTTTTTTACGGTAGACGACATGGACAGAATCACCATAGAAAATGGGATGCAAGACATTTCCTCTGGGACATGTATTAAATTTGTTCCACGCACTCATGAAGCCAACTTCCTCGATATTCAGCCTAGATACGGGTGAGTATGACTTCTACATGAGGCTTTTTACATTTCTTGAAAACTGTCTGTGATGGTGACGCATGTCATTTGTGTGCTGCGCCTGAAGCTGCTGGTCATTTCTGGGTCAAACCGGAGGAAGCCAGACCCTGTCACTGCAGACTCCTGGGTGCATGTGGTCAGGAGTGGCTGCCCACGAGTTCATGCACGCGCTCGGCTTTGTCCACGAGCAGTCTCGCTCAGACCGAGACCACTATGTCACAATTGTGTGGAAAAACATCATACCAGGTTTGGATCACCTCCTCATATTATACTGCGTTCAGAAAGCCTTTTCTTTACATCACCTACGTTATCTTTTATGTTTTGACAGACCAAATGCACAACTTCAGGAAACAGGTGACAAACAATCTGAATAGTCCGTATGATTACAGCTCTGTCATGCATTATGGAAGGTGAGCTGCTCTTTGAAGCAACATAATTATAGCTTTTGCATGTGTTGCTGTGGGTGCACAATACCATATACTTTATGTATCGTTCCTCCAGATATGCCTTCTCTGAAGACGGCGGACCAACAATAATCCCCAAACCAGATCCTTACATTCCCATTGGCCAGCGAGATGGACCCAGCATGCTAGATCTTCATAAAATAAATGTCCTGTATAACTGTGGTACGTGAATTTACACACATATTGACTGAAAGGAAATACTTCTTACATTCAGAATGATTGATTGCATTCTCTCTCTGCTCTCCACTACAGGTGCCAACGAGTAACTGGATCCAGAGTGTTACATTTTGTCATATTCTGTTCAAATCTGCTCTCAGGTCATGTCAGATGTGGAACAAACGACTTTGGGTCTTAAATAGATTAAACAGGAAACGTTACTTCATAGCAGTTTCACTTTTCTCTGGTAGTATTTTGAATTCACACATTCTAGTCTGTTTTTTCAGATTGTGTTCGGTCACCTCTGAGTGCAATCTACTAATCTGCGATAAGGTGCAAATAAAGGGGCAAGTCAGAATTAAAATTTTCTGTGAAGGTTCTCTCAGTCTAAGAATTAAAAACAGCATTTCTCTAATATAAATAAAATCAGCACTGTGATAAGTTTTTACGTGCCTGCTGCTGCCAGTCAGTGCACTGCATCCACTCTCTGAATCAGTTTCTTCCATTTGTTTGCCTCCTTCTCAGCTTCTGCTCACTCTAAATAAAGAAAATGCAAAAGTAAAAGTAACGGTCTAATTGTGTGTGTGTGTCACATATGTGTCTTGTAGAAGTACTGCATTGTGGTCTCATTCTGATACTGCTTTTGGTTTGACTATCCTTTCTCTGGGTAGATGTGCGTGAAAATGACAGTTCCCTTTATGTGCATTCACCCAAACAGAATGATTTGTGGTTTTATCTGAGTCTGAATCACGTTTATTGGCCAGGTTTGTGTACACATACAAGAAATTTGACTCTGATTTTACTTTGCTCTCAATGTACATACACAAATATCAACATAATGAGCTCAAAGAGCTCAACGTGTAAACAATAAACCACTATGTACAGATAGAAATATCATTTTATGTAACCGCTTATCAGAATAAGACAATTGTGCCACAGTGCAGAGTGCATAAATAAATAATAAATATGGTTTATATTGTTTTATGTACATGAGGTAGGTGGATACAGTTTAAACAGCATGTGAAAACTGTATATCAGTGGCAATATTTACATGTGTAAAGAACAAAAAACTGAATTTAAACAGTGACAATAATAAAAAATTAAAAACAAAAATAAATCAAATAAATGTTTTCTTTTTACTCAGCTTTCCACTGCACTAAAACCTGCAAGTGTCAAAAGTAGTGAATCAAACTGAACACAACGTTTGATTGCACCACTAGTCTTTTATACGGAAGCCCTAAGGGGTGATATATTAGTACATTTTGTGTCCTTTGTTTTCTTGTGATAACGAGTTAACTTCATTTGTTTTCTCGAGATCTCAAGTTATTTATGCCATTATCTTGAAATAATAAGTGCAATTATCCTGAGATAATGGGATCATTTTCTTGAGATCTCAAGATAACGACATACTTAATACATGAGGGAGAGACAACTATCGTTATCTCAAGAAAACAAACATGACATGAATGACTTCAGATCTCGAGAAAACAAATTAAATCATCTTGTTATCATTGGAAAATAAAGGAAATAAAATATACGAATGTATGACCCCTTACGGCTCCCGTACTTTGAAGTGCTTTCCTACCCCGGCCACCTTTCAATCCGGTGAATAGCATTTAGTTACATCTTAGCTTCAGGTATCTTTCTCTGCTCTTCACTGCCTAATTAAAGCTTCAGTGGAAGGGGACAAAGAAGACAGGCCAAGAAACACAACAAACAGACCAAAACACAAAGTAGAAAGAAATAGGCTGGTGCTAATGGCAAACATCCAAGCTCTGACAATAGTGTGAAAAATCTTTATTTTCCAGAGCATGGCATAATTGGCTCCCAGGTGAGAACATGGAATAATGAAAGTGTGTCCAGTAGGAGGCATACATCTTTGAAGAAATAATTATTTGTTATCATTATGATCATTATTTCGAAGAATTTTATTTTTAAAAATCCTGTAGGTAGATAGATAGAAAGAAATTAAACGCTTACATAGGATTTAGATATGTACAGACAGAGGAATTAAAAATGTAAAGAATTTGCAGGAGAATTAAACATTTGCATAGAAAATAAATCTATAACTAAGGAGTTAAGGAGTTAACCCATGCTAAACATCTATACAAAAAAAATAGAAAGTGACTGTAGAAAACTTGCTTTTACTTTGATGAAATTGAATTTGATGAATTAAAGCTAAACTAGTTTGAGCTTCTTTAAACAAACTACTTGTGTACGTATGTATGTTTGTGTTTGTATGTTATGGAAGAATGTGAATGCAAATTATGGTCGTGGGTGCCCCCCTCCACAGCACCATGCTATCCCGTTTCTATACCCAGCAATGGCCGGAGTCCGGAGTTGGGGGGAGGGGGCCTGAACGTCCACAGTTGTTGCAGCAAACGCACACACACTTAAACATAGACCCATATGCTGTAGATTGTAGCTAGCTGGTTAGCACCAGGGCACAGAAATCTGTCATTTTGTTTTAGATAAATCAAGTGTCAATATAAAAATGAGCGATAACGGCAAAGGTTACGGCGAGCGGGTACGTATGATCTTTGTGAATGCTTTGATCGTAACGTTTTTATTAAGCTAACGTACAAACGGTTAACGGCTAAGGCTGGTTAGCTAACGTTACCTAGCAACCTTTCAATTATATTTAGACTTGATCATCATTTATTTCATGAAACATGAGCATGTCGTTTAAAGTCCGATTTGCTAATATGGGGGTTGATTAAAATGCCCCCAGAAAATTCACAACAAATCAATAATAGTGTCTGCTAGTTAGTTAGCTCGCTGGCTAAGGCTAGCGCCCAAATGCTAGCTAGGCCGCAGGCCTTACGAGAACTGTCAGTGCCAACTTTAGCCAACCAGCCTGAACTTGTGTATAAACTAAATGTAGATTTGAATGTTTCTCGTTTAACATTAAGTGTTTATCAGCATAATTTAGAGCTACGTGTGCTAATGGAGTCATGAAAGGAGTCATGTTAAAAAGTAGTGTAGAGTAAAGTAGAGTCGTTTCCAGGTTAAATTACCATAAGAAATGAGCTTAAACATTTTAATTTAGTAATAATTATATAGTAGTAATCTGTATTTAGGCGATTAGACATTGTCTCGGTTGACTAATGTGAATTTATGTTCGCTAACATAGACTATCATCATGATTTCTCTCATTTTTGGGCGCGGTAACTTTTGTCTATCAAGCTACATATAATGTTTTTAAACATGATATAACCATTTAAAATGAATGGCCTCAAGATTTCTTCTCAATCGTTTGCATTAACTTGCACATGAGCCTCATTATTAGTAGTAACGTTATCATACTGCAAGTAGCAGGTCGCCATGTTAACACAAACCCCCCTCTTGGCAGTGGACTGACCAGTGCACATTTTATAAAACACACTACAGTGTCACCCCTCATGTAAGTTACACCCAGCATGCAAGGCACTGTAATGACCAGACCTTTATGACTTTTATATGTCTGTCTCATGTGTCTGTGGTTATTTTGGGGGCCTGTTTGTCACTAGGAGCATGATGGAGAAGGGAAAATGGCAGGTTTGGTTCAGTTAAAGAGATCAGACGTGTTTATTACAACCTTTTTCTGTCATAAGCCCTGTAAGAAATCACAAAAAGTTCATCCACCACCACCACCACCACCACACAGTTTTTATGAATGATTACTGATAATAGGGGAAGCAAAAGGTCAGCAGGTTATTTGTGTTTTTTTCCCCCCCTACATAACATCATATTCATTAAACTCACTGTGTCTTATCAGTGCTAATGATGCAAGTCAATGCAAATGAGCGGCAGCAGCATCTTGAGGTCATTTGGGCTGCGTTAAGTCCAGATTTATTCAATTTAATCTTGCAGACTTTATTCACATTCAGTGGTTTGATGTACACTTTCATGCCTTAGATGCCACTTTACAGAAAATCGGATGTATCGGATATTTGTTCTGTCATGCATATTTATATGCTTACCTTTTAGTTCAAGGTTATTACAACTTTTATATGATCGAAAGTGACTAACAGGACATAACAGTGAATGTAGAACCACTGAAAGTGAATTATGTGTAGAGCTAACGCTCAGATGTTTGTATTATGTGGTTGTAAACATTCCCATGCATGTCATAAGATCGTGATTACACATAAAAAGTTGAATGAGGGTGCCGTTTTAATTGTAGTCATATATTCTTCATCCTTTTCTTTTTCATTAAGGTTAAGGTTGGACGAAGAAAATGCGGAAGAAGTCTCATGTCTGCTTTAATTTCAATAATATGAAGCTCAGATGTGTGAAGCTGAATTGTTGAATGCATGCTAAAACATGAGGAGGGAAGAAGTATGGGCAGTGTGTGAGATGGGGGAAGTAAGAAGAAGTAAGACAATTGAAGAAAGAAGAATAATGTGAAGTAATGAAGTTACTGAAATGAAGTTCAGGAAGTAATCTGGATAAGGTCACT
Organism: Protonibea diacanthus; assembly: GCA_028641955.1. Taxonomy (NCBI): domain Eukaryota; kingdom Metazoa; phylum Chordata; class Actinopteri; family Sciaenidae; genus Protonibea; species Protonibea diacanthus. The sequence goes on along the minus strand of CM053986.1, from coordinate 17,585,282 downwards.
GCGCTAAGTAATTTTCTGGTCTGTTTGTCAAATGCGTGCATGTTTTTTATTATTGAATACACTTTACTTTAAATCATTTCATTTTTACACTCACAACAACTCACAAATTTCTGTTTTTCATCATCCTCTCAGTTAACTTGCATATTTTGATTAATGTAATCATATTGATGTCACATTATCCATGGCTACAAAATAGGCATTAACCTGCATACCTGATCCACAAACCTAAATTTTGTTATTTTCTGTATTTTTCACAGGATAATTTTAATTCTTTATTACATATAATTTATATAGGCACATTTCTCAGTGCTTGTTCTCTCGCCGGTGCTGATAAAATGTGTGTCGGGTGTGTGTGTGGTTCGTTCAGGAGTCTCGCTCTGCATCCAGGAGCGTGAGTCCGAGGGGCTCAGGGAAGTCTGCAAGCCGCTCACCGGCTCGCTCGCCTGCCCGTTCGAAAGAAGGCTCCCGCCACTCCCGCTCTAAGTCTCGTTCTCGGTCTAGGTCTAAATCTGGGTGAGTCGTGGAATATAAACATAAAACTACTCCACTGCGCTGCAGTAATTTCATGTGAATGACCAATGAGCCACTATGAATGTGTTCATGTCCGCACAGGTCCCATTCCCACCGTGGATCACGCAGACACTATAGCAGATCTCGGTCCCGCTCGAGGTCCTATCGTCGCCGTTCTCACAGCAGGTCCTACAGCGGAGAACGCCGGCGCAGAAGCCATAGCCGCTCACCCATGTCCAACCGCCGCAGGCACATCGGCAACCGCGTACGTGTTCAATAGTCCTTTATGTTTGTCATATTTTGAAAGTCTGAGTTTAGGCTGTGTTCTTCCTGCATAATGTCCGAATATCTATCTTTATTTAGTAATAATATGAATAATCATGAGTATGAAGGACTCTTCCAACATTAAAGTATATAAAAACATAAGATTGTTTTAAAATTGCAGGCTAATCCAGATCCAAACTGCTGCCTGGGAGTGTTTGGCCTGAGCTTGTACACCACAGAGAGGGACCTAAGGGAAGTCTTCTCTAAATACGGCCCCCTGGCGGACGTCTCCATCGTGTATGACCAGCAGTCGAGGCGCTCCAGGGGCTTCGCTTTTGTTTACTTCGAAAACAAAGATGACGCAAAAGAGGTATACAAATATGAGCGCCCCTGTCAGACCTGCTTCACAAGTGTTTTATTTCCGTCTGAGGTGTTAATTTATGTGTTTGTGGACTGCCAGGCTAAAGAACGAGCCAACGGCATGGAGCTGGACGGGCGTAGGATCAGGGTGGACTTCTCCATCACAAAAAGACCTCACACTCCAACCCCTGGAATCTACATGGGCCGGCCCACATAGTAAGCCACCTGAAACACACTGAGTGTTTGTGTGGATTCGTTGGATAGGTAAAACGAAGTTTACAGTTACACCATTTATTAGATATGATGTAAAATTTGTTGAGTTTTCTAAACTATTGAGAAGAAAGATGAATGTTTAGTGCCCCGTTGGAAGATCTGGTAAAGATGCTTTTGCCTATTAGGAGCTAATGATGCAGTCATTTATGAAGCTCATCTACCGAGAACACAACAATATTCAAGTGTAAATATAAAACATGTCTAAGTAATAAATAAATATAAATATATAATAATATATATATAATAAAACGTTACTGTGAATCTAATGAAGTAGGAAACCCAAACAAAATGTCATCTTTGTTTTGTCTTCTGTGCAGTGGTGGAGGTGGTCCAAGTGGTCCTCGGCGCTACTCCCGTGACTACGACCGTGGATATGACCGCGGATACGACAGAGGCGGTTATGATCGCTATGACGACAGGGACTACTACAGATCGTACAGGTGGCTATCTCACTCTGTTTGCAGTAATCCTGTGATTCTCAACTTCTTTTTTAAAATTAAAAATGGAAAAAACTGTACGTTTTGTTTCAGAAGACGCTCTCCTTCACCGTACTACAGAGGGGCTTACAGGTCTCGGTCCAGATCACGGTCTTATTCTCCACGTGAGTCTGTTTTTTTTTTTGAGGCATTCAACAGGTTGCAATGTGTTTGGGTGTATCTAATGACTCTTTGTTTCACAGGTCGCTATTGAACGTTGCCGTCAAGGCCATCCTCTTCCCAAGCACAGACAGGAAATGTTACTGAGTGGTATGATTGATTTTCAGAATAGATCTTCTTTCTTCTGTTTGCTAATGTACATGAGCAGTAAATGTATACTGACATCAGTGAAGCGGTGTCATCTGACATGACTGGAGCTGTCCCCATCATGTTTTTAATTTTAAATGTACAGGCAACATCTGCCCTAAATTATATATTGGATGTTTTGATTTTTTTTGTATACAAATTGAGTGAAAATTCATCTTTGAACAAATTAAAATGAAGATGCTTTTTTCACTTTGACTCGTGTCCTTTATCGTATGGAATTATTTGCTAATTTAGTCAGTGTTTGAAGCCCCACCAGGAGCGCTGCAGACTGTTTCAGAAGCGGCTCTCCGCTCTACTTCGCTCTGCTAAATCATTTTTTCTGGATGACGCGAGCAGCCTGCTTCAATCTACGTAGAGTAGCTCAAGCGGGCTGGAAATGGGACACAAAGAGGGATAGAGAGTCCAGTCGATGTTCAAAATGAAACACCCTGTGCAAACTTTCGATAGTAAGAGCAGTCAAAAGGAAAACAGTTTAACTACGTAACATATTTACATATTTAGAAGCACATAAACCAGGAAAAAAATCTGAGTAAGTTAAAGTCTGGCTAGATCTAGTAACTGAACCGTTAAGAGAGCCACATCCTGGTTCTAGACCTTTGAATATTTCCCCACATCTCAGATTTTCTCAGCAAATAAACTAATCGACGACTAGCATTTTAGTCTGCTAAACAGGCTAATATTCCCTGCCTAGAAGCTATGAATATGTAATTTAAATGCCGGAGCTTATCAGTCAGAGAGACACAAGTTTCAACTAGTCACTGAACAAAGAGGGTGATTAATCCTCGAGTAAATGCAGCTAAACACGTCATGTTATTTTCAAGTAACGCTCTTCTCCTCACAATGTGGTGAAGACCTGCCGAGCAGCATCCGGCTGTCCAACATCTACCCCTACTGGTCACAGCAGAGTCCAAGCTTGTTCCAGCATCCATGATGGACGACACGGCACAGAACATGATAGACTGCATGACTTATTGTTGAAGTCTTGTGATAGTTTATTGTAGTTTTCCAATATTTGCTGTTGGCGGGAGACAAAAAGGTCAAATCCTGAAGTTAGAGAATAGCGGTAAGAACAGGCTGCTTCTTTACTTAAAGGGTCTTTTCACTCAAAGTATATAGAAAAATAATAATCACTTATCTCTAGTGTTATGAAGCCATGAATGTTTTGATGTATTTGTCCAGATTTTAATCCTTTCACCCCAGCACAAAGGAGACGACAGGATTTTATTTGTGGTGCCCACAGCATTGAAAAACATGTCAACAAACCCTTCAAATAGTATTAGCAATTAAGTATTTGCTTCATGTTTTAAAGACACTGATGCACTAATATAGAAGATGTGGTTAAATGTAAATAATTCTCTACATCTTTTATATTTCATAGGATTTTTAACATATGTCTCGGCCTCTATTAACAAAAACATAATTTAAAGAAGCAGTGTCTAGGATTTAGTAGCATCTGCTAGCTGATTGTAACCCCCTCGCTCTCTGTGGAGAAACCAGTTGCCGTGAAACGTGCAAAAGGACGTATCTAGAGCCAGTGTGTAGTCTGTCAGTTCTGGGCTACTGTAGAAACATGGCGGCTCAACATGACGAACTCCTTTTGAAGAGGACCTGTGGCTCTAAATACAAAATGCTCATTCTCAGGTAACAAAAACATAAATAATTCTTCTTTATTTACTAATAAAAACACATTTATGCATACTAGATTTAGGCCACACTGCCATTTCCTTAGAACTGTACTTGTGTGCAATAGATGAGTAAATAGTTACTTAACACTGGTTTATTGCACAACGAAATAGAGAAATGGACCTTTGAGAGTCTATATATAAATAGAAATGTATTAAACCATTGTACCTTGATTTTTATCACACAGGGGATGCGGCAGTACAACGAGAAACTTGCGATGAGGATGTAAGCTGCAATTTCTTCATTTACCAGTACCAGTTTTTTTTGCTGTGGTTGTTTTTGTATTGTTTTTTTTATGTGAATTAATTAACTGAACTTTGAATGAAAGGGTTTATATGTTAAAGTAAAAATAATATTAAAGTCATTTAATACACAAAATAAGACAAATCAGGCACTCTGAAGTTTTTCAGAGTGTTCAGATAGAGAGGAAAGCGTGAAGACCGATGAAAAGACACCAGTCACACAGCTGACCACACCTTGGAAACTGCATTTATTTCCCTCTCTTCCACCTCGAGTCTACATGTATGTGTGTGTTTGTTTAGGTCAGCAGGTCGCTCTTGTGTTGTGCCCCCCCCACCCCCACCCCTCCGAATGTCACATCCCATCCAGTGCCAGTTTAACTTTCCTTTCTGAGAGGAAATCATTTCGGTTTGTTGCACGAGTTGCCAGCGTGCTGACCTAATTGGGCATAACATGTTCACAGGAAAGGATGCAAACAAAGTGTTTATGTGCCTTGTTTTAATTAGGAGCCGCTCTTTAAATGGAAACGCGAAGGCTGTAACTGGACATTGTTTCATTTCCAGATTTAAACGTAAGAATGAATTTAAATGAATGAGTCTTGGCTGACAGCAGGGAGACCTGCAACAAGTTGGTTACCGTGTCATCAGGAAAGTAACTAAAGAGCTGTTTTGTAAATAGGCCACAGCTTTGGACATTCCTCTGTTCACACACTGACGTAAACAAGGCAAGGAATGGTCACTCCTGCTGTTGGCACTCTCTCCACTACAGTAGGGTGGCAGTAATGTTCCAAGGCACAGGCAAGTCACATGTAGAAACACTCAAGTGCTGTAGGGAAAAAAAAAGGCTCCTCCTCCCTTTTGGTAAGTAGTGTAGGTACAAGGCTACACATCCATGCATGAGCACTGCAAGCCTCACATTTCAGCTTTTATTTTGAAATCCACCTTGCTTAGCTTTCACACACCTATATGCAAACAGATAAATAAATAAACATGCTATAGGCTTACCATACCACGTCTGTAGCATGGAGTATGAGCCCAGACTGGCTGCACAGAGGGCGCCTCCCTCATTGCACAGATAAAAAAGTGAGGGCCAGGAATCCCCTCTGCCTCTCCTTATCAGCATCTAAAAATAAATATTTGCTCAGTTTTACATTTTGCAGTTGGATCTATTAGCACCGTCCACAGGTCCAAATGCAAAGTGAAAGTGTCCCCGCCTTTAATAACACCGTGTAAAGTTAATAGGGGCACAAGCTGCAGGTTTTAAACCTTAAACTGTGGCCCCTGATAGAGATGAACAACAAAATCTTGTTTATTTCAGCACAAGGACAGAGTGTACAAGAATGACTGTTTTAAGGTTTCACTTTCTGTATTGTTTTCAACAATAACCTTTATTTCCCCCCCTTTTATAGTTGTAGCCAAACACGAAAAGATTAGGATTATTATCTTAGTTTTATTTTTAATTATAGGATAATATCTCAAACAGGCGTCCATGGCGAGGTTTGGACCCCCTTCGTGCGTAAACGGCTCCATAAATCCATATTTCTGTGTCACACAAAATAAAAGGCAAACTGTGAAGGATCAGTGACACTGTTTGGGTCGACAAGTGACAACGACTTGATTTTCCACACAGTAGCTCTTTTTAACTCCCCGAGCCTGGAGGGACCCAAGGCACGGCCCTTATTATGATTTGATGAAATAACCCCTCTGCCTCCTTTAAGCCCATCCCTTTGCTGAATGTACCCAGTGATCATCATGCCAATTTCATAGCCTGGTGCACACTTTCTGTGCTGGAGAATCAGGAGTGATCCCGCATGCACCTCCAAACTGTTTTTTTTTTCTTTCTTTTTTTTTTTTTGTGATTTTAAGGGAGATTTTATTTAGAGGCGGTGCTTGTTGGCTCCAGAGTAGCGTCGTAACGACACTTTTTCCCCCCAGTCCCTGTTAAAAGAGTTAGACCAGGGCCAGAGTTGGTGCTGGGGGGTCGCTTATAGCTTAGTAATTTCCTGGGGGGTAATTGCTGCGTTTTTTTTTTTTTAATCCCAGCAGATTTTTATTTTCTATTTCATTTTATTTTTATTTTTTATTTTTCTACTTCTTTGAATATCGCCACTCTCTCTCACTCTTAAGATCTGATACCCCTCGAGATTTTTTCCTCCCCTTTCAGATCATGAACAAACTATATGTTGGGAATTTAAGTCCTTCGGTCACTGTCGAGGACTTGAAGCAGCTCTTTGGGGAGAGGAAGCTGCCAGTGGCCGACCAGGTCCTACTGAAATCCGGCTATGCTTTTGTGGACTTCCCCGACCAGAACTCGGCCATAAAGGCTATAGAGACTCTTTCTGGTAAGTGTGGAATTGATAAGTGATGCTGTTGGGTGACAGGAAAAAATTCACAGCCGGTCAAAACTGCAAGATCAGATTAAAAAACGCAATAGCTGAGCGTGTCCTTAATGTGAAATATTAATCATTTGCTTGTGTTATTTTGGTTGTATGTTGTCTCTGCGTGTGTGAGTGTGTGTGTGTTTGCTCGGGACAGTGTTTTTTTGCGATCACATCCGTGTGTGTGCCATCAGAGTTTTAGATGAACGCTCAGCAATGCACACTCCAACAAAAATCGGATAAATTATCGATCACAGGACACAGTCGGGGCTTTAGTGCCCGTTTGCTTAAAGAAAACACGAGCCGTGGTAACGCTATTTACGCGCACAATAACCTATATTTTGGAGATTCCGATAGTGTGGGGCGCTACTTTGCAATCACCCGCTGGAATGTATGGGATGGTCTGATGGTTCGGGTAGGCATAATTATTTTTCACTTATTTTTTATCTTGATTTTATTGAAGAGAGCTGAGCTAAGCGACCGCGGAAAACTTGTCAGATCCATGTTCCTCTGATGTCTGGGTATGTTTTTACGAGGTGTCTTGGAGGTGGGTCATGGGGGTCCGGAGGAAAGAGCTAATAAACAGGTAGCTGAGGGGGGACGAGGTGAGACGCTAATTCCGTGCTGCGCCAGGCCACTCTATAATAGTAACTAAAACCCGTGTTCAAGCTTCGCCGAGGAGCGCTTCACATTCACCCCCCGGCATGGGTCAACACGGAGAATTAAGAAACACCTACCTAGAATAGAAAGAGTACAAGCCATTCTCCTTTCAAACCATCTCTTCTTTTGATGTTGCATTCTTTACTGAGAGCAAGAGAGAAGAGAAAAAAAACACCCCTCATTGCGCTGTGAGGGTTGTGGGAGTGGAAAGCATGGCTGCCCATTTCCCCCCATACTATAAAAGCTTATCATGCTTCATTTTTTTTTTTTTTTTTGGGTTCACCGATTGTCTCATTTGTGACCCACAAAATAATCCCCAACTTGGTGGTTGTGTTTTAATCTAAACATTTCTGCCAGTTTATCCGCCGCACAACGCGCCCCCGTGTGCGGAGTACTTCTTTTTGTGAGTGTGTGTGTGTGTGTGTGTGTTGTAGGGTTGGCTGTTTGAATGGGGACGCACCTACTTGGAGAAGTGATTCAAAGTGTTGCTGTGAAGGCCTACCAGCTTGCATTGTTACTTTCATGACACACAGCTAATGTTACACTATCAACTTTCGTCCCTACAGGTAAAGTTGAATTACACGGAAAGGTGATAGAGGTAGACTACTCTGTTCCCAAAAAACTAAGGTAGGCCTACAATCTGACACACACACACACTCTCTGTCTCTCGCTGTCACACACACACGCGCACACACACACACACACACACTCATTGTGTCCTACGCCTATACTGTGCCCCATGGCAGACTGTGTGTGACCTGTAGGCTTCCGCTGTGAAATATAGCAAGCAGATTTCCTCTGTTTTCTCGACTGTGTGTGTGTGTGTGTGTGATTTGAGCCAGGCTTGTTGCTGCTTTTGTTGTTGTTGTTGATGTTGTTTTTTTTATATTTATTTCCTGGCGACGTTAATGTAATTGCACATCGATTAAACAAAAAAATAAAATATAAAAGGAAGACAGCGACAAAGAAACAGTTTAGTCCACAACACACGGTGGCTGCTGCCATATCGCGTGATCTGCAGCAAGGCCTTAGCCCCACTGTGCAACATGGACTCACACATAAGAGTGCACAAATGTAATAATTGCATCTTAATTGAATGTCACATGTAGGCTGTAATCACGCGCGCACTCGCACGCACGCACACACACACACACACACACACACACACACAAACGCGTTTTTCTCCTCTATATGTAGGCGATAAAGTTAGGTTTCATTATTGACTGTAACGCTGCAATGCACGGTGCGTTGCATACCAATCAGCTGAGTCTCTCCTGCTGCTTACTACGTGTGCATGCATGTATGTATGTATGTATGTATGTATGTGAGGAAAGCGTCAGTCGAAGGTTTGCGTGTTTATCATAGGTCAAACTCCACGTCCACGACAACACTGACGTCCTTTGTGCTTGTTTTTTTTTATATATCTATATCAGCCTGTCCACGCTGTCCAAAAACACAAAATATCCACTAGCTTTTAATTGCATGGAAATAACAATCAAAACGAGTTTATGTCTCCCCCCCCCCTCTCCCCTGTGCATAAAAGGCTTATTCGTCTGTCCCAGATTAGCCTATACAATCTCAACACGTATAGATCCACCCCCTTTTGTGCAACACACTGCTTTTGGATGTAGGGAAACACTACCTTGCGTGACAAAAAGGTAAATATTCAAGCCCCTTGTGGAGGAACACGTGATCCATACTTTATGCGCTTCCAGCATAGTCCCCCCCCCCCCTCCTTTCAGTGCAGGCTACACTTTCCTGCATTACACCCTCTCGCTTCTTTCTTTCTTTCCTTTTCAGCTGTGCCACACTCTAGAGGAACATGTATGTCTGAAATGTCTAATAATGGAGCCCCTGTGTCATTTCCTCGCTTCATGGCTCGATTTGAGAGCGTTTTGTAAGCTGCAAAGGCGCAACATGGTGTAAAAAAGCTCTGCGCCACTCCCCACAGTTTATGTGCACGTAGGCCAATGGCAATGTTGGGAGAGCCTCATAATGGCTGCCATGATGGCCCTGCACACTGCACGGCTATAGGCGGAATCAGAAGGAGCAAATTTCCATACATGTGCCTGCATGTGTCCAATCGGCTGCGTGTAAGAGCTGTTGGACGAGTGTGCATGTTCTGAACAGGCCCCTTTAAAGCGAAATCTTTTCGCCATATCAGTGAGGCAGCGTATGACACGTACAGGTGTTCATTTTGAGACCCTCTTGTGTGAGAACTGGGCGAAATCACATCATGTGGATGTGTGGGTGTTTTTTTTCTTTTTTCTTTTCTTTTCTTCAAACCGTTTTAAAGTGATTTAAGCTTTCCCACGGTGTTAATTTAATTTCATGTTGAACCCCCCCCCCAACCGAGAGTTTGTTTAGAGATTTAGTCTTTTATTGCAGAAACATTTGAGTTCACGTGAAATTAAAAGCTCAAAATTACGTATTTTTGTCCCAAAGCGTTGAATGTATTTATGGTAATTTATGGAGGTCTATGTGATGCAGATTTAAAGTCATTTTAATATATAATTTTAATCCATTCTAGTTGCTTCAGACATATTCAGAAATAACATTTATATTTAACAACACAGGTTTAGAATACTGTTAATTTAATTCTAAATCCTGTATTTAGATCCTAATAATTTTTATAGCTATTGTTATGGATTTGATTAATATATGCTGTGCATGTTATGTGGTTATTACAGTGAGTTAAAGAGGGTTTTTAGGAGTGAACCAGTCACCAGTTTTGTCTTGTAGGAAGCTGTGTGTGAGCTCATCTTCAGGCCTGCTGGCACTTCTTGGTTTTGTGAGGCTGCTGTAGTTTGAGTTTGTTGATATATTTTAGTTGTGTTCAGCAATTTAATGCTTTCACTGTGTGAATAGGCACAGCGGGATGAACAATTAAATTATGTCTGTTTTTAAGCACAAAAATTATGCTTTATTATTGTGTTGTCTTCGTAATAACACCTTGTTTGCTAATGAGTTTATTCTGTAATAAACTGGGCCCTTTTTTTCAAATAAGCTAGAAAAGACAAAGAAATTAATTGTTGTAATTTTGAAGTCCTATTTATTGTTTAAATGTAATTTCACTTGCATTCATTTTATATTTTGATATTTCAAATTGGTTCCCAAGTGACAACTTTAATATTATTTAGATATATGTAATTTTAGCAGAAGTAAACTAGTTTTTTATTTGTAAAAGCTGTTGAGGTTTCTTGTCAAACAAACTACAGAATCAGACATATTTCAAATAGAGTTTTATGAATTATGAGGGTTGTTTTTGTCCAAATGATTGATTTAATCAGTGTTATAATAATGTAGGTTACTTAATATTAATTCATCCTGGATTTCAGTGTTGACTCAACTGTCATTCGAAATGTAACAACTGTTTTTATCTATTAGCGGGTAAAACTATTTTCTGATATATGTTATTTAATTATTATTACCGCCTGAGCTTGTTTTATAATTGTAGGTTTAAAATATAAACTGTTGATGATGAACTAATCAGCCCTTGAATAAAACAAACAAACAAAACTAATGAAACATTAGAGAAAATAAATAAATTTAACTAAATACATGATTATTAATAATACTTTGATTTATATTTTCTAAATGTGACTCATGGAAATTAGTTTGATAAGAGAATCTAAATATCTGTGTTGCATTTTGCTTGTGTATTTTTTTAATGTCCTGTACTTGTGTCTTATTTTCATACCAGAAATCAGAAAACAATATTTTTTTTCTCTCCCTCTTGAGTTCCTCTGTGAAGCAAAGCTCGTGGTTGAGTCTCTACTCGTGCAACTCACGAGGAAACATAGTGTGACTTGGTGTTAATTGATATTGGGGGCTACAGAAATGATATGCAGTGTTGTTTGACTATCAGATGGGTGGTGAAGTTGCGGGTAGAGCCACTGACGTGATCTCTTGCTTGTTATTTTGGGATAAACACGTTTAAAAGCTGTCATTCTGGAAAAAATAAAAGTACACAGGTTTGTTTACTTGCTTGTTTATTGACAAAACCAGACTTTTCTCCTCCTAATTATCTTGCTGTGCTGTTGACTTAACCTTGAGTGAAAATGTGCTCAAATAAACAGGTGATGAATTTGTGATTGAGTACAAACTCTTGTGTTACACTCCATTAGGGTGTATCACGATAAACACGGGTTCAACTGCTCTGTGCTCTTCATATAAATAAGTTTGCAGCTTACATTGTTGTTTGATAAACCTAAACTGATTACGAGTCCCTTTTTCTCATAAAAAAAAAAAAAAGGATACCATCCAAGACATGGGTGTAAACATCTGCATTGCACCACAGTGGTGCACATGCAGATGTGTGTGTTGGGTTGTCAGTGCACACTGAGTCACAACAGTGAAACACTATAGCCATCAGTTGATCCACTCCGAATCCATTAATACTCCCCAGTTGATCCTGGGTGTAGGGGAAGCTCTCCAATTCAGACTCTGGTTTTGTCCGGAGTGATAGCAGGAGGCGCTGCACTGCTCCCCTCTAAAGCCACATCCGCTGCACCCTCCTCCTGACTCCTCATGTGTCCCCTCACCTGTCTGCGAGGAGGGATCGCACAGTTTTTCTTTCTTTTTTTTTTTTTTTTTTTTGGAGTGAGGGAAGCACAAGGTGTCTCTGAACTATGGTCATTTTCTGCCCTGGGTGTCGTTTTAACTGGCAGTCGGTCTGTCGGCGAGTTTTTACCCGTGAAGAGTGAAGAAACGAGTGTACTTCATGTTGTAGAACTATTTGCCCCTACGGTGTAAAATAATGCCCATGAGGTGTGAAAACATAATGCCAAATGAGATAGCTTTTCATTAGCACTTCCAGAAATAATGCCTATTTACTTATCATGTATCACCTAAAGGCCCTTCTCCCAATGCTGCTAAATTTGTCCAGCAATTATTAACTTTTTCACGAAAGTGTAGTGGCGTATTTTCCTCCTGACGTGAGACTTGCTGGTACAACAGAGTATATAGCTTAAGGGAGCGGCGAGATAAGATGTGAGAGCATTGTAAATTCATTGTGTATCTATCACAGCTGAGGGATCTCTGTTAAAGCTCCCTGAGAGTTGGGATCTCCTCTTTTTTTTTTCTTTTTTTTTGTAAAGACAGACACTTGCATGTGCATCACAGCAGCAACTGTAGAGAGTCACTTCTTGATAAGCCGTTGTTCACATTCCACTCCGACCTGTTGTGTGATTAATATGTTGCTGCAGCATTACACTCATTACAAACAAGAAGTTAAGTAATCAGCTTGATGTCTCTCATGAGCGGCAGTGAGGAGGTGTGGAAGGTGTGGTTGGGGGATGAGTAGGATTGCATTTTTCTGTTAATACTAAATCAGCAAAATACACAGCGGAGATGAGAGAAGCAAAAACAGGGGCGTTCACAGCTTGATGGAGGTGGTTTCACCTGTGGGGGAAAGTGGCCGGTGCCGCGATTGCTGATGTGTTTGATCAGTTGACAGATAGTTTTGGGCTGAGAAGCACAAGCGAGACAGAGAGGGAGCTTCTTCTGCGTGCTTTTATTTGTGACCTCATCATTACACATTACTTCCCATTAGGTCTTGTGTATTGAATGATGAGAGTTAATGGCGATACAGGCCGTGGTAGAAGCAAAATAAACCGTCACTGATTAGAGATGAGAGGCATAAAGCCTCCTTGAATTGAGTGATTGAAGCCATTTTTCTTTTTTCTGCGAGAAAATGTGCCACTGATGATATATTCTCGTCCGTTTGTTGAAGACAGCTTCCCTGGCAGAACATTAAAGAAAAGCCGGCACGCTATTTGCATTGAATTTATTAGAAATAAAATGTTTCGGATGACCAAAGATGCACGATTTTGCTTTCTTAGACAACTCATAGTTTGCCATTGTGCAAAACGTGGTCACACTGTGCAAAACAAGTGTGACCGCCTTAACAGTCCTCTACAGCAGGGATGTCCAAAGTACGGCTGGGGGGCGAATCACGGCCCGCGGTCAGATTTCATGCGGCCCGAAGCTTCATTTTTATAATATATTATTTATAGCCTGCTAGGATTGTCAGATACTGTATGGCTGGAAGATTTGGCTTTTTTTGGTTGACATAACGGAGCATCTGAACCTGTAAGGACATAACTGCTGGTGTTCTGTAGATGTGACACAAAATATTACTTTCTGAATGATTTTGTTAAAGACAAGATCAAGAGTGACACGTTTTAAACTTGAACGTTAACAGACTTTGCATTACTCATAATAAGTCATGTTTAGAATGAACATGAGGTTCAGATTTGTATCAACTTCATGCAAGTTTAACGTGTTCCTTACAATTTAATCTTTGTTATCTGACTCCAGATGTGAAAGAAAGGCAGAATTGGTTTTTAGATTTGTTCACGCCTGATCGGCTTAGACTTGGTTACACTGCCATTAAAAAATGATAATTGTGACAATGGAAATAAAATTGTTACAGAACAGTGCATTTTTATGTAACTTTTATAGGTATTTTTTTCATTTTTAATATGTTATTATTGGCCCCTGGGCATCTTCACTTTGTCAAATTTGGCCCTCTGTAAAAGAAGTTTTGACACCCGTGCTCTACAGGATAGACCGACATTGTTCTGAGCAGATGTTTAAAGGCGCCGTTTCGCTAAGCAGCATTTGATTAATTGCTGGAATCTTTAATTGTGCTGCACGTGAATATTTAACAAATTATAAACCACGATAAAGAGGAGCGCGGTTTGTACCCAAGTTCTTTTTTGGGGGAAGTAATTTGAAGATGTAACAGCTGCTCTGTCTCTCCTTCCTTTCCTATGTCCCTCTGTTGCTCAGTCTGTCTGTCTTATGTGTGCGCAGCATGTTTGGAGTGGTGGGATTTATGCACTTATAGATATAAATATATATATATGTGTGTGTTCACAAGCGGCTAGAGGAAGACACCGGAGAAACAGAAAAGCTGTGGTTAATTCCATCTGAAAGCTACATACCGGATGTAAACTTAAGTGTTTCTCACCCGTCCGTGTGCCAGCGCTCCCAGTAGGCACCCAAGGGTGTGGTCGCCATGGAAGGTTCGGCAGCTGAGGCGTACAGCAGGTGGCATTGCTCTCACATAGGCAGACCCCGTCCTTGTCCCATTTCAACACCATATAACCCCACTGCCCCTGCTGGAACTTTAAAGCTCTGATGGGTCTTGAACAGGTGAAATGAATATGGCGAAATTCTCCAACAGCCAATCAAAGAAAGCCAAGCGCTGTAATGCTTATACGCAGCCAATACTATGCAAGTGGGTCGAGAGGAAGGGATCGAGGCTATGTGACTAAGCCATGAGCTGGGAATGCTGCTGGCCTGAAGCTTCACCCAGGTCGAAAGTTTTCTCTGTGTCTTCCGTCGGATCTTTGCTCCTCGCCCATCTCTCAGTCTCTTACCCATGCTTTAAATATTCTAGGGACAGGTGAGGCCACAGGGAGGGATGGCACAGGCACCTTTAAATCTGCATGGCACCCCCCTACCAGACTCAGAAGGTGATGTTGGCTCATTAGTCTCATAGATGGATTACTGAACGTGCTTGTGTGGTACAAGCCCAGAGCCCCTGGACCAGAACCCCTTTATGAAGTGACTGTCAACAATTCTTGTTGGAAATGCAATCATAGACATGCAAAAAGCCACAGAGATAAACAACAACCACAGAGAGATCCAAAAGACCACACACCGATGCAAAACTACCACAAACAGATGCATAATGACCACAAAGAGACAAAAAAGACCACAAACAGATTCAAAGTGACCACAAAGAGACAAAAAAGACCACAAACGGATGCAAAGTGACCACAAAGAGACAAAAAAAGACCACAAACAGATGCAAAGTGACCACAAAGAGACAAAAAAAGACCACAAACAGATGCAGAGTGACCACAAAGAGACAAAAAGGACAACAAATGCATGCAAAATGACCTCAAAGAGACAAAAAAGACCACAAACAGATGCAAAATGACCAAATAGAGACAATAAAAAAGACAAAAAGACAAAAAACCCGACCACAAACAAATGCAAAATGACTACAGGGAGACCCAAAACCGCTGAACGACCTGTGTTGGGATCAAGGGGCACATTTACTCATAATCTGTCCATGGATTTAGGCTATTTAGAGTTACAAATAGCAGCTATTTATTGATATTGTTCCATAATAGAATATTTAAAGTTGTTTATTTGGCGTTCACTCATTACTCTGACTAAACAATGTTACTATTAATAACATTTTATTATTGCCAAGAACCAGGGCTTTAAATGTGAGTCTGTGCTCTGCCTGGGCAGACACAGTACACTTAAGGCAGGGCCCTGCTTGACCTAATGTTTGTAATGAAACTGTTTTAAGTTGCAGTCACTCGAAATGTAACTGTAGCTTCAGTAACGTAACCTCGTCCAAAGTGAGCCTAAAGGGTAACTACACCCACAAATGCCGCTAGATCCCTCTCTCCCTGCACGTTTTAAAAATGCAACAGTGGAGTGAGGGAGCAACGACCGTCGGAGGCCTCGTGACTACGTAGTGTGTGACGTGGAGGGTCAGGGGACACGGGAGGGGGGGGGGGGGACTGACTGACACCTGCTCAGTGTAGCATGGATAGCAACGTAGAGCTGGAGCTAACCAGCCATGAGCAGCTGTCAGACTCTCTGTGTCTCCGCTGGAAAGACAGGGAGTCTGATGGAGCCTTGACAGGCACCAGAAGCACATTTATGGCTCTTTGAGAGAGTCACTGTGTGGGTACCTGTGTTGTAGCTCGGCTAGTGTCTCAACTATAAGAAGCTCTTTGTGCGTGGGAGTGTCAGTACGTAGACTCAACATACGTAATAGACCTGTCACAGTTTGGGAGGGACCAGAGAATTTGGCAGAAAGGAATAAAATGCATCTTCATGCGGGAGCAAAAAAAAAAAAAACACGGTGCCGTCGTGCTCGTGAATATGTGCGCCCATGTGGGTTTACAGGTTGTGCTGTACTCACTTTCAACTGTTAGGTTCTCCACGTTGCCATGGGAACCAGTTTTGAGTGTTTTGTTTAGTTATAGGAGGAGAGCTGGAGCGATCAGAAAATGAACTCAAAGTACTCCGGTGTGCAGAACACAACGCAAGCTGCAAAAAAACACACACACACACACACAAAAAAAAAACAAAAGTTGAATTTATTGTATGAGATTCGCCCTACAAAGGGATCATTATGATATCTTTTGATATCACAGTCAGAATCCTATGATTACAAGCTTAAATTTGTTATTAACTGTTGTCAGTTTGGGGACCCTGTAATTTCCACCCATTTCCCAGGAGAGCGGAGACAGCCTACCGGTTATAGCTGCAAACCCTGGTCTGCAGTCCAGCCGGCCGTGTGCTGGTGGCTCACACTATGGGCGGTGCGGTGGTCATAGTGCTGATTTTATATGACAGTGAATACATAGCCTAGTAAGGTGCCTCAATGAAAATGCCTGTGTGAAGGCTATTACTTTATTTGAAACCCTCAAGTGCTCATTTTCTTTCCACAAGTGTGACAGGGAAAACTGCAGAGTGGGCTGTCCGTCTATGTCACAGCCGCAGCCCTTTCGTGACCTTTCTTATTCATAAACCCACCCAGAGCTGCCATTTCCATCCTTTTCCATATGTATGCAACGGAAGCTGGGAACCCCCTCCACCACACTCCCCACTAAACAGAACAAGTCATCTACAGTAAGTTCTGCGCACAGCTGAGCCTCTGACATAACCTGCAGCACAGTCTGATCATTGTGTTTCCTCTGTTTCACACTGTCTCTGACGGAAGAGGAAGACACGGAAAGGACTTCCGAGTCAAAGACACGTGAATGCCCCCACACGCATGCTTATGCTTTCCTCTCGGCGTGTCTGTGTGCGTGCGTGCGTGTGTGTATCTCTGCTCCTGTGTGGGCAGAAATGAGCACTGCTGATAGAGGGCAGCATTTCTTTTCCCTGTCAGCGAGGTTCGCTGGCCGGCTGTGTGAGGCTGCTGCTGTCTTGAAGTGGGTTTATCCCCTCTCTCAGCCTACTGCTCGCAGAAAAGAGGATTTCTGGATGCACGTTTGAGACTGCCAGACACGAAAAACATATATATTCTTACATCACCCCTTAATCTTATCTCCTCTGACCTATCAATTGATTTTTTTTTTTGCTTGTGTGAGTTTGTACCTGGACTTATATGCAGCCTCCTGACTGTGTTAAAATAAACTGACTCCAATCATTAAGCATGATGAATTTGAGTCATAGATAGTGATTTTAACGTGATAGACAGTTTTAATCATCTAAAGCACGGGTCTCAAACCCCAATTAACTGGAGCCTCTTGTTTTGTCCAATGGGGGGAGACGTAAGCCCTCGTGTCTTTCCCTCATACTCGGTCATAACGCTCCTCTGGTTTTGTAGGATGATGCTGGTTGAGGTGAGAGTTGAGGTGCTGTCACATTAATCTCCATCTTGTCTTGAAACTGTCTGTTCTCCTGAATAACTTTTCTTTTAATTTCAGAGAGTTACATTTTGATGTGGCAAATCGGACAGTAGTGGAAGAAGTATTCAGATGCTTTACTTAAGTAAAAGTACGAATAACACAGTGAAAATACTCCACTACAAGTAAAAGAACATCACAATGGTTCCTGGCTGTTTTACGATTATATATGATGTTTTTGGACTGCTTTAGATGTTTAAGTTAAGCTAATTTTTACTTTATGTACTGTTTGGTAGTTTAATCTACAGTAATGCATCATATTCTATAAGATCATGGTATGTTTGTAGTGTTGCTGTCCTGTGAGAACTACAACTCTATCAAAACTTTTTTTTCTGCAATTCAGAAGAACAGTCTGTTTTCAGCTTTGTGATGATGGATTTCCCAAATGATCCAAAAGGGTTTTAAATTGTTCATATAGATTAAGAACAAGCAGAATTTTCTCAACCCATAAAGAAACATTTAATCCTTCGGTCTGTGGGGTAGATATTATGTTTCCCTCTTAGATAAAGTGGAATGGAGGTATAAAGTTGCCTCAATGAAAATTCTTCAACAAAGTATTGCAAGTTTGCACTTGAGTACTGAAATCAGAGATTTGTTGTTCATAAAGTGTTCATGTTAGAGTGCTGTAATTCAGCCTTGTTTGAAAATGTAATTATTACATGTAAATAGAAGAAGAAAAAAAATATTTGCAGGCGAGCTGTAACTATAAATAATATAAATATTAATATAACATGTTGGGCTGCCATATGAAATTTGTTTTTTGGTATGATCTCATCATTGGGGCTGGTTGTTTGCTTAAATAAGAGCTACAACTGGTAGCCTGTTAGCTTAGCACAAAGCTTAGCTAACATTAAATCAACTATTAAATTGTCATCAGATAAGATTGCATTTTGGCCAATGTGTTACACTCACACAGCTGTAGCTTCATATTAGCATTGATCTTCTCTAGTGTAACAGTGTGTGAACTACTCCTTTAATGATTTTGGTTCTTCCTGTCAAGTGGGACAAGCATCGATTCTCCCTTTAAAATTGTGCTGTTCAAATTCATTTGTAATCCTTTGTTATGTTTTTGCATAACTGAACTGTGACTGGCCAGCGCTTGCAGGCTGTCCTTTCGTTTCGTCTGAAGTGCCGTTCAGTATTTGGCAATTGTGATATGCCATAAAGCCTGTTGTTTTACGCAGCTGTGCTTGATCCTGACTATGATTTGCTGAGCTCAGAGATGAGTCGGGTAATGTGGGCCAGGCAGGTGCTAGCTAGATAGTAGGGCGGCTCCATCTGCCTCCCTGCCAAGTGACCCAGCACATGCCAATACCCAGTCAGTCGCAGTGTGGGAGACAGACAGAGCATGTATGTGTGGAGGGCTGCAGAGGAGAAAAGGAGCACCCTATGGGAGTCCTTTTGATTTTATCGCTCCAACCGTCAGGTTGCAGAGACAGCAGCGTTTTCATACGGTCGCTGCAGAAAGCTGAACACAGAAGAGCCGTGAGCAGAATATGGAAAAAAAAAAAAAAAAAAAAACAGTTTGTAAATAGTTGTTGTCTTGCTGACCCTTGTCTTATATTTCCCTGGAGGAGGAGAATATTTTATGGTGAATTGTTCAATCTGTGTGTCTCACTAAACAGCCTATACTCAGGGCTTCCCCTTGGGTGCAGTAGCTGCTGTGGTAGCACTGATCTACTGTACATGAAGAGTGCTATCACAGTCCTGAGGTTTTAAAAGCCATTATGATCCCATTTCTAAATGTGTTTTTTTAAAATTTTTTTTATGAGTAAAACATCACATGGAAAAACCAACAATGTGCACGTTGCTAGGATACCCGGCGATTGATTGATTGGGCGTATGTGTTTATCGCGTTTAAACAATCTTATCTTCTTGTGGCACGGCCCAGCAATGCAGCACCTCTGTCTCACGCATGCAAACAACGTTATGACACTGATTGATGAACTGCCTGTCCATGTCAGGTTCAATGAAGCACACGTTGACACAAATCCAATTAAAATTGAGGAGTGCCTCCATAGCGGAGCACGATCTTTAAATAAAAAAAAAACAAAACACGGACATCGTCGGCTCACTGGTATAGTAAATATTTGATGCAGAAGCAGCCATGCATGAGTTCTTGTTGGAGGTTTGCAGAAGTTAATGCCTGTTGCACATAGTAAGACCAAAATTGCTAATTCTCCCGAGCATGCTCAGGTGATTTTTCATCCTCATTAATAATTGTGAATTCCTCAAGACTCAGCTGTAGTTCACCACGGAGACTCACATCCTCTCTCCGCTGCAGCATGTGGTGCTTATCTTCCCTTCCTCCACCCTCCGCCTCCTTCCATGTGTATGTTGTACCGTGTCATGGGTACCACTTAGATTGCGTTGCATTGTCCCCCCCCCACCGTCTCCCTCCTGCCCCTACAATGTCACTGCTCCCCTGGCACAGCTTGGCAGTGCAGAATGAAGCCGGCTGTGTGTTAGCATGAGCGGGTGTAAATAGTGTACAACTCTATGTTATGTACTGTAAGCTGAATGTGAGCCGCCCTATCAGATAGTGTAACAGCGACAGGCAGTTTATTCTTAGTAGAGTTACCGCTAGTGGAATTCTTCGACAACAGTAGACGTCTGTGTGTGCATGTGTCCATGTCATTGCGTGCGTGTGTGTGTGTGTTTGTACAGTGCCTCTGTGTTCCTGCCATTCCCCAAGCGGGAGGCAACAGTTCATTTCAGAGATGGTTGCTAAGATGGTTTTGTTTTAAGTGGTGTGAGGAGTGACTCCAAGCAGCCCAGTTTCCGGTCGCTTGACGTTGTGGGAGAATAAATTACAGAGATATAAAATGACAAGCTTCAAAGGACGAGTTTGACGTCAAAAGAGACAGCGGTGTAGATGTGGAGCCGCTAAAGATGATACATCAAATGTGCCTGCCCTTAAAGAAAAGTCTAATTCAACAGGACTTGTGTTTGTCCTCCCGTCTGTTAAGTGTAGTTGGTGCAGCCTTTGATGGACGCATTGGTCACTGTCGGCATTTGTAGAGCGTTTACAGTATCGCTGCTTCCTCCTCATCAAAGCTGGCGAGCCCCATATGTCCACACACACACACACACACACACACACACACACACAGATGGGCTCTGATTTGATCAAATGTCAGTGCAAATAAAAGAAAATCCAGCTCTTATTCGCTTTTCATAACGCTGGTCTGATTTTTTTTTTTCTTCTTGCAGCCTCTTACTGTCCTCATAAAACACAGTCCGCAGCTGCAGATGTTAACCTTTTTCTGCAATGTAGTCTGATTATGACGAACGCTCTTATTATTACCGCTTTGTGTTTGTGCATTGCTCAAATCTGCCAGGCCTTCACACTGACTCAGTGCTTTTTTTTTTTTTTTCAGAGCAGTTGTTGTGGCTCTCTTAAAGAATGAGCAGTCAGGTTTTCAGGTCAGCCCTCACTCCTAATAGCCCCTTCAACTTAGACAGGGTGTTTGTTAAAGAGGGGGGAACCAGCCTTGTATGTTTTCTGCCAGGAATGATGAAAGCAGCCGGCCTGTAAATGCTTGCAGATTTGTTTTGGTGTTTCTGTGTGGAGGAGAGTCGCAAACCCGTGTAGGGCTGGAAATAGTTGTTAAATTAGTGGACTGCAACCTTTATTATTTTGTCTAGCAAATCGGAGGCCCTCTCTCATTATTATTTTTATTAATCTTTCCATATTGAGCCTCAGATGGGACGTAGCAATACATATCTCCAAAGTTTGTTCTTCGGAACAATTAAGTTTTTTTCCCCCAGGGTTTGGTAGCGATAAAGATTTGAGATTTCCACCCTGACATGTTTGCTTTGTTTATTTTTTTTTTAGCTAACAACTGTGTTTGTGAGCTGTTGCATTCACATACTGTAGGATTTTGTCAGAAAATCAAACCTGGGAGATGAACAATAAACAAACATAAACCGTTACGGAGGCTGCAGCTTTTGTGAGTTGAAGAATTGCTCCGGCTTGGCAGACGTTTGGGGCTCTACTGAGTGCCTTATAGTCACATACATAAGAGGTACCAACAACAAACCTTTCCCCAAGGCTTTTTTTCCCCCACAATCACCAATAATTCTTTCGCCTTCTCTGTCTCACTTTAAATGCTGCCCACACAACCGGCATTTCCAATCACTCCCCTCTGCTGCGGAGTTCAGGCTTCCCAACTCAAGATATCGATGTCAACCCTGGATATTTACCCAACTATTTATCGCATATTGATCAGGGCTGACACCCCTATGAGCATCTCTGATAATTGAATTAGTCTACATATTACATTCCCACGCTGCATACAGGCATCTTCCAATTTCCAGCGAGCACCACACCTCATCCAGAGCAACTGTTTGCTATTCCCTCTGTTCATTTAAACACACGCATAACTCTGAATCCTAACCATCACTTCCTCTCAGGCCCCCTGCCTCATTTCACAGAGTAGGTCAGGATTTGAAGGCGTTTTAGCCGCAGGATTAAAGTCTGACAGGGATAATACCACTTCAGCCACTTGTGAGTCACGTGACACCAGATGATATACGGTTTTGGGAGGAGCACTATTTAATTAATGTATTGGAGGCCTTTATCCAGTTTGACTCCACCCACCGTGGAGTCTCATAAATGTTAAAAACAGCTCTTTTCCAGACGACGGTGAGGAAAACAGTGATGGTAATGAGTTGTTTTTACCTTCACTCGTGCACCCTCACACTCTCACAGTAAATATAATACAGTCTCTCTATTACCCAGAACTGCCTATTGATGTAATTTTAACCTTAAATCCATTTATACTGTCCCCCCCCAACCTGCACAAGTGCGTCCTATATAGATAATCCCACCGCCTTGTTAATCTCTTGATGGCTTATCAGGGTTACCACACTTTATTTACTTTACTACACTTTGCTGACTTGTTTAAAATTGCTGTCAGTCAGCGATTTGTTTCATCTTCTCTATCTTTTCGCTGGTCCTTTTTTTTTTTCTTTACATGCATATTTATTTTCAAGAGTCTTTCTGATGTTGAAATTATCTTATGTAAAGTGTACAAACTGCAACCAGAATGACTAATAAATAAATAAATAGATTAGTGTTCATTTGTGGTTGACTTTAATTATTCTTAACTCTACATTTATTAAAGGTGCTACGGCATTTAAATTAATGTTTCAGGGCTGCAGCTTACAATTATTTCTTTGTTGATTATGTTCTTGAAGAATTTCTTAATTATTTGTCGTGTTAACTGACGTGTTCAACATCCAATATATTCACTTTACTATGACATAAGACAAAAAGAGTTGCAAATCTTCACCGTTTCTTTGCTTGAAAAATTATTTAAACAATTAGTCAGTTATCAAATTCATGGTAATTAATTTTCTGCCAATCAACTAATTAATTAATTTACTGTAAAAGTGCATCAGAATTTGCTTGCTACACATATGCTTAAATTAATTCTGTTTGATTAAAATTCAGCCTTTGCAATCTGAATTTCAATTTGATTTTTCTTTTATTTGATCATCTAAAAGTGAACGGGACAATTGTCACAAAATAGTATTGGCAAGATGATTTTCCCAAAGTAAAATCCAACAAACGCGTGAAGGAGGAGTGCTATTTTTCTGATCCTTTAAAATGCACTTAAATTTACAAAGAGTCATTTTGTAATGGCCATGATCAAACGCAAACACACAGCTTTAATTAAACTCATGCTTGTGTCAGGCAGCGTTTCCCGGCCCAGCACCAGTTCTCGACCCTGTGTTTGAGAAACGCAGCATGTGTTTTGCTGTTTCCATAAGCTTTGTTCTGCCGCTGTTTGGAGAGCGAGGACTCCTCAGTGACAGCAGCTGTGACTGGCAGGGGTGTTTTTTTTTGGAAATATGCTTATTGACCAGGCTTGTCAGTATTTTCTGTTTCTCAGACGATAAATCTTCACTCACCTCCTGCTAGTTACTGTACGTGTTTTCACTCTCGGTTAGGAACTTCCCTGCAGACAGGGGGAGGGGAAAGAGATGAGGTAGTGTGTGTTCATGTGTGTGTGAACAAGTAAAGCTCGCTCTCCAGAGGGAGTTGGAGGGAGTAGTGAGACGGGTAGAGAGAGAGAGAGAGAGAGAGAGAGAGAGGGGGGGGGACGATGAGAGACAGGCTGTAGACGAGCAGAAGACAGACGGCGAGAAAAGCAAGGCAAACGGTTTGAGGGCTTGCGTAATGTTGAGTGTTGTGTGTGCAGTATTGATCCAGGTTAACCCTGCCGGGACCTCCACCTATGGCAGGCTGGCTCAGCCTTCCAGGCACAGTATAATACCTTATGGTCGACAGATTAAAGGATGAGACCTAAAGAACAAGCTGCACAACTCAACATAAAGCAACAGAAGCAGCCATGAGGAGCAGCTAACAGCAGATCCACACTGCACCATCGCAGTATGAGCTGGTATCCACCTGTCAGTAGCTGTTAGCGCTGAGGTGTGTAAGAGGGAGACACTGATAGTACATCAGCGTGTGCATGTAGAGAAGAGTAGGCACACCAGTTGGCTATACATTAGTGCGTTTGTGTTAGATGTGCGTGTGTGTGTGTCTGTGTATGTGTCCCTGTAGGCTCGCTGTGTGCCTGTCAGTGACAGTGCTGACTACGTGCTTTGTGACGGAGGCTCAGAGGAGTCCTCAGTTAGTGAAGCAGCAGTGTGGAGCCAGCAGGCATTTGATGTGCGCAGGACAGAACAGCGTGGCACATGACTCTGCAAGTCCTCTTGAATCATCTTTCTGTTTATTTGTCTGACGCTTGTGGCTTGGTGGCTGGGGAAGTGGTTTTAGCGCCAGTAAATTCAAATGTAAATGTTGTAATTGCAGTTGACCCGAATGTTTGCTGCATTTTGCATAATTAGCAGAAATGAGGTCTGCACAGGAGTGCACATAATGTTTCCTGTCCGTCACATCGGTAAAGTTAGTTTCAGTTTTAGGTGTTGGGAAGTCTTACGTGTGTTTGTGGTGACCATTTTTTAAAGTCTCACCCCGCTCAGAAATATATTTTGCTTGTTGTGAACTTCGGTTGGAGCGCAGAGTTTGACACTAGATGACGTTTGAATGTTTTCACATTCATCTGTTGAAAGGGGGGAAAGTTTAACACATGTACGTATGAGACAGCACAACCAGTTTGGAAACCAATCATGATCCAATATGCAACTTTCACAAGTTTGATGTGGAAACTTGAAACCTCGGGTGCACAAATACTGTGAATGATCGCCTGTGTCCAGTAGTTAACCTTTAAAATGAACAATATTTGCATAGAAGGAAGAAAGAAGGAGAAGTAGGTGTCATTTCAGTAACTGAATAACTGAATTTTTATTCAAAACATGGTGTATGATTCATATATTTTGAATCATGTCTGAAGGGGATTTTTTAAATATTTTAACTTGGCAAAGATTTGACTAGTATCAAACTGTTGGCTATTTCAGCAAATATGTGGGACAGAGTCAGCGTGCAGGTGTTGCTCCGTCCATTGAGACGTCTTTGGAGGCTCCACATTCAGAACTTCCATTGAAATGTTTCTGATAACATTTCATCTGGGAAAGATAATTTCCTCTGGTACACAAGTGCACCTCAGACCATCACGCTTTCCTCTCTTATGTGAAGATCCAATACAGCTCTGACTTGTTGCTCCCTGCTTCAGAGTTATCAGCCGCTTCTTACATCCCGGAAGAAGGTTCGGCAAAACCTGTATTTAGATAAACAAAAATGCACCACGTTCAGATTTAATTTCAAATATGTCTGAGTATATGCACGTTCAAAGCCAGTCGGTCGTTGTGTTCGTGCAACAGCAGTTTTCATTTAAATAGAAATGTATTACGCCGCAGCGATAACAGCAGAACATTTTAAAACACTCATTTCATTGGCTTAGTACACGACATGAGAAAATTTGTTTTGTTTCATCTGGGCACCCGGCGGCATTTTGGCACTGTCTGAAAATTAATTTGTGGCAATTACACCTGAGAACTGAAAATCTTTTTTTTTTTTTTTTATCTGCACCAGTTTACAAATAGCTTTGGCCTCTCTCTGTATGTGTCTTGTTGTAGATTTTTTTCCTAATATATAATCTACATATCAAGATCGACAAATGCTTCTATGGATACAGTTGATAATGGGTGAGCACTGTCTGAATCAGAGTTAAAATTACGCTGCTGTAAGTCGTCTCTCACGCTGCATGGCTCTCAAACGTGAATGACTTGCTTTGCCTGAGTCACTGAGAATCTATTTGCTCGTCTGTAATTATCCCCATCACGTGACGATGAATCATTCCCTGATAGACAGAAGACATTAATCTACTTAAAATCTACCTGCCTTAAAGTAGACCTCCATAATGAACTTTATGCCACGTTTAATGGATGTGGAGTCTTCCCTTATTTACATCTTTCTGTTAAGCAGCTGCATGAGTGTCGACAGCGAGGAGCAGACAAACGTCAACAGGAAGGCTGTGGCTTCCATTAGAGCTGCGTGTGTCTACCTGCCTGCCTTTTGGCCCGTGCTTCCCTGCCTCGGTGCCACAGAGAAAACTAATGCATGAAGAGAAACAGGCAGGCAGGTAAGCCTGCTGAATTCTGATGAGTTTTCTTGCCCGCCGAGGAACGGGGGGGAGAAAACAGAAGCAGGCACCTGAGCGCTACACACAGAGATGAGATGGTTAGCAGCACCGTGGAGCGGCAGCTTTGTTCGCTCTGCAGCATCAGTGTGAAAAATATGTGGTTAGGGAACAATGAAGAAGAGCAGATATCAGGCTTGTTTTCTTACTTATCATGATGGGAAATTGATTTTTGATGAATGCAAATGAATGCCCGAAGGAATAAATACAAAACTATGAAATTACAGTAAATACAGTATATATTCTTTTAGATGAACCAAGGACTGATTATTTGTTGTCTTGAAGAAATAAGCACAAAAACAGAAAGTGAAACCAGGTTTTCCTTCGACCTCAAAAGCAGCCAACGTGACACAGTTTCTAGACGGTGACACCGATTGTTATCATTTAGTTAAAGCTGCTATAATCTATATTTTTCACACTGAACAGCAGCTCAGACGACTACCCGCATGTGAAAGGTGTCACCTGTAGAGATCTGATCATGCAGTTCCTCTTTAGCTCTACGGCGCATTTAGCAGTTCATCATTCTGGATTTATGGCACATAACCTTGCTGCTGTGGTTCACCCTCGCTGCTCTCGTCACTGTTGTGTGTTCGTTGGGAGCAGCTGTTTTCATCAGTATTAATTAGAGGGAGAATGGGAATGTCCTTGAAAGGAAAAAAAGCATGTTTCATTTAACACTGGATTGAGGCTCTCCGTGTGTTTAAGTGTTTGCTCCCGTGTTCGATTTCACATTTCGCATGTGGGCATGTTGTGACTGCACAGACTAAAAAGCCATTGATGTCACGCTTGCCGTTCATTTAATAAGTTGAACACGGTCTCTTCTGTCTTTATACAGTACACAGTGTTTCCAGGAAACTTCTTAGAAATTACAGGAAATGACACGTACATATTAAAGAGAGCATTACCATAGTGATAAATATGTTTAGGCCTTGCGCAGTCTGTCTTCACTGGATCAATATTTATGCTCTGCACTGTTTTGTCAGTGCTCAATACACACACAAGAAAAAGTCTAACAAGACGTTGTGGGTAGCAGTGTATCTTTTACATACAGCCTCTGGTGGCATGTGAGCTAGAAGAAGAAGAACCGCTTCAGGGTCTGCCTGTCCTTATGGAGGACAAATTGCAACAAATCTTTGTGGCTGAAGGACAATAACAATGCATAGACACTTCTCTCATACAAATCCTGTTATCTCTGCTCCACAACAATTGGATGGGCCTTAGAAAAGTGCTTAGGAGCACTGCACAGAAATGGCCTGAGCTCCGTCTTAATCCAGCATCAGAGAGAGAGCGAGTGGGACACAGTGGGAGCTCCACCACGGTTTGAAAAGGAGGAGCAGAGGGACATCTTCCACACAGTAGGGTCTCCAGAATATTGTTGACTTATTGCTTCCTGTCTGCGATTTCAGGACGTTTAGGCGCTTAAGAGCTTACGGGTCAAAGCTAGAAATTGGGTTAATTCAGATTAGACACGTCTGTGGTTGGTGTATAAGGACCACCGGACTAGTCCAACCAACCCACCCAAAGTGATCCATGTAACTGTAGACTGGGTGCGAATCAGACCGTTTATCTGCGCTTGTAGGATGTAAAGGAGTAAGAACAACAATGACGGTTCTGTCGGCTTAGAGTCTTTACGGTACCGATGCTGTGAGAGCAACAGGAGCTCACATAGATGCACATGGAGCTGTAAATGTAGCTGATTATCAGATGATCACATTATGCTGCACTCAGCACTGCCACACATGAAAGAAGGAGGCACATTAGTGTTGCTTAGACAGTATATACTGGAGACTGGATTTGTAATATGATCATGTAATAGGTGCATAATCATACACGCCTCCAGTGTGATTTATGACCGCAGAGGTTTTCATTTCCTATTTTATCTGCATGGTGTGGCTGCGATGACGGCCAGATTATCTTTCATTTTGAAAGTCATCAATTATCAATATGAAGTCTTTCGCCGTGGCTGTTTCTGGACGCAGTCTGTGTCTATTTTGTCATCAAAATCAGCGGGAACGAAGCGGACGGAGGGAGCTGGTCCTGTAATGTTCTCCATTTTTAAAGGGTCTTTTATTTTTTTACCCTGAGCTTTATTTGATAGAGACAGCTGAAGAGTGACAGGAATGTGAAGAGAGAGAGAGAGAGAGATTGGGAATAACATGCAGGAAAGAGCCACAGGTTGGATTCGAACCCTGGGCTGCCGTTGCGCTCCATTTTATCGCAGGGAATGATTCATCTCTTTAAAGCATTAAGCAGCAGATATGTGCTCATGTGCTCATGTTAGTGTGAAATAATGCCGACTGTCGGTGAGGGTGTTGACAGTTAAATGGACGCAGCATGAAGGAAAATGACAGGAAAGAAGAAAACTTAATCCGTCAGGTGAATTTTTCATGTAGAACCAATTAGGTGTCTCGTAGAGGTGACCGGAGTCATGTGAGGCGGTGTGCCCTCAGACAGGGTCCGGTGGACTGAAAGGCTATTTGGGATGTCTTTTTTTTTTTTTTTCCCCCTTCAGAAGAGAGCCTCCCCGCTGGGCACAGAGCAGCGTGCCTTGTGAATGGTCTCTGACAGCACGGCCATCCGCACAGAGCGGGGAGGGAAATGGTAAACAAGGCTTTTAAAGGCCTCATTATACAGAATCCTTGAACGGAGAAAGAAATGTGTAATCATTCACTCCTGTGACTTTCTGTTTAAAAATATAAATATAAATAAAAAAGGTTTTGCCCCCATTCAAGGAACGTCTAAAAAAAAAAGCACTATGTGACTTTGATATGTTCTTATTGATGGGGCTTCGATTCTTTGTCTGTCTTTTTAATGGAAAATACACTGACTTCATGATAAATTGAATAACCTTCCTGTCCTGATTTTTCAATGTCATGTGCGTGATATAAAGAAAAATCGGTGTGAAGTTCCTCTCTTTTACACCTCGTATTTTCATCGTTATATCTGCCTTGTTATTTAATCTGCCTGCACCTTTTACTGAACTATTTAACAAAACTGCAAATCTCTGAAGTGATATAAAAAAGTAATTTTAAGTTATTCTTATCGGCACGTGTAACAACATAATTAAAACGCTCAAACATTCGTTGACTGGCCTTCCAGAAGTTTTAACCACATCTCATTGTCTTCTTCAGTGAATGAAGCTTAAGTGGAAAAGTAGTAAGTTATTATACTCACACTCGTAATTACTTTACAGAATGCAGTGTTATTTGTGAAACATGCATGTTTTTTTATTTACTGCTAAAGTATGATTCTGACTTTTACACCATTGCTACTTTTACTAAGTGAAAAGATCTCAAAATATGTCATGCAATAACAGTCGGTCATGTGCGGTAGTGTGCAGTCACATCTCTAAATTTAATTGAGAATGAAATGACTTGAAGTTTAGATGGTGTTTCATGTTAATTTAATGTCTGTCATTTGTGGTGGGACACCCACCCCTGCTGTTGATGTCGTGTCCCTCCACCCTTCCTTTGCCTCCACCTAAGAATTTCATTTCAAAGGCTGTTTCTGCTTTTGTCCTGTCACATGACTCCTCTTTATTCATCTCTGCCCACATGCAGCCCTGTGACTCCTGTATGGTGGAGCTACTGATGTGGAAATTATTCAAAACTCACTACAATGCAACCAATTAGTGAGAAACAAAGATGAAATGTTTCTCCAGAAGAACGCACGGAGAGAACATTGCCACAGCTGTGGCTGCAGCTGTTCATTTTCTTGATTAATTGATAAATTATTTGATGTATAAAACAATAGAAATTAGTAGTAGTAGTAGTAAAAAGAAAGGCAATGGGGTCTAAAGTGAAGTCGTTAAATGTCTGTCTGTTTTTGTAACCAACAACTGAAGATTCAAAGATCTTCATTCTTCTTTAATGTAACACCACAACAAGCAAAATATTCTTACTTTAACGACTCACAAACTTTTTGCTGTTTTGCCTCTAAAATGACTTAATCAATAATAATAATCAATTAACCAATGATTATAATAGCTGCTGATCTCTGAGTGAAGGAGAGTTTTAATGTATAATCCCTCCACACAGCTTTTGACATCGATGATGAGATGCTCATCATAAGAAACACTACAAACTTCTGGCGAGGGATGAATACCCTCTTTCTCATCCCTCTGTCCGCCCCGCCTGCCCTCTCAGAGGTTAAAATTCCTCCCGACTGCCCTGCATGCATGTGTGCATTAGTATGCATGCGTGTGCGCAGACACGACTTCTTACCTCATGCAGGTGGGTGCAGTAAATATTAGCTTTTCAAATGAACATGGCCACCCTCAGATATTTAAAGGCAGAAATTGAGAGGCTTTCTTTTTTTTCTCTTGGCAGTCCGCTCCAAACCAGCAGCAGACAGCTTGGTTACATTCAACAAACATTAAGTAACCATTGACTTCAGTCTGTATCTTCTACTGCACTGCAGTTTGGTTCTTTGCGAAAGGAGAAGCTGAGGAAGGGCACTGGGTTCACCTTGAATGCAGATAAACAGACATTAGCAGATATATAACACCACCGGGTTATTCCCTGATTAGAACACACATGACCTGGGGGCATACGTCTGATGTCTGTAGCTAGACATAAACGCTGTAGACAGACAATAGTATATGTTGCCGGGTGGTATGTATTGTGGGCCTCTCCCTGCCCTGGAGACAGACAGAAAGCAGTGATCTCATGGTTAGCCATCGGCCACAGGCATGCTGAAAATGAGACCTTGAAGAACTGTCGGGAGGCGTTGTCACTTTTTCCGTGAGATGTCCATTCAGGGAGCTTCCTCCGCATTTTTCAGAATGACAGACGAGCAAGTGGCTTTTAAAACATGTGCAAGCTGCAGAGATGAAAATAAAGAAAGTGAAAGGGACCCACGTGGGACAGTACTGATAAAGCACGCCGACAGTTTGCACCGAAATCGGCTCACCTGGCAGTGGATTCACTAATGTGCTTATTAACTTTAAACGCTTCAGAGGGTGGCATTACTGTGCTGCAGTTCAGCGTCATGTTGTCTAACATTACATCAGGGTTACAGTTGACAAATCAATTAGCCAAAACACAATAGAGAACCGGTTCCTCTGAATTCACAGGCTATTTAAGCTGATGACGCTGAATGAAAGCAGCTTTTAGTCTCCATATTCGGCAGCTCAGGGGTGCCAGAGTTTGGGGCTGTTTTGAGGTTTGGATTTGGCCTTAAACACTTTTCAGCTCTTGGCTGCTTTTGAATGGCAGGAGGTTGTTTACTACGTTGAGAAAGGTGATGTGTTTTAGTGGTACAGACTGTTTTTTTTTTTTTTTTGTATCGGTTTACCCTTGTTTAGGTACCGGTTGCCAAGAGAGATCTTTCATCGAGCCATTCGTTTTAAACCACCGACAGTGACAGAAAGCTTGCAGGCCACCGTGTGGTAGGACACACAGGGAATTCAGTCCGATTTTTTTGTCGTTGTTTGTTTTCTCCTGTCATTTGTAGCACGTGACAGAGGATAAACTCGACTCGACTAGTTTTTCCCCTGTTGTTTTTATTTGTGAAAGTCCATTGGAAACTCGCTGATATAGATTTGCAGATTGATTAACCTCACAAGCCCGCAAGAAAAAGCATGAAACACTGTACTAATC
This sequence comes from Protonibea diacanthus, assembly GCA_028641955.1. Lineage (NCBI taxonomy): Eukaryota > Metazoa > Chordata > Actinopteri > Sciaenidae > Protonibea > Protonibea diacanthus. The sequence continues at coordinate 17,553,446 of CM053986.1, read as the reverse complement.
ACATAACAATACAGTCATATTGCACATGAACTTCAACAGGAGAAACTCTGCTACAAGCACATGGAAGTCATATTTACACACACCAAACACAACTCCAACACCAGGTAGAGATAATGTCCGCATATGTTGCTATGCTTTGATTTAGATTCAGAGCTGCTTGAAGAGACACTCATTGTAAAAATGTGAATTTTTATTAGGCTGAAATGAAATGTTTCATTTATGCTGTGTATCATCTTAATTCACTCTGAGCCAGCGGCATACATACTGATACTTACACATCTGAATAAATCTCACAAGTGTTCTTGTAGTTGCAGAGATAAACTCTCTTCATTTTGGGTATGTCATTTTCGAGCAGAGGCCTAAAAAAGTGGCTGGGGCTTAGTTGTTATTTACAGTTAAATGCTCTCTAAAGGTTTATTAATTCACTCCTCAACTTTAACAATAGCACTTAAAGTTCAAATGGGAGAGGAGAGGAGAGGAAAGGAGAGGAGAGGAGAGGAGAGGAGAGGAGAGGAGAGGAGAGGAGGGGAGAGGAGAGTGCTGTCCTAAATCTGTGTGACGCTGTGTTTCATTTTTTCCTCAAGCAGCACAATCAGAAAGAGTCATTCATTCATGTCCTGCTGCCAGCTCGTTCCTCTTGTCCTCTCCTCGCTGCTGACAGGAAACTCTGACCTGCAGTCTTTTTGCGCCCAGAAAGATGCGCGGCGAATCCTCCTGAACTTTGTTCCGCCTCTCATTATCGCTTCCTGTTACCTTCCCTCCTCCACTTCGCGTCCGTACCTCCGTCCTTCGCTCTTGCTCCCGTTATGCCCCCTAATTGCACGCTGAAGTGCGTTTTCCTCCCTGCGTTTTAGATCAGCGTCTCTCATCGCGGAGCTGGACTCTCTCACGTTAATGTAGTTGTTAACAGCTTGTGGTCACCGGGCGGTTTGTGTGGCTTCGCTGTTTGAGCTGACACACACACACTCACTGAAGGAGGAGAAGGCTGTGTGGAAGCTCTGGACATTTGTACGTCTTTCTGTCCTCTATGACGAACATATTTTGGTAAAAGAAACTAGAAGATGTTTCTAAATCATAAAATCAGACTCACAAAGGCAGAAACCGTCACCAGGTTCACAGCAAAATGGAAATGAATGTGAATTGAAAAGAGTGATACATTGTCGAGGAATAAATGAATAAATTTTCAAGGAATAAATGAAAATCTTGTTTGTTGGCTGGTACAGATATTTTTCCTTTCTTTTGTTCTCTTATCTAAACTTCTAACCCAAAACACTCCAAACCATTTAATGCCACTTAAATCTAACCTCCTATGACTTTACCTTCAGTCGACTATTTTCATGTAAAGTTTCAGCACTAGCTTTCCAATTTCATCTTCATCCCGTTCAGATTTATCTGTGATTTGTCACCCACCAACCATCTTTCGGGGATTGATCTTACACTTTAATCGATTAGTTATGAACGGGCTGATAAATGATACGAATCGCTGTGTTTTTGCTGATAATCTCCAAACAAATTGGTTCGGATTTATCCAACGATTGCGTTGTCGCCCTTGCTTTCAGTCAAATCTGTTTTTCTCATGTCTCTTGTGTCACTTCCACGTCTCACGGCGAGAGTTGTAAGAATAGCACTCGTAGGAGGGTGTTACTGAGTTTCGCTAGCTGCTGTCTAATAAACGTCCTCACCTACACACCTACACTTCCTTCGGCAACTCGACGGCAGTCATTTCATTTGTGATGCCATCTAATGAGCTGTGGGTGTTGCAGAAAGTTAGGATGACACCGACTGTTAAATTACACACAATGCAGCGCTGACTCTGCATTCGTGCCCTCGTCGCTGGAACGTCTTTGCTCCACAGCCGTTGATACGGCAAATGTGTACAAGTTTCTGTAAACAACAACAGATTGAACTCTTAAGCGAGTTAAGCGTGTATGTGAATGTGTGGTTCAGGTCTGTTAAATCCACTCCGTCTGTGTCTCTCATCTCTGCAGGAGTCGGAAGATCCAGATCCGGAACATTCCCCCTCATCTACAGTGGGAGGTCAGTTGTTTGTCTCTTTGTGTGTGTGTGCGTGTGTGTGTTTGTGTGTGTGTAAGTCAGTGATGCCCAGTTGAAGCACCAGGTAGCACATAAACCAGTCTCCCGACAATGAGTCACCGGCTTTTATACTGTGTAGACTTGTGCGCACATGTTTGTGTCTGTGCTTATATCCGCGCGAGTGTTTATTACTGTGCGGATGACACTGTGTCTGTGTGTCAACATCTGTAACCATGCTGGGGTGCAAGTCATTTTTGTGAGCGTCTCTGCCGTCACGCCTGCCAAGTCTCTGGATTTCTGATACTTCTGTAAAACTTCACAGACCATTTGGACATTTTAAAATATCAACATTAATAAGATTTCTCTGTTTGACTGATATAAATTGTTGCCAGATATTTGTTTCCCCTTAACTCTTCAAATCAACCTGGAAACAAATGTTCAAACCATTGACAGTAGAAAGAATGGATGGCGTAAGTGTGACGTCACCGTTTCTGAAGAGCCGTTTGAAGCTGAGAGTATTTTGGCTTCGCCTCCTGGCTGATCTAAAAATCCAAAAAAAAAAAAAAAATGGCAAAGATGTGGATCATAGACCTGAGGTGGCCAAATGACGCCTGGGTGCTCAAACAAGCCATCTGTAACAGCACCCACCTGTCAATCAAAGTGGATATGCTGTTAATTATGCATAACTTTAAGCCTTAATATAATTTTAATGAGTGAAATTAGCGATAGAGACCAAAACAGTTTTTTGTACCAGGCTGTAAACATGTTTATCTCTGCTGTGAACATTTTAATATTGGGCCTCATTGAGATTGAATTGTTCTGCAGCCAGCCTCAAGTGGACGTTTGATGTACTGCAGTTTTTGGCACTTTTCGCACAGCCACAGAGGTTTCTGCTTGGTCCAAAGTCAACTACAAAACAGTCACATCCTCACTATCACCTGTCAGTTATCGTCAGAAGTTCCATCTGGAAATTTAAAAAAACTTTCCAACTATTGACAATAATTTATTCATTGTCTCCTGATAACCATTCATTTATAATAAGGACACCTTTGCAATGTTTGAAAGTAACTTTGTCCACTTGCTCACACTTAACTTGAGTCCAACTGTCCAACGTTTAGTCAGGTATATATTGACTGTGACTGAAACTCTGATCATTTACATTACTAATGTAAACAACCTTTTAAAAGCATTCAGAATTTAAATAGTTTTGCGTAGTGCCCTCGTGTTAAAACATTTGTCAATTTACTTTGAACGAGTGGATTAGAGATTGTACCTTTAAAAAGCATTTCCCAGTTTTAGTTCACAGCATCTGTTTATAATTTTTGTGTATGAAGTCATTCATAAGTTACTAGTGACTAGCTAGTTTCAAACTGATTAACTAAACCAGGTTTCACCGAACAGTGTCTTTGCTAGTAAAACCTGAGTTTGTGTAAATCAGTTGCCAGCAAACATCTGTAGCTGCATCCAATCACAAGCAATCAACATTGTATTATTATTTATTACAAATCTCAATGGATTTTTGAATTAAGTTCTGAAGTTCTGGTTTCACTTTGGCTCTCTACTTGCCACATTGTTTCTCGTGTGTGTGTGTGTGTGTGTGTGTTTTTGCGTCAGTGGTCGTAGTTTGTATCTCTAACTCACACTCTCATCGCTCCCTCAGGTTTTGGATGGCCTTCTAGCTCAGTATGGTACTGTAGAAAACCTGGAACAAGGTACGTAACTCTACTCTTCTTCACTGTTTGCTGCACATCTCATCATCATCTGGCTCCAACTGTTCGTTGCACATGTGTCTCTTTAGCAACACACGCACAGAGACCTCCCAGTGAGTCAAGTCTCCCTGTGTGACTTGACTTCCTCGTTACCATCATCCCACACACCCCATTATCTAAACATAACCCATCTCTGCATATAAATCATCCCTTTATCATCTTGTCTGTCTGCGTGCGTGCATGCGTGTGTTGTAAGTTTGACCGAGGGAGAGCGGCGTTTGAATTACATGCAGCCTCTATAATAAGCACTGCCACAGGTCCCGTTTGGCTTCAGCATATGGATTAAAGCGAGCGGACATGGCAGACATCCAGCAGTAATGTGTCCGTGTGCATGTGCGTGTTTGTGTGTGCATCTGTTTTGGGGAGGCGCTTCGTGGTAATGGGGGAGGACGCTGTAGGCGCCTGTGGTGAGGCTTTTGCACTGTCTGATGGTGTGTGTGTGTGCGTGTGTGTGTGTGTGTGTGTGTGTGTTTATATGAGTATTCCGCACCAGAGCTATCCCTAGGAAGTTTTCGCTGTCTACACACACATGCAGGAATAGTAGACAGGGAGTCACACACGCACACAGTGTCTCTCCCCGTTAAAACCAGCCAAGACAAACTACCACCCACTATAGTCATGACAGGTGCTAAAAAAGAATCCAGCACAGAAAATTACTCCACTCAAGAGTTTCCCAGACGCTGCCGTCTACTTCATCTGTACCGTACGAGACACAAGTTCTGCATTTCCTTCTTCTTCCGTCTTCTTAGTCCCTCTGTCCGGATCTCTGAACACCAGAGCTGCACAGCTGAGAGAGTCAGCCAGTCCCCCCACCCCCTCCCATCCGTCTTTTCTGTCCCAACTTCCTGTCTGCTCGTCACTTTTCTCTTCCTGTGCCCGTGTGCTCTGGTTACGGGGTGAGGTTTTGGAGGAGTCCCATGTTCTTGTGTGGCATGGTGACGGCTGCCGGTGGCGGGCGTGGCAGAGCTGGCTGTGAGCGCTGGGACCATGCCAGGCTCTGCCCACTCACCCTTTCTAAGCCAGCTGGGCGTTCTCTCTTGGTTTTAACCCTTCCAAACCTGCTGTCTGCCACGCTCTCGTGGGTTTTTTGTTTTCACTGACAGAGAGTTCCTTTCACTAGCTCTTCTACAAAATGAGAATCAACTCTGCTCTGATATTGGCAATCGCCTGGCACATCTTGGCTCGTTTATTTTGATCGACTTGTCTTTTTTTTTTTTTTTCTTTTGTTCATCCTTGGTTAACTTGCCAGACATTGCAATGAAGTTTATTAGCGCATTTTTAAAGATATCTAAAGCACGTGCAGTGAATGTTTTTTGTCAGGATTAGTCCTTACACTCAAAGAGCAGTGGCTTCTTTGTTGACTCATTATTTTGACATTTAGCGGTTTCATCGCTGACAAAGTAGAAATACCAGAGTAGTATAACTGCTCTGACAGAGGCCTTTGTAAAGCAGAAGGCATTTCATCACTAAGACATGTGTGTCTCTCTCTTACTATTACTTTCACATTCTCCACAAGATGAAAACGGTTATTCTGTCAAACTGACCAACAAAAAATGCAGAAGGTTAAAGATATGGGCACTGTATTTAATAAGAATTAACAGTAACATAAAACTTACATTAAAAAAATGCAGAACAATCCTGAGCACCTTTTCTCAATTAACTGATTTTTGGATCTATAAAATGTCAATATAGTCTGAACAACAGTCCAAAATCTAAAAAAATATTCTGTTAAATACAACACAAAACTACAAAAAAGCAGAAAATTCTCATAATTTAGACGCTGAAATTAGTATTAGAGTATTTTGCTCAATTAAAAGTATTGTTACTTTAACAAGATTACACTCAAGCAAGTAACATTTAAAGCTACTTGCATACTGATTATTTGAAACACAGAGCCCCTTCCTTTTCCATACACAGCACTGATTATCAGCCGCCTTCCTCAGTGTAGCCTCACTAGCATTAACCAGGACAGAGGACAAAACTCAGACAATTAAACAAAAATGACCAACAACAACAAAAAAAAGGTCCATGGACTCACACACACAGGATGCAACAGGCATCATTTAGTCACATAAATGAAATAGCCTGACACTTAACAGCAGAATAAAACAGCTCCAAGGCTGACGACACGGGCATGTATAAAGAATAAAAACACTGCTGCTGCAGCCGCAAACACACATATTACAACACAAAGAGACATGCACACACACACACACACACACACACACACACCACAACCATCGCAGTGAGTTTTTTGTTGTTGTTCTCAGCTGTCTGAACAACACGTGAATCTTATTCATATGTGTGAATATTCTCCAAAGTCCTTGTGAATCTGTTTCTGGGTTCAATTTATTCTTTCAGTAAAGAATTATATGAGCGGTCCACTAAGCCTCTCTGCGCTCCTCAAAAATGTTGCATGAAGCTCTGCAGTCACAACTGTGGCAGAGATTAACAGTCAGAAACAGCAGAAAGACCTGACACACCTCACTGAAGGTAAAAAAAAAAAAAAAAAGCAGAATTTGCTGCTGGTCGATCAACCATGAGCATTTCACTATTAAGGATGTAAGCCAGACCCAGTATGCACCTGCTGGAGTCCCTTAGCCAGGTGGCACATTAAATGAGTGATTAATTAAAGTGGATTCTGCGACCGTTCAGTCGTTCAGGTCATCTTTCTTTGAGAAGGGTTAACTCTGGGCCGACTGGACCTGGATGTAGATCCTTGAAAGACGTTTAACCCCGCATCCAAGAGGCCTCTTCAGTTCTGAACTCAAACTCTTAATCGTAACTTAACTCTTATTAAAGGAAGATGACCTGGGTGACCCCAAGCAACTTTTTTTTACGAGCTTCTACTATAAGAAAACATGACGCACGTCATCTGCGTAACCAATCGAGGCAAAACCATCCTCACCAACGGACTGATCAAGAACCTGCCCAACTGTTGTGTGGGACATTAGGATGACTTCTTCAAGTCAAGTTTGAGAAGTCTCATGGCGTTAATAATACCCTGGACAGTGAGACCGTCCCAAAGTGTGACCATAAGGAGTCTTTGAAAGAAAAAGATAAATAAATAAAAATTAAAATTAAAATAAGGTAGATGCTATCTTTTTTTTTCTTTCAAAAGAATCAAAGCTCAGGTACAATATTCTGTATCACTTTGTTATTTCCTATATAGTATCACACAAACTGCTTTCACTTTTTTTTTTGTTTGTTTTTACTCTGTAACACGTGTGACTTGAAATGTAGTAGCACAATACTTAAGATAGAAGAAAAAACACTAGAAATACACAGTCAAAGTACACAGAACGACTGTTACAGTAACAGGAGTCAGTGTCACAGTTTGCTAGATGTTGCAAATTAACTTCCCAGCGGGAATCAAGTCCATAACTGTAAGTTATAAGTTTGCTCTGCTCTGAGCAGCACAGCACCGCAAATCATCCCCCTCTGTGTTTCACTGCATCGCACTTTACTACAGATTACTTGCTTTGTTTTGGCTCTCATATCAAACTTAAATCTGTCATTATGCAAGTGGCAGAGAGGCTATTGTGTTTAGCAGCTCCTGTCTTGTGGAGGCAGCAGCCGGATCTGGAGAGAAGCCAGCGTGGTAATGGCTGTAATGGATTCACACAGACAAGTGGCTCTCTGGGTCACCACGGGAACCTGGGCGCGTGTCTGACTCACCTACGGCAACAACAAAGACCTACTATGTACATGTGTAAATGGAGCCCGCACCTTTGTTTACTGTATCTCATGTTTATGCTTTTTTCCTCTCTCTCTCTCTCTCTGTCTCTGTCTCTGTCTCTGTCTTGTTTCACAGTGAACACTGATACAGAAACAGCAGTGGTGAATGTCACATACGCAACCAAGGAGGAAGCAAAAGTGTAAGCAGCACAAACAGCAATATGCAGCCAACAGCGAGGCTTGTGATCTGCTTGCTTTTAACCTGCACAGACAAGCAGCAGCAAGAAATTGTTCACATACTTGTCTGTGTATTTTCTACGTACCCGGGGGATTAAAAATATATCCACAACGGCCAGGGCAGGTTCACATCACGGTCAAAACCTGAAAATCCACCTTGAGAACTTTCTTGAGAATATTCACAACATGCACGTAATCAAATATGGTGACACCGAAGGAGGTTACTACATAGTTAATGTTAGGATGACGGCTGGAAAAAAACAGCATCACCGACGACAACTTCTGTTAAAGTAAACGTCCACGTTAAGCTGGCTAAATGTGAAAATAATATCTCCATATCGGCTTTCTGTCTACAGGTAGATGGTTCCCACCCGTTAAATTAACTCTAAATGAAAATGAGGACCTAAGCCTGCCCTGTCACTGTCAAAAGAGTGTGCAGCAAGAGAGCTAAAAGGACAATCTTGTACCTCTGACGTTGCAGTCTGGACAGAAATCTTTTTGAACAGGACTTGTGTGTGTGCACACTGTTTTAAAAAATTAGTCAGCGTAGTATGGATATATTCTTCGTTTTTCTTAAAACCATCGCTCTCGTTTGTTCAGAGCGTGGATCTGATGTTACGTTACTTGCCTCGCTCGGCACTGTCCCGAATGTTCATGTGCTTAAATGACTCTTGCAGGCTCTTGACGGTAATTTGTTATGACGTGCTCAACCAATGCACAGAGCGAATGCAGCATACATGAGGCAAAAGCAAGTTAAAAGCAAGTATATCAGAAGCGTCATTTTCTTCACTGTTTATCTGTATAGTGAGATATTATTATTTGCATGTGCTGACAGCTATAATTGATTATACTGACATCATTTTATCCCGCTCCTGTGTTCCTTCAGAGCCATTGAGAAGTTAACAGGACACCAGTTTGAAGACTACTCTTTCAAGGTGTCATATATTGTGGACATGGATGCTGCTCCGCCCGACCAGGCTCCTCGCACGCGACGCGGAGGCCGGTCATCCCGGGACCACGGTGCCTCTCAGCCCGGGCCCTCAGGGGAGTTCGGCCCTCCCCGTCCGAGACAACACGACTTCCCCCTGCGCATGCTCGTGCCTACTCAGTTCGTGGGAGCCATCATCGGGAAGGAGGGCCTCACCATCAAGAATGTCACGAAACAGACGCAGTCCAAGTAAGCTGCTCCGATGAGATGATCTGTTCTGTTCATGGCTTTATTAGCTCTGCTCTAATTTTGGTGAAGCTAAAATTAATGAGGCGTTTTGGCACTGTGTCCAGGCCTGCCTGTGTTAGAAGACCAGTTGTCTGAGATGAAGATAGACACAATAAAAGCAAATAGTTTCTTCTGTTTTCAGTACTTAATGTTCTTTCGTTGTGTTGTTTCAGTCTATAAGGACCAATGTGACTTTATTATCAATGCACATAGATTTACTCTGCTTCTGTCATTCTCAGTGTTGTGTTCTCGATCTCTCAGGGTGGACATTCATCGGAAGGAAAACGCAGGTGCAGCAGAAAAGCCCATCACTATCCACTCAACTCCCGAGGGCTGCTCCTCCGCCTGTCGCATGATCCTGGACATCATGCAGAAGGAGGCCAACGAGACCAAGACGTGAGTCTGCACTTCGACGTGCCGCAAACATTCATAAACGTCCACCTAAACACATGCTTCTGCAGGGCATATATACACTCCCTACAGGGGAGATTAGCCATAACGTCTACAGGGCTATAATCTTATCCTTTAACCTGCCTGCACACCTTTTAATCTCACTGTGCATTCTCCCGCCTGGACCACTAACACAGTAAACACAGTGCACACGACACACTCACATAGACCGACACGTGATCACAGCTTAGCATTTAAGAAACGAGGCCAACACGTCTAATTGGGTTTGACACTTTTAACAAGACACTGCACCTTTTAAACTCTTTGAGCTTCTGCTGGCTCTGAGCATCAGCGCCAGCCTTTAACACATAACACCAGTTTGTCTTTATTTATTATATAAGTGTGTTGTGATGAGGCAGCTGATTAACTACAGGTTTTATATTGTTAAAGGAATAATTTGACATATTTGGGAAATATGCTTAAAGACTGGAAAAAGTCCCCCCCCCCCCCATTTCTAGTCTTTATGCTAAGCTAAGCTAATCAGCTGTGTAGCTCCATATTTACCATACAGACAAGAGAGCGGTGTTGATCTTCTTATTTCACTCTCAGCAAGAGAACGTATTTCCCAACATGTCTAACTTCTAACATTCATTAAAGTTTGTAAAAAGTTTCAAGAAATCTATTACTACCAACGTGCATTATGCGATAATTGAGGTAAACTCTCTAAATGTCACAAATGTTTTCCTCTATATTAAAAACTACTTTGAAGAATTGATCGAGACAGAAGGATCTCATCTCATGAAGCTCCTGTTGAGTTTTGAATGTTGTAAATCACTTTAGTGAAAAGCGTCTGCCAAATGGTTGTGACGTAATGTAACGGCAAGAAATCAGTTGATCTGGTCTGATCCAGTAATTCTTCTCTCAAATGTCATGACTTAATAACTTAATAACACCACCCAGCTCTGCCAGAGAGAGCCACACCTGCAGAAATGAACCTGTCACCTCCCCACATCCTGTAATTTTACTAAAGAGGCCCAGTGACACCCAGTGAAACCCGGACCAACGCTCACAACACTGCCATCTCCCTTTACTTGCCCCACAGCTAACCCCAAACTTCACTTTACAGCAAAGATCAGCACGCATAGTTTTATAACACCCCCCCCACCCACACACACCCACGCACTCACTCACTCAAGTGTGTGACCACGCCCAAAAGAAACCCTCAGCATCTGGTTACCCTCCACCACACCACAAACTTAATGCACATGTACACCACACAGCTGTCCCATAGAGCAGAAATATCACATATAATACAATACAATACAATGATCACATAAATACAAACACACACGCGGGGTAGTTCTTAGTTGTAAAATAAAAGTAATGCTTTATCTAATAATTTCATGAAAGTTTCCTGGAAAGAACTTTGTAATTTTAGTTTAGTTTAGTTGTATTGAGTTTGGAATGGCTCCATTTATCCCAATTAAATATTTATCATCATTATTATTATTATTGAGTGAATGAATGCTTAACTTTCATAATTAAATCTTCAGGCGTTCGTTGTCTACAAAATAATCTATAAATTACTGACATTAAAAATCCATTTACTATGTAATATTTAAGAAATCAGAACGTATATTAGTTAAATAGTTCATCTTCCCTCCTTCTCCCGGCTTTTGAGACAAAGTTAAAGACTTAAAAACATCAAAGTTAAACAAGCATTTCAATTTGTACCCATCTGTACACCAGAATGACTCGGGGTTTTGTCGAGCCATTTCATGGAAAATTAACCCTCTTAAATCATCATAATTTGTACAGTACAAAAGAAAATGGGACTCACTTTCAATTCCACCCAAATTACACAGCTTGCACAATCTATTTTTCCCTACTGAATTTTTTTAAATCTACTAGCCTCAGTAGCAAGAGCAGTAGAAATACCAGTTTTTAGCTGTGACACTAAATATCTTTCCTTTCTTCATATATGTTTAAATGTGTGTTTGCCTTCTGCGTGTTCAGTTGAGCTGCTGAGCACAGACTAAAAGAGATTATGCTAGTGTTTAGCAGTGTTTTAGTGTGTAGTGTGGAGCTTTCCAGGAAATTATTAAGAAATTATAAGGGATTCATTAAATATAATGTATCTCTGAATATCAAAATCAAGCCGTGCATGACTCTGTAGTTTAACTGTTCTCCACTCACTTTAAGGACTTATCAACAAATCATTCACTTTCATTTTCACCTCTGAATACCAGTGAGCATTTTCTGAGCTGTGCATGTTGCAACAGTACCTTGTTGATTGTAAAGTGCAGTGAACAGGATCTTCTTGTAGCGGGAGACACAACAACATGCAACCAGTTCAAAATGGGTTTATATTAAGTCTTCTTCTTGCTACACTGAATATCTGTAAAACCAAAACGGAGCTGTTGAACAAAAATAAAAGGCTCACGTCTCAACATTGTGTCTCGTGCCTACAGCAGCACTTCCAGCGCGGCAGTTATCCGCATTCTTGTTCATCCCCATCACACTATAACATTCCTCACACTGCAGCACCTAACCTCAGTTTTTGTGTATGTGTGTTTGTGTAGGACGGAGGACATCCCTCTGAAAATCCTCGCCCACAACAGCCTCGTAGGCCGGCTGATTGGGAAGGAGGGCCGAAACCTGAAGAAGATTGAGGAGGAGACAGGGACCAAGATTACCATCTCCTCGTAAGTCGGCGCTCCTTTCCTCCTCCTCTTTCACACATGCCTGCGGCACCCCGAGGCTATGCTACTAGCTGTACCAGCACCTTCAGGAAAACAAACATACGCTTGAATATTTGAACACTTTGAGGTGAGCGCTCGAATGATGGTGAAACGGCAGCAATTATGCTTCCGGTGACTGTTTTTGATTATTACCAACTTCGAACCGATGCACAGGTATTGGGGCGTGAATTTGTGGTGCCACACCTTCTTCTTCACCTGTGCTCGTTAGCCTCCCATCACGTGCTTTCACTTAACTGAGTTGTTAGAGAGCAAATGTGAAGAGTTAATTACAGCTCCTTCACTCCAGAACATGATATTAGAGAGGTGGTGGTTACACCCCATTTAATGGACCGTGCTCACCAACCTTCGTTCATTTAGGGCTAATGAATTGCTCTGTCTCTGTGAGGACGTAATGAACCTTGAGGAAGAGAAAGAGAGGCGCGGGACAGCGAAGAGGGAAGGGAGAGGGTCTGGGGTTTTTTTAAGAGGAGACAAATAGTACATTTAATCTGGATGATTAGATGTCCTTCACATCCACTGACGATGAGGAAGGCTAGATTGGACTGGCAGACTGACCTCCAGTTGATGGTGTATTAAATGGTGAAAAGATTATACATTTTAGAAAACACTGAACAAAAGAAACCGTATATTTTAGCCTGAATCTATTTCATTGCAGCGCACTTCTTGGTCTCGGTTTTGTCTTTAATGAAAATATGAGCAATGAGGAAAGTTCAGTTTTATTTGATGCTGCACGAGTATGAATTGAAGCCATGAGGTGCCTTTCTGCATGTACACAAATGTACTGCGGAGTGGTCCACTGAAGGGGACGTGGCATCATGTCTTGTAAAGCGGTGATGTGAAGTAGTTTGGCTGTGGTGCCGGCTTGTTCCATAGCCAGAGGAAAGATCGACCAAAAAGACATTTAACGTGGAGAGAGAGCACACAGTGATCCCAAGAGATGTTTCTGCATTGTTTTATTTTCAGCATCATTGTAATTTTCTCAGATTTTACCACAAAATAAACCAAAAAAAAAAAAGAAAAAACACTGTGATGAGACACATTTAGCACCAGAAATGTTTACACGTTCATCAGTGAACTGTTTAATATCTTAAATGGATTTATACACAATGGATTGTGACCAAAAGTGGATATATATATATATATATATGCATTCCTGGGCCTCGACTTTCCTGTTTATGTCCATCTGAGTTGGTAAACTATCAATAGCAAGGCCTGTCCTACACACACATAGATACATACATCCATACATACGTACACAATGTAACAAAACATCTTTTTACTGGTCAATAATATTATAAATGTTGACTGTAGGCAGAAAAGAATATGCAGATTTTGTATATAGAAAAACATGTTTTTCATCGGACAGTGACAATAAATATAGTCAAACAAAACTATAAGGACATATAGAGTGGAGAACAGATAGAAGCCAAAGCTCTGAAACTATGTTCAAATAAAAGAAGATTACAACACAGAACCTTATATAACGTTTAGTTTAAATAGAGGACAAAGGTGCCTCTGTGCCAAGTTAAGAACTGGTACTACCACCGGCAGCTGAGGCAGATGTTCCTGAAAAGCAGTGTTTATGTTGTTGTACAGTAAAAAAAAAAAAAAAATCCAGTTGAAGAGCATTGATTAGTTTATCTTTTTTTTTTATTTTTGGCGATTAAAAATTATTAAAAAGGAGTTTAAAGCTGAAGTCGATTGCTCGCTTTCTGGATTTGCGAAACTGTGTATTATGATTTGTCCTGTGGCCACACTGGCTGTTGTTGCTGTCTTGTGTCTGATCGGGCAACACATGACGCAGAACACTTAAATAAATGAAATCAATCAAATCAATCAATGCGCGGTAAGCGCTTTATGGAGTGATTGCTTATTTGATGTTATAATAATACTCATACAGTTCACCTGGTGTATAACTCGCTTGTTAAAGTGATAAAACAAATGTTGCCAGATCTAAGTGAGTATTATATTTGCAGAATCAGTTTTTCACTAAACACAAAATGATCAGATGATCAGAGAATATCTCACTGCAGTGTTTTTTTTTCTGATACTCTTTCAAATAACAATAAGAATGGATGAATCCATTTCTTGTGCTGATATTCACATCCCGACCTTCAGAGATGCAACCTAGCTTAAAGGGGCACACCACCAGTAATTGCTGGAAATTACGTGTTTCTTCCTTGTAAATAGCGTTCACGTCAACACCCAACTCGTTAATTACAACCTGAAAAGTCAGATTTTTCTGAACGCTCTGATATTTCTGACTTAATTACACGGAAGTGTCTGAAAATCGAGCAAACAAAGACGTCTCACGTCAGCCAAAGTCCGTCGTTTGACGTAATTAAACCCAAATTTAATGGCTGTAATGTTATATTTCAACGCACTGTATTTTTAACTCGCACACAACCAACTCTGTAATCAAACAACTGTCTTGAGTTGTCAGCTGATGTGGATGCACGCAAGACGTTACAACATGGGAATCTTTCCCATCTCTACCATCCATCCCATATGATGTGAATGAAACCCTATCCAGCTGCATTATGGGAAGTGTAGGAGCCAGTGTTTTTGGAGCTTGAACTCAGACTATCTCGGCCTCTGCTGCTTCAGTTTTGACCCTTCTGTTTTTTATTAATCTGTTTCTCCCTCTGTGTCCTCCAGCATTATGGAAATGTGGAACTAAATTGCTTGTTAGCTAAGCAAGAAATGTACTGTTATTGATGTTGATGATACAACCTTCAATAACACTTTAGTTGGATAAACACAAAGACAGGAAATGTAATTAAAATCAGCTCAGACACCTCCACCTTCTGGGAAAATATGTGAGCAGAATATGAGTGCCGGTTCTCTGTATTCCTGGCTGCATAATGCGTATGCTTATGCGTGTGCGTGTGTGTGTGATCTCCCTCGCAGGTTACAAGACTTAACCATTTACAACCCAGAGAGGACCATCACAGTGAAGGGCAGCTTGGAGGCGTGTTGCAAAGCCGAGGCGGAGATCATGAAGAAACTGAGGGAAGCCTACGAAAATGACATTGCTGCTATAAACGTAAGCCGAGCTTAAAGGTTACCATCTGCAGGCCTCTTGAATGTTCGTCCCTGTGTGTGTGTGCGTGGTTATGATCTCAGGTTGACTCACATGGACTGACAGGTGAACAACGGAGGGGAGTTATGATATACAGCAGGATAACATCGCTTCCCCATTCAGTACATGTTACCACCGGCATTAGTAATACACGTGTTGTCTGCTTGGTAAATGGATAACAGTAAACGATCACTGAATAGTTCATCAGTGAGTCGGTTGTTTGAACACAACTCGTCTGTGTTTGTGTGTGTGTGTGTGTGTGCGTGTGTGTCTGCATGTCGTCTTCTCTACGGAGTCTCTGACTCACGCTCACTTCCCTGCTGTGTGGGTCTGTGTTCCTGCTGTAACACACTGCGTTTCCCAGCATCCATCTGATATCTGTAGGCTGCGCTCTCTCTCACCCAGCTCCTCTTTCACACTGCCCCAATGACATCAGACATCACCGGCGCTGCAGCACGGAGAGAGGTCAACCTCAGAGGAAGAGAGATAGTGATGATATCACGCACTGCACGCTCCCCGTTGCATTGCAGTAATGCAGAGATGGATGCTGATAAAGTGATTGTATTCCCCGTGATGACGCTCTGCTGTGGTGAGCAGCAGTTAGTTCACGGATGCAGATACAGATTCAGAATCTCGGTGGTTTGCTTTTTTTCTTTGCAACTTTCACACGAGCTGCCAATTTCCTCCCCTCATTTTAATTGTACAAATATTGGCTCCGAAATCATCATCAAGAAGTGTCGCACAGCATGCGGGTAAATTGTACTGGCTCTGGTGAGAGCGGTTCTGGCACCTGTCGGGCCTGAGCATCGACTCTACAGCAAGCGGTGAGGGCCATCTAGCGTGACAGTGTGGATATTACACAAAAGCTTTCTGGGAACAAGGAAGTGAAAGGAGGACCGCGTGTCTCTTCACGGCCATGAAACCAGAATAGCTGACTTGACTTTGAGGGAGAAATGTTTTTGTTGGTGCCGTCACAACAGCATCCTTTGAAAACCTCGAACAAAAACCGAGTTTTTATGTGCTAAAAAAAGGGCAGACCTCTTTTCTGCACTGTGACAATGCATTTTTCAGACAGTCCAGCGGGTTTTTAAATGGTTTGTTCAGCTAAAGAAGTTGGAGAATTCTCTCAACACATACAGTAACACAAATAAAAGTTTTATGTAATGCAGTTAGTGGAAGTAAAGGAACAGTTCACACAATATTGGCTGCAACTAACTCTTATTTATTGTCAATTAAACTGCAGATTATGTTCCCAATAAATCCAATCATAGTTTAGCATATGAAATAGTGAAAGTTGACAAATTGCTTGTTTTATCCGAGCGAATGCTCCCATTTGTCCTATGATTTAGAGATTACTCCTAAAGTCTACGTGTCTCGGTGTCAACACTTCACAGTACAGGACGTTTAACTTTCTTACCTTAATGTAATAATGTGGAGAAAAACATCAAAAACAGCATGCGGGTTCATTCTCAGTCAGATTGAATCAAAGATCTTTTCTCTGTTATTTAAAGCAGTGTGAGAAATTATTGGTGTTTGTTTATAATTGAAAAGACGTATGAAAATGAAATGTACTTACCTAGAAAGAGTCATTTTCTCAGCGTCCTCTTGCAGCAGGAATCTTAACAATTTCTGAATGTCTGGGGGTGTAAAATCCAAGTTAAAATCTGTTTAAACTAACTTGATCCTAAAGTAGTTTTTAACTTGTGAAACTAAAATCAATTTCTCTTCTTCTTCCACAGCAACAGGCTAACCTGATCCCAGGCTTGAACCTGAACGCTCTGGGCATCTTTTCCTCTGGGCTGCCGGTGCTGCCCCCTGCTGCTGGACCACGCGGTGCCGTGCCCGCTGTGGCACCAGCAGGATACAACCCATTCTTAGTGAGTACGCTCTTTGCACAGACCACAAAAGGTCGGGCAAAAACATTAAAAATGCTTCTTTTAGGATGACTTTACTAATGTTGGTTTCACGTGGCGACCCACAGCTCCTGCAGGGTTTAGTTTTGACTTGATAAAGCCAACACATTCCAACGCACGGTAAACCAGGTTCCCCCTGAAGTGCTTTTAGAAAAAACAATGCCGTGTTGACTCAGGTCTTCCTGCATGATGTTGTACACAGTTTGAAGCAACCAAAATTCCCCCATCTTCTCCAGAGATGAGTCAGTTCATCTGTAAAACAAAGTCACCACTCATTGCCTGAAGAGGTCGAGCCAAAGTGGTGTGAGACAGAGTGTGAGAATGTATTTGCGTGCTTCGTAGTCAAGAAAGTTAGTGTGTGATTCACTGTGAGTTTATGCCCTGAAATTCCCCAGCTTGAGTTGTGTATGCAGACGTGCCTTCGAATGTGTGCGTTTGTGTGCCATCTGATCGACCTGCTTGTCACTTCACTTTCAGAGTCACTCTTCACATCTCGGTGGCCTGTATCCCGGGGTTCCTCCAGCAAGTGCCATCACCCACCAGCACTCAGTATGTTGCCTAAAATCTGCACTCTAGCCAATGTTGCCTTGGTGATCAGAGCCACTAATTGAGGGCATTTAAATACATGTCATTTTTGCACTCTTCAGAGCAGCTTCAAACGTTGCAGAATGTTTGCGCTGAGGAAAGTCTCTTATTGCAAGTGACTTGTGGTATAAATGACAGGGACTGCCATGGGACCAAAAAAAAAAAGAAAAAGATATAAGACTAATTGAGAGGGAGACATAAATAACAGACCATGACAACCTTTCAGTCAGCGTCGACACTCAACAGTGAGTCTGACATTCCTGCGTACCATCACCAAGTCACCAGAACACCACAAATATTTCTGAAAGGGGACTTTTCAGCCCAGAGTTGTCCTGTGGCTCGTAAAAATTCACTTTACAAACCTCGGGTACATGAGTCTTACCATGCTAAGAAAAACAAAAACATAGGGCAACCATCAGCCTTAATAGGAAATATTCCGTTCAGACCAAGCAAGCGTGGGATGTTTACCCAAAGAGAAAACCCTCAAAGAGCTTTCGTTTTCGGTTAAATCTAAATTTTTACAACTATTTAAAGCTGTTTTTCTCTGCCATCATCAGCAGTTAAAGTCAAAAGTGTAGTCAAATCTTTTTTTTTTTTTTTTTTTTTTTTTTTGTCTCAGCAACAGGCTCAAGAGCAGGAGGTTGTCTACCTCTTTATTCCAACTCAGGCAGTTGGGGCCCTGATCGGCAAGAAGGGCCAGCACATCAAACAACTCGCCCACTTCGCTGGAGCTTCCATCAAGGTGGGTTTTGTCGGCGTCAACGGAGCGTAGGGCTTGAGTCCGCAAAGTTAAACCCGATTCTTTTTAAAGGCACCAGATTGGCAGTCAGTGCCGACTGAGTCAGCAGCTCTTCATGGACCACTGCTGAGGATGTTAGTTATTTATGGTTAAAAACAAACAGGAAAAAAAAAAGGAACATGACTAGCGAGTTGAGTATTTCAGAAAGCCCCTCGAGCCCCGTCTGGTGAAGTGAGGCAGCTGGTCAGTGAATTCTCATAACGTAATCGTAGGTGATTCATTTATTTGTAGGAATTTGCAGGCTTCTCAGATGATTCAGGGGATGCATACTCTAAACTGACCACAGAGGAAGAAGAGGAAGAAGAAAGAAAGGAAAAAAGTATCAGCTTTTGGCCATGTTTGTTCTTTATTTGTGTCCATAACCTGTCTGTATGTGTGTCTGTGTCAGATTGCCCCAGCTGAAAACCCAGATGTTACTGTGAGGACGGTTATCATTACTGGAACCCCAGAGGCTCAGTTTAAGGTAAAAACACTGTGAATATGTGAAACAAGATGCAGCAGAGTTTTATTATTTCATGCTGAAACGGTTTTGAGGTTAAACTTGCTTAAAATGATATGAATATACTTGATTTAATTTTGTCGTCTATTATAGTAAACAGCAGTGGATCACTTTGTGTCCCCGTTTTCCCCAGTCTCTCCTTGCTTCATTCCCTCCTCTTTATTCCAGGCCCAAGGTCGGATATTTGGGAAGCTGAAAGAGGAGAACTTCTTCACAGCGAAGGAGGAGGTCAAACTGGAGACGCACATCAAGGTTCCCTCAACTGCGGCTGGCAGGGTCATCGGTAAAGGCGGCAAGACGGTGAGTTGATGCTTAAATTGAACTGAATTATGGATGAGGTTGGGGGAAAAAAAACAATAGTATAAACCATATACTGCACAAAAACATTATTATATGTTGACTCACACAGAGCATATTTACAGCTGTGATCTCCATAATTATTGGAGACAGTAAAGACGAGAAAGCTGTTCTTTATTTTGTGTTTTTCACACCTAGAAGACGTTTGAACTCCGCTCACAGCTCTGACAACAATCTCTTTACTAAAAAAAAAAAATAACTCCTACTATTTCTATATACAGAAGAACATTAACAACAAGTAAGGCTAAGGGTGACAGTGATTACTGTCCATCAAATGGCACCTTTCATCAAAGAGTGTTTTAGTTTACCATAATGTGATACTCTGTCAGTGTCAGCGTGTTTTGTAATTGAGGCTGGAGGTGAAATTCAAAGCCAGATGATGATCTCTGAAGTCTTTTTTTCCAGGTAAACGAGCTGCAGAACCTTACGAGTGCTGAGGTCATTGTACCTCGGGACCAAACTCCAGACGAGAACGACGAGGTCTTTGTGAAAATCAGTGGGCATTTCTTTGCCAGCCAGGTATGCAGAAACTATTATTATTATCATTGTTACTGCAGGGGGGAGTTACAAATAAAAGGAAGCTGGTGATGGTGGATCATTTAATCTACGACGACAGGAGTGCTAATAAAAGCTTTAGTTGAACTTGAACATGTTACAATCCTTATTTGAGCGTTTGTTTGCTATGTAACCACGAGGCATTGAGCTGGTATTTTTCTTTTTGCTCACCTGTCATGTCTGACATCATATGTCAGTGCTCATCGTCATCTTCCAAGCTACGTCTGCACACTTGGGTAGCCAGCTGTAATTTCAGTTGTCACGGTAGCTCGAAGTTGCAATTGAAAGTTGACCAATTTATGAAGACTTGAAGCCTCTTGAGTTTTCCCAGGGCAAGAAAACTCGACATGGGCGTCAGAGAAGTATCAGTTAATGCATTCACTGTCTGTACACACCCACACAGTTTAGTCCAAAGACCTGTGTGTTTTGAAACTAAAACCACAATATCTAGCTCCATCTAAAGCGACTGTGTATGTGCAACAACGATCGACTGAAATATAAAAAGCAGAGCTGACAAGAAAAAAAAACTGTCTTACATGTAATATACTCAAAAATATTTGTTTTTGCTGCCAGTTTTCACAAGGTAAAGTGAAAAAAAGACTTCTTTTATGCACACAAAAGGTTTATTTCTGTCTAATGACGTTCACAAATTGGTTAAAATCTGTGTTATTGAGTCCTTCTCCTTTGCCAAGGTAATTCATCCACCAGACAGGTGTGCCATATCAAGATGCTGATTAAACACCATGATTATTGTGCAGGTGTTCCTCAGACTCTACACAATAAAAGGACATTCATAATTCAGTCTTATCAGGGACTGAATTATGGCTATTTCACACAGGGCTTACAGGTACCAATTTTTATTCCTAGGAGGGCAAAGTCATGAAGCACCTGGTCTGCCTCTGATTGGCTTACCCTGATATTCTTCTAGCCAATCAGAGGTAACGGAGAAGTTCTCAGCAACAAATTTGTGAATGAAAAATAAACCTTTTGTTTGCATAAAGTCTTAGATTGTTTACTTCAACTCACACAAAATGGGAGCAAAAACAAAACTTCACAAAAACTGCACAAGCTAGAGGTGTTTGTTATTTTGGCTAGTTAGACCTCAGCTGAGGCCGAATATGAGTAGATCTATGTTGAGAATAACATCGATGGTCCCCAGACACCAGTCACTAATAAGATTAATGTAACAAAGCTAAAGTAATGTGTGCTGAGAGCTTTGAAGGAGACCCAGCAAAGTTACAACTCCAGTTGCTGTTGGCACACGTGCAATTTTATGATGGCCTTTATGATATATTAAGTTTTGATCAGCAAAAAAATCAGTCTTTGTGAAAACCTGAATCATAATACAGAAGTTTTTAATTTGTATATTTACTGCACTGTTGGCAAGAGCATAATAATAAGTTAGAGAAGATTAATTATTATTTTATTATTATTAGTTTGCTTAATTGCCGTGGAGATGATCTCAGCAGATTCAGACCAAATGATGAAGACCATGTGATGTGTTGAAAGCCCCAGAAAAAGTTCATAAATGAACCTCGAGTCAGGACTGTTTTGTCAAAATTAAATCTCCAAAGCAAAGAATGAACTTTGATGCTCACTAGTTTTTTGTTTATATTATTTGTGGCCAACTTTACACATGGTTTGAATTAGTCTTACTCCGTTCACACAGAACAGCCCGAGGCCGTATTAATACAAATGATAATGGCAGTAAAGAAAATGCAGGAAAACTGAGAAAAAAACAAACAAACAAATGAAATTCATTCCTCCACACAGTCACCATATATCAATTAACACCTCGTCCTGCGTGTGATGTCTCTCTAACAGACTGCACAGAGGAAGATCCGGGAGATCATTCAGCAGGTGAAACAGCAGGAACAGAAGCACCAGCAGGGCGCCGCCGTGTCACTGCACCACTCCAAGTGACCAGCAGGGTGGCTCCAGCGGGCGCCAGCCAATGAATGTAGCCCTCCCAAACGGACAGAGACCTACCCAGACAAAGGCCAAGGCCAAGGGGTACATGCAGGGCAGACCAGCAGCACCGATCAAAACCAAAGAACTTCACTAGGGGGGAAACAAGTGAGAGCCAAAGGCTGAGGGCATTGTGTGCACTGCCAGCCCTGTGAGAGCAGATAGAGTGGGAGAAATCGTACTGATATAATATAATAAAAAGACCAAAAAAAAAAATCTAAAAGAAAGGCAGAAACTGTCTTTACAGTTAAAAAGGTAAACAGGAAATAGTAAGTCGCCCTGCATAATGTTATCTCTTAAGTTGGACTAACATAGGCCTAACAAACGGATAAAGCAACTGTATTAACACGAGAGTATACGAGGCTATGTGATTGACATTTTGAGTTAGAATGAGAACGAGTGACAGTGGACGCCTTCTCTCACCAACGAGTTGAGTTGATATTCAGATTGCAAGAATAAATATCCTTAGCAGTATTAATACAGAGTAGAAAAAGTATATTGATACACACTGAGAGTGTGCACTGTTATTTTTCTAATTTGAAATGACAGCACAACTTGGTGTCGTTTGTAACATTTCGCTTGTTCCAGAGTTCGACCGGGCTGTGTGTGACAGCCACACAAAGCGGTTTCCTTTGTTCGTTCACATTATAGGCCACTGAAATCTAAAAGAAAACCCCTATAAGTAAACATGGTGAATGGTTCTGAGTCTTTGTAACAAGCCTGTGTGTGTGCCAACGCAAAAGATAACCTCCCTTTGAAATGTCTCTCACCATTCGTACCTGATGCTACACTTATTTAGTTTCTTTTCTGCTAATTTCTGCTTCACTTTCTCATCACTCTCTCTCATCCGGCATCATGTTTTGTTTTTTAATAGGATAAAAAAATATTTGTTGTCAAAAAAAAAGATTTTTTTTTTTCTGTAGCCTTTTGATAACATTGAACTGACTGCCACTTTCGCTCAACGGAGGTTAAATGCAAAAGAGGGATTTATTTTAGTTTTTTTTTTTTTTTTCACTCTCCCATTCTGTACAGCAGACTTTATCTACATTCATACTTGTTGTCCTGATATGAAAAACAAATAAAAAGGGATGTCTCTAAAGGCATTCTCCACCATGATCAGAGCAAATATTGACGTCTTAAAAAAAACAAACAAACAAAAAAAATAACTGGTGCACCTTTGCTTGTTAACAGGCGACCAGTCATTTTGAATGTGCACCACCACACCTCTACCTTACTAGGACGTCACGAGGGCCAACGCACAAAATGTGACCCGAGGGCCCAGAAAAGGGGGACGGACGGGAATTTAAGGGAGGTTTTGTGTGGAGTGGCAGTGAGGAAATGTTTTGGGGTTAGAGGGAGGGTGGGTGGGGATGGGGGTGGGTTTATGGGGAGGCACTGTATGACCTGTGGTACACACACAACCGCAAACGTGACCGCAGCCGCGTTTGGCTTTAACCCTCTCTTGTCAGGGAGCTTTCTAAAACGGCATGACAGCTGTGAATGTACGATATGCAGCCTTTTTAGAAATATCACCCCTGCCGTGTCCAGCAGGCCGGGCCAGAGGCACAGACACAGATTGTCATTCTCACTCTCGCTCTCTTTTCTTTCTCTTTTTCTGTTTTTACTTTCTTTTCTTCTTCTTCTTCTTCTTCTTCTTTTCTTTTTTTTTGCCGAGCTGGCCGACCGCTCTGTGTGTGAGCACGCTGGACACGCAGGTCCTGGTGTCCCCTTTGTGCTTTACTTTGGAGACCGTGGAAGCTTGTTGCCTTAATTTGTCACCTTTCAGACATCATCCATCAGCTTCATCTTCCAGACGCAAAGGTTATTGCCAATACGCACAGCTTCCCTCCGTGTGTGTGTATGTGTGTGTGCGCGTGTGTGCATGTGTGTGTGTATATATATATAAAAAGAGAGAGTAATATTTATGAATCTATTTTTTTCCTATTTTGTGATGAGAGCTATTGATAAGAAACAAAAAGAAAACAAAGTCCTTTTCTTTTTTTCCTCAGTGGGACACTGCCATATTGTTTTGAAGGGAAGTGTTTATTTTCTTGAAAACTAGACTATGAATAATAATATAAATAAAAAACCTGAAAAAATAGGAGAACAGTAAAGTGAACCACCGCGTTAACTTTGGTCAGGATGTGAACAGTGCGCATGTCAGTATTGTGATCTACCTCAGGCTTCAGGGTACCTCAGTCCAATCTTTCATTTCCCCTTTTTCCACATTTTGTATGCCTTGTTAACTGATCATTTTGAGCGTTTTTAATTTTCTTTTTTAATGAAAAAAAAAGAACAAGAGAAAAGATCTACAGTAATCTCTAAACTCTTCAGGTCCAGCCGACTAGTGAAACTTTGTAAACCGTAGTCAGACTGTCTTTGCCTGGACGCCATACAACCTCTTAATGATACACGTCAAAGGATTTCCAAGTTGATTTTTTTTTTTTTTTTATTTTATTTTATTTTTTTTTTTGCTAGGAAGGAATGAAGAGCAGGATCTAGGGGGTACATACCTGCCCGAAGTGGTTCTGAATGTGGATGTTGTGTACTGATTTCACCATCAAAGCAAGAGAAAAAAGAAAGAAAGAAAGATACAAGTCAGTTGATAAAAACAGAAACTAACCAACTGTACCTCCTGTTTTTCCCAAATGTACCTCCAGGTTTTTTTTTTTAGAAAAAAAAAAAACATTGAAGTTTGTTCACTTGTGAAAAAAAAAAAAAAGAATTTTATAACAACCCAATTCAATCTTACCAGCTCTGTTTGATAACAGCATACTCTGGGGTTGATTTGAAGAAAACACGAAGCTGCAAAAATACACTGACAGGACTCTTGAACATGTTGTAAAACCCTAGTCTTCTGTGTAGAATGTAGAACAACTCTAGTCTAGTCGTTGAAATGTCACTGTGTACGACAAGATGTATATCTGTAAAACATGTACAATAGAGTCACACATAAGTGCATCGTTTTTTTTTTGTTTTTTTTCTCTGTCTCTCTATAACACTTACCAGTCTGCACCTGCATTGTGAGAGAGATGGTGGGAGAAGTTTAGAGTGTCACACCTTCCCTCAAAACTGACCTCTAAATTGTTTTCACATCAATCCACCGACTTTAATTTTAATTATTATTATTATTATTATTTTTTTTTTTTGTGCTGTATATTTCAGAATTACCTCTCAGAATCCAAGGCTGACTTTAGTTACTAAAACCAATGTAGGGCAAAAGAATTGAATAAATGAATGCTATAGTGAAAGTTAGTGTTTGTCTTTGGAGTTATTTTAACTGTTGAGAGCTGATTTTTTTTTTTTTTTTTTTTTAACTCTTTGGAGGGCAGACTTGTCATCAGATGAGACGGATCATTTTGTCCCAGTGAACACAGACTAGCAGTGCTAAAATAAAACATTAAAAAAAAAAAAAAAAAAAAAAAAAAAAAAGGTCTATTAAACTCACACAATGCCTGAGGCTGTTTCAACAAGCCTCCCCACAGCCGGTACAGTACCTCATACTGATGATGACAGCTTACCAGACCTGATTCAAATACCCTGACCTTACCCACACGAATGCAGTAACGGTGCTTCAACGCGAACGCATGACTCCTGTGGTGGTCTTCTTCACTGTAGTAGGGTATGTCATGGAGATAAAAATGGCTTTTCACAGTAGCACTCGAAATTGTAGTTTGTCACTCATGGTTTGTTTGACTGTCAGGAGTAGCTTTTTAGAGCAGTTTTTGAAGTTAAGGCTCTTTTCTTTGCATTGCAGAGGACTCTTCAGACCTCTGTCTCTCTTGTGTTTTTGGCTCTTTATACAGTAAGTGCAGGTTTCCCTCCAGCCGGTTCGGCTTCACTGCGGTGTCGCCGGCAGAGCATCATGGCCGTTGAGACATCCGTAAGCCGACCGCAATCTGAGGCTGAAACTTGTCAAGATGATAGTAACCTTTTAATTTTACTTCCAAGGATTGGTGTTTCTAGGTTTTGTGGGGTGTTGCTAGACATTAATATTCAGTACCAGAAAAACCACAATTACACACATCACTGAGGGTGTACTGTGTTGTTAGTCATATCACATGGTGGTTGGTTAGTTTAGGCTTTTTTTGTTTTGTTTGTTTGTTTTCTGTTGATCTGGTTTTTCGCGTCATTTACACTGATTTAATAATGTAGTCTGGAGCATTAGCTGGGATTCTTTGCTTTAATATTCATTCCTGTTAGATCACTACCAATAATACTAGCTGTTAAATTGTGGTTAAAAAAAAAAAAAAAAATTATATCCTAGCTAGGATTTTGAACACATTTGGGAATCAGAATGGCAAAATAAAATGATTCTGTGACATGCAAAGGAGGGTTGACAGAGTATCCAGGTCTGATTAAACAAAAGCTGATGAAACTTGTTCTGCCTTTGGGACTGAACAGAAAAGAGGGCATTCAACAATCATCCAAAAAAAAAAAATGATGGATTAGCTGAGGAAGGATTTAGTCAAGTCGGGTCAGATGTATGCAGAACCACAGCAGTGTTTTTTTGTCCTGTCTTGTTAAATGAGAAACACAAAGCATTGCATGAGACTGTTGTAGGCGATCCAGTATGTACTACACTTCATCTAGCACTAGACTTTAAGTAGTGGTTTTACATGGATCCATTTCTTAATTACATTTCACCATTTGGGAGATTCCTACAGTTCTACATTTCCCACGGGCCAAAAGGTCCCAAATACCTCAAGGTAATTGGTGACTGTGTGTTGGACAGACATATGATCAATTTTTAGTACATCTCGTGGATCCATGACTTTCTGGTAACAGCCATGCTATTGTTTTGAGTTGAGTGAACTGTATTGCTGAGCAACCTGGATCTGAGCAATAAAGAATATTTGAAAAAAAAAAGTTTAATGTTTTGTTTTTTTTTATTTCACCTTTAAAATCAAGGTGCCACATCATTTGTGATCTGACATACCACAAATATAAAGAGCAGTGCTTGGGAATTGGGAGTACACTTAGAAGAATTTACACCTTTTAAAGAAACTATAACCTTTAACATCATAAACCCACGTGAAGAAAGAGCTGTTGCTGTTGGACCAGAATTGTAGAGAATACACACGGACTGCGAAAAGACGCAGCAAAGAGGAAGATTTCAAAGCAATATTAAGGCTCGCTTTGACAAGAGCGTGAATTAACTGCACGCTCACTTTCAGATAAGAATCCGGCTGATTAGATATCGTGACGTGGTATAAACAGAGATGGACGTGGTTCAGTTGGCACTCCGACACTCAAAATCATCATGTCACACAGTTTGAAAAACTTCAACAGCGTTGAAAAATAGTACAAATTGTCCTACATACTATTTATACAATTTATACAGAAACTGCAAAATGCGATTGTCAAACAGGAAAAGTACAACCCCAAGTTGTAGAATATGTGCTGCAACACTTAATCAGCATTTCAGGTCCAAGTAAGATCATTCACACAGACCCAATAAAACAATCCTCTGAATCATCCAGCCACTACAAACATGAATAGGCTGCTACATTTTAATGTCCCACATGTCCATGTTAGAGGTAGAGGTTTGACTGCAGGACAGGCACTTTAAACACTGAAGCAGTACTGTTAATGTAGAACAAGAGTGCAAGAGCAAAGTTTCCTTTAAATCCCTCCCTCTGTCCATATGATAACTGTACATTCATACATCTATATACATATGCTGTGCATGTTGTGGCACAGGTGAACCGACATTATATTTGGCTTCAAATACCAATGTGCCAGCCGCCGTAGCCGCCTCTCCGTCCATCAGATGGCTCCAGAAAAGTAAAGCTCTCAAGATAAAAAAGAAACCTTTCGTGTGTGTGTGCGTGTGTGCACGCTTTTGAAGAGTCACAACACAGATGGCATCAAAGCAGGGGTGCACACTCATTTCCAGAACAAATCACTGGACCTTCTTATCTGCGATGAGCCCATTCTGCGACTGGGCGTCCAGTTTCAGTCGCCTCTGACTGAAGCGGCGGATGAGGGCGCCGGGCAGCAGAGCCATGCAGGCGATGGCCAGCAGCTGCAGCAGCCGCTCCCAGGAGAACAAGTCGTCCAGCGATGACACCTCGGACAGCATGACGCCCGTCTGGACACAGATGAAGTTGTACGGCAGGAGGCCTGCGAAAGTAAACAGCAGATGAAGAACAAAACTGTAATGAGACATTATAAGAGGGTTTATATGCAGAGCTAAGAGAAATGAGCTGGTGATAGATACAGTTTGTG
The DNA here is from genome assembly GCA_028641955.1 of Protonibea diacanthus. Taxonomy (NCBI): domain Eukaryota; kingdom Metazoa; phylum Chordata; class Actinopteri; family Sciaenidae; genus Protonibea; species Protonibea diacanthus. The sequence goes on along the minus strand of CM053986.1, from coordinate 17,525,371 downwards.
AGAAAGGACAAAACAATCAATACTGAAGGCACAGCATTAGGTTGAATGATTATTTTGGACTGCAATCTGCACTGTAAAGCTTTTTAATTTCCCCCTGTTGCTTTGAAACTCACTATTACATTTAAATGTTATTAATTGGCATACAACCTAACGTGACCGAGTATTAAAATAGCCATTTCATTATTGATTTATTCTGAGTGTGAAGTCATTTTTCTGAGGGGAAAGTCAAGAAAGGAAAACAGTCTGTGTTGTTGTGACTTTGTGTGTGGCCTTCCTGAGTACACAATGGCTCAGGTGTCAATCAGGTGATCCACGCGTGCTTACCAATGAAGACTGAGCAGAAGAAGAAGGTGATGGGGATGTTGACAATCGGGGCAGACATGTTCAGAAACCAGTTGGGAGTCATGGGAAAGAATCTCAGGAAGAGGAGGAAGAAGAACAAACAATCCTGGTTCTCCTCAACCTGGGAGGGTAAAGGTGAGATGTTAAACAGGATGTTACCTGTACGGCAGGTACAGGAAGTTCATGTGGTTTCTGAAGAGTGAGATAATTAAAAGAACATAATAATGACGTGTAACTAGAGCTCTCTGATACACTGTCAGTATGTAGCATTACCTCCTGTTGAAGGAGGGGTCATATTTTCTTACCAAATCACAAAATATTAGTTCATAACTCATCCTAGGGGAGGTGATAAAACTTGAAAAGGTTTATATCACACATCATAAGAGATTTTATCAAACGAAGTTGTGGCTTGTGGATTTTCTTTAGATGTAACTTACTCTATGTTCTGTTGTAATGACATATAATGTGTGTAGCGTTGTGACCAAGGATTTATGTGTGATTTCATAATGTTCAGATATGATCAGTATGATCTGATGGAGGAAACTAATAATGGTTGTCTTTTCACATTTTTCACACATCGTAAGCATTGTGTGTAAGTAAAGTGACAACATGTAGACCTTGCAGTGAATTTATATGCACAGCATATAAGCTGTCAGCAGTCAGCAGTGTTCCAGATCTTTCTCTATTTATGTAAAATATCTACACAGCCTGAAGCAGCAGACTCAAATATAATTACACATTACTACACCGTACACGGGTTTACATACATTACGTCATGCATTTACCTTCCTCTGTAGCATGGAGACTTTATCAGGGAAGAGGTTAACAATGTAGCGTTTTCCAAAGGCCTGGGACAGGAGGTAGCACATGGTGGAGCCCACAGTGGTGAGCACACAGGCAAGCAGCAGTCCTTGATATGGTCCAAATATAGCCCCTGCCAGAATGTTCTACACAGTGACAAGGTGAGAAGTGTGGACATCATTGTGTAATGATCAGCTCCAACATACAGATCTACTGTTGCCCCTTCGTGTGAAAGAAGAGAAACACTTTGATCTAACGGCGGTTTCATGTGAGAAGCCGGGCAACAGTCACTTTAACCAGCATGTGGTGTGTGGTCGAGGCCTCTTCTCTGTGTGGTACACGCCGTCGTGCAGATTAAACTATCGCAAGTGACGAAGAGAAACTGTCACAAAAGTCCAGCATGGTTGACACACAGAGAAAAGTCTGACGTCTCTTTGTTGTTTGAGGTAGCTGAATATTTTTATCCTCTGCAGTGCGTCTTTAGAGACAAGCTTCACAACACATGCAGGTCAAATGCAATGCGTTCAAACGCTGAGACAAATTCTTAGCCATAAAGATCAAATGAACTGCTTTACTCCTGATTTAACACGTCTGCCAGCATCAGAGCAGAGAACATTTTAAACTATTTTTACCTTACCAGAAATGAAGAGCCAGGGATGGCAAAGGACTGCTTGTAGAGATATGCACTACAGAAGAGCAGCAGGACATATCCGGTGTGCTCTGTCTTGTAAAACTGGAGCAGCTCGGCCAGTTCCCTCAGCTCCTCCAAGTCTGAAGGAAACTTCAACCTGCGAGGACAGCCACACTCATGTTAGTCTCAAGAACAGACAGGAAATCATTGTAATGGAAAAATATGTCAGTGTTGACACGGTCTATCCACTAATTCATACAAAATCAGCATTTTGGAATTGAATATTTGTTTATCTCTAGTAAACATTCGATCTAAAGTAGTTGATTAGTTGGTTAATTAATCAATAAAAAGCCTGACAACTCTGATGATGGCCATTGATATCACATGATTCGGTTGAGTCTTCAGGATCAAGAGACAAGCAGCCGAGTACAGACAACAAGTTGATCTTCAGTTGATGATTTAATATATTTGGCAAACTGCAGACCTGGAAACCTTCAACATTTCTCTGCACCTCCTCCATTGTCACTCTAATCAGCATCTAATCAGGGTCTCCTTCTGACCCTGAACCTTTACTTATCCTAGGGTTACAGGATCAACACCAATATATCTGTCTTAGGCCTCCATCAACATTTGTACCAGATGTGTGCATATTAAACTGATGTAGGAATACAAACACACTTACACACAGGACTTTTGTCACATGCATCTGGTCACATATTATTCACTAAATACTGTTTGCATTGTCAGTATTCACTGTTCCTGCACATCCACTATCTCTCTAGACACATTTCCTCATATCTATAAGACATGTGCAAAATAAAATATTAAGCCCACATTTTATCCGTGCCATTTTCCTGTTTCTATATTTATCTTTCGCAGATAAGTTTAGGCTAAATTGCATTACAAATGCATTGACACACAGTTACGAGTAAGTATTATTAGGACCTGCCTATTAGAAGTATTGTTAAGTATGACTAGGACAGTTTTAGCTAGTAAAAATCTTTAAAACGTCTGTTTCTAGAACAGTTGCATAAATGTCATACGATTTAAATGTAACAAATAATCAATTCAGCCAAACTATATTTAAATCTAACCAAAATATAGGAGAGGTGAGGCCCACATTAACATTTTATGGTTAGGAAGGTTAACATTTAATTGAGGGGAAAAAAATGGCAGATTAAGTGCTATTGAAGCATCCAGTGAAATTATTGGTGTATTCACACACATGAATAAATATGAATACCAACCATTTGCTTCAATTATCAATAGCAAACTAACAAGAAGTTAAAAAATGATAACATCTGCTTGTTTTTCTCGTTTTTGAAAATCATATAGCAGCTGAATAATTAAAGTTTTTGGCTGCAGTAAGAGGACTTAAGTTATAACCTTGGACTCAACTTGTGATGAGTTAACAATTATGTGATATTATGAATTATTGTCCTGGTTGTGGTGTGTGTGTATCAGTGTGTGAAGGTTACCTAGAATTACTGACCGTAACGTTACAGTCGCATACAGCTTCAAAACCTTAAATAATAAGGACACACATATTTATCGATATGAGCGAACGAGCTGCTTAATCTCGTCTGGCTGTCGTCAGTCACCTGCTGGGTTCATCCGAGCTGTCAGCGGGCTGCTCGGACTCCTCCTCCACATGTCGGCTCTCTGCAGCTGGATGAGGACGTCGCCGCGGTCCCGCAGGAAGGTACAGAGACAGAGAGTACAGGTATACACTGGCTATGACAATAACAGAGATTAGTCCGACAAGTGAGCGCATATTCCTCACTTTAAGTGAGCCAGACTGTGGCTTCACCTCCTGTTTGTTGTCAATAAGGAAACAAACAATGGCCAACAGCTGGAGCCTCTTCCCCCTCTTCTTCTTCTTCTTCTGCTTCTTCTTCTTCGTTGAGGTTTAACCTCAGCGGACATCTTCACTGCCACCTGCTGGAAGCAACCTGATGCAACATCCATTTATCTGAATGGACAGTTAGACACTGTTTAACTACATTCAAGGTCCAGTGTGTAACCAATCCACTTTATTTATATAGCACAATTTTTTTTTTTTTTTTTAGCAAACACACGGTTTCCAAAGTGCTGCACAACAAGACAAAACCCAATAAATAGATAACACAATAAAAAAAAAACATGAAATAGACAATAGGAAGATAAAAATCAATAAAATAAAATAAAATAAAATAATTAAAAGGCACTGCCCACACAAGATAAAAATATGCATGTATCCACATAAAATCAACACTCTACATGGTGTCAAAAGCCAAAGAAAAGAGATGAAAAGAGATCTGTTATGTTTATGTTACCTTAGAATAAACCTCTGGTCGCTCTGGTTTTCAGTTGGTTACAATGCGCAAACCTTACCGCTAGTTGGCACTAAATTCATTACACTGCACCTTTCAGTCTAGTACAGGCTTAAATACATACAGGTAGATGCATGAGGTAGATACAGTATAAATATAAAAAAGGCTAAGGTAAGAAGGAACATATATTTCTAACCTTGTTTCAGGTTTATTTATCATATACAGGGTTAACAATACAATGAAATGTGTTGGAGAAGAGGAGCTCAGCATTGAGAGTGTGTGACAGATAGAAAGAAGTGAAATACAACTCTATAAAAAATGTAGGTAAAAAAGAATATGAAATACAAATTATATAAAATTTTAATCCTTAATATGATTTCAACAGGTAAGTTATTTTACATTTGACATTTTAGTTTTATGATCGGCTCCCGGACAGTTGGGGGCGGTAAGGCTCCGAGTGGTTACCCTCAACGATGAAGAACACCATTAGTAAACATGCAGAATATCTTCATGCAGTACAAAGTGTGGTGAAAGTGTTGGGTTAAAGGTAAATCAGTGCTGGCAGCAGGAGTGAAGTTACAAAGTTCAGTCTGTGCAGAAAAGTGCCACAGCTTGCAGAGTTTGGTCGACATGGCTCAGTTTACGCGTGTTTCCAGGTCTGTTGGCTTGATTACTCTCCAACATCCCCCTGTCAACGCACTCAGGTGAGCCGCTTTTTGTTCCTTTTTAATGTATCCTGTAAAAAGAAAGCCAGATGTTGGGTGGACGTTTCATACAGGCATTAAAGGCGCATTAACCGTCACAGACTTGCACAAGAAAATGTGCAAACAAGTTAACTTGGCGCACAAAAGAGAGTAACTTTTTAATATAAAGTTTGCATATGTGTTTGCAGTGTGTTTGCATATATTGCTTGTTTCTAGTGTGGTTATTATGTATTTTTTGCTGTAATACTGTGATATTGCGTAAACAAATCTTGATCTGCTGGTCAGAGCAGCTCTACTGGAGCTCTCAGAGGTTTAAATGCCTTGCTGAAGGGCATCTCAACGGGGGAGGGATGCCTTAATACTGCACTTAGGTCATCACTTCACCATTTTATATAAATATATTATGGTCATTTTTTTTTTTTTTTTTACCGTGCTCCAAATGTCTCAAAGAAATGATACAATAAAATATGATTTGTTGTGTGCCTCGTATATTTCTCTCATATTTAAATACCATTGTTTTGTACTGTCCTTCCCCCAAATGAAAATTTAAAGGGTAAACTTTAAAAGCCACATTCATGTGCTGTTTTTAATACAGTGCAGTGGTGAGGCAAGGCATCGTCGACGCGGTGAAGAGAGCGCTCAGCGACCCAAAGGTGAAGTCTGTGGTCATCTGTGGACAAAATGGAATATTCTGTGGAGGTATGGATGTGTTTTCAATTTCCTGTAGCTACGCAATGGTGGCACAACTCCAAATCAGCAATTTTCAGTGTTACTTTCAGATGTAAACTGTGTGCAGTGTGGTGTTTCGACCCAGATAAAATTTTAGAAAATCTTTAGAAAAGTTGTAATCCAAATTTCTTCACTAACATTAAAAAGAAATGAATGCTGTTCCAGGTAAACATGTTGAATTTGACTGAACTTGAATTTCAGTATGTAATACATTTGAAGCACATTATTATTTTTGTGCCAAATATATTAAAGATGTATTTTACTGTACTATTTTCAATTGTTACGCAACAGACATCTCCTAATTAAATTAATAAAAATGCTTAAGAGCATTTCTTGACTACAACTGGTCCAAAGCTACTTGTAGATTATAGCGTTAGAGTTTGAGTCCTGTTTTGGTGTTTAGTGCAATACTCTTCAACCTGAAAATGGCTTGTATAAATATTTACTGAAAAGATTTAAATTTTTATTAAATATACTGTAAGTGTGTGAGACGCTACAGCGTTTGAGCTGGCAGGCTTAGTGGTTTTTCCCGTTGCAAGTGACAAATTCACCAGTTCCTTATCTCATGCACTGAGGGGTTATTCTGATGCATACAATGTACAATGTGTGTGTGTAAGCATGGATGTAGAGAGGCTGCAACCATTTGCTATACAATACGTTGCTAGACAACTTTTCTGTTAGTGCTTGAGAGTTTTTTGTAGTTGTTTCCGACACACTGATATTTAATAAATATGGACTATTGAAGAATATTTCTATTATTTATACTTATTAATATGTTTAATTTATTGCAATAGGGGCAGACATCAAGGAGTTTGGGACGAACATAACCGGCCCTCCACTGGTACCCATGATCCATGCCATCGAGGCTGCAAACAAGCCGGTGGTGGCAGCCATAGAGGGAAGTGCTTTTGGCGGAGGCCTTGAGCTGGCGCTTGGCTGTCACTATCGAATCGCACACTCTAAAGTTAGTTCATGCTTCAGATCTCTGTCTGTCTCTGTCAGTGTCTCTCTAATGTCAGTGTCGAGCCGCATCAGTGTCTAACTGACAGTGTTGTTGAAGACTGAGGGGGCGTTCATTAAATTGTTATTGAACGGTCATCAGGAATAGTTTATTTTACACTAAAAAAAAATGTTTACCCTTCTGTGTAATAATCAATGAACTGGTGCAAGAAAGTTGTCTCTGTGTAACCCCACACTGGTCAGCATCTTCCATTTATCAAACCTTTGTGTCCTTTCAGGCCAAACTGGGCCTTACAGAGGTGACTCTGGGTCTGCTGCCAGCTGCAGGGGGAACCCAACGTCTGCCAAGGCTCATCGGGGTCCCAGCTGCTTTAAACCTCATCACCACAGGTAACAAAGACAGGTTAACCTTGCATGACTTTTACAGAGTTGATAAAAAATGTTTAGACTGTTGTTAAAGTCCCAAACAAGATGCAGGGAAGTATCATTAACTATGAAGTTGTTTTTCTTAGGGTGTGTTTTTTTTTTCAGGGTTTTGCTTGTGCACCCACATTTTGTTGTATTTGAGCACAACATGCAGAGGTCCCTGCATATCATCGTTACGAAAAACAATTCTTAAGGTCGCCTTGGCAGAGTTGTGGATTGTGCACACACCCTGCACCCGAGAGAGCAGCTGTTGTTACAGAGACATTGGTAGTTTATTCGGATGACCAGCAGAGGTCAGCATGGGTTTAGTTTGACAATGCTTACAGCAGGAGGAACCTGAACTGTGCTTCACTGTGTAGATTATCTGAAATGTTCTCAACAATTTAATGTAATTATTCATCTTTTAATTTGAAGGCCTTTATTTGATGTCAGAATCAAATGTGAGATTTTGCAGTTATACTGTACGTGTCTTAACCACCTGAACGGCTCATTATTTTTCATCTAATATTTGTGAAATGTCACATGTCACCCATAAAGACCTTTGATGCCCTTCATGTCTCCCACAGGCCGCCATGTGACTGCGGCTGAGGCACTGCAACTTGGAATGGTGGATCAGGTTACCGATCATAACGCTGTCGACGAAGCTGTGAAGTTTGCCCTCAGTGTGGCAGGTGAGACAAAAAAAGATACCCAGAAAGTTACCCACTGGTATAAAATGAACTCACTGTTCGTAGGTTTAAAAATTTACTCAGTGGAAGGAAGAGAATTCCTCCCAGAGCAGTTATTTTGGGCAAGTCCGACATCAAGAAGTGTCGATGTGCAGGTTGGGGGAAGTCAAAGGAAGCATAAAACACGGCAGGCAGATCCTCCACCACAGAAGCCATAAATGTTTCATGGTTCTGTCAGATGTGCTCTGATGTCTTCACTGCTTTTGCTGTATTATTCAGAAGGGTGAAAAGGGACAAACTTTCCTAGAATATTAATAATGGGTTCTTGCTAGTCATGAGTGAGTCAGACTCATTTACCCAACGAATGGACAGCAAAGGTCCCTTCAGTTTACAAGAAATGATTTCTCAGTCTGTGCAAAGAGTAACCCAGTCAGATTTGAGTTTACTGACAGGCAACACTAATCATTTTTGATTTATTGTACGTTCCTGACATGTTTGAAACCTCTTGTGAAGAAACAAATTCTGCAACACCCATATTTCTATATATTTTACTTTGATTTCAAAGAAATAAATCTACATTTGGGGGAAAAAATAGCTTATTTGTTTTGTTGTTGGGAGTTAGATGAGAAGACTGACACCACTATCAAGCTAATATTTACACTACCACCTGCTATAGATGAGCTAAGCTTAGCATGAAGACTGAAAGCAGTAGGAAAGAGCTAGCCTGGCTCAGTCCACATTATGTCTTCTTTGTTCGACACATAAAAAAGAAAAGACATTATGTTCCAGACTAATCCTTGGCAAGAGCCAGGCTATCAGTTGCCCCCTGCTGCCAGTTGTTATGCTAAGCTAACCACTCTTGATGAGATGATCTCATGTTATTTTCAGCAAAAATTTGAATTCTGCTAACCAAAAAAATCATGTTTCGTTTAGAAATGGTTTTACCGCTTTAGCATTGTGAATACACATGTTTGTGTTTAACAGTGTCATAGTACATGAAGGGGAGGGTGTCTTGTCTCAGCAGATCACTGGTTGTAAAAGTGCCTTGGTTCTTTTGCAGGTCCTTGAAAGGATGTTTTCATGATGGTAGTGCAGGTAGTAAGTTACTTGTTACACAGATGTCATCTTCAACTGTTTTCTTGCTTGTACACTTGGCAGTAACAGACATTTAAAATGGTAAGAAGCCTAATTTTGCAACATTTAGCAAACAATCTCACTGCATCTTTGAGAAATGTCAACGGTGAGTCTCCACGATTGAATGTGAAACAACATTTTAATATCAAAAGATTATATGCTTTTTACTAATGCTTTTTTTTCTCCTCCACACATCACTGCCAAGATGAGTGGGTGAGAAAGTGAGTGTTGTTAGTAAAGCCGAGGCTTAGCGTGAGTCAGACAGCAAAGCCAACAGCATACGAGATGGAAGATTTGAAGAGATAGGACTAAAAATCTGTGGGAATCTTGACAGATACTCCAGTCTTGAGTTGATTAGCAGCGGTGTTAAAGGGAGACATCGAATGTGTATCTAAGTTGGCACACAGAGCAAACGTTTGCAACATTGAGACGCACGGCTGGTGAGTCAACCAGAATCACAGAAGCACAGAATAGATTTAGTATGCAAACATAGAACAATAAACAGCTGTAAAGCTGGCACATGGGTATATATTTAAGAAAAAAGCAGTTTGTTCACTTGAACCGATGCACTTATGGGCTCATGCACACACACACACACACACACACACACACATATCTACAGATTCAAATCTCAGCTGGTGACAAGATTAACTTTTTTACCCCAGTAGTTTCAACATCTGCGCGTTACATCTGTCAGGATGACCAGGCTTTCCACACACTGCACAACAAATCCATCCACACAGCTCAACCATTTACAGATTAACCACTGCAATAATGCCCTCCTAAAGTACATTGCGCTACCACACAGCATCTCATTGGCATTTCATTGTGGACATTCAAGTGAACTGAAATGACCTGCGCCAGTCATTCTTCTGCTGTTTTATTGACGCCGACTTAATTTTTATCAGACCAAAGTTGTTAGTTGTTGGACCAAGTGGAGATAACCGATCAGATGCAGCTGCTGTCTCTTTAAGCTTTGCCATGGTGACCCAGTTTCTGGCCCAGACCCACGGCTGAGTGTAATTCAGTGAAGCTGTGAAGGATTCTGACAACTGTCTCGTGTAATCATGTCAGAGGAGACAGAAATGAGAATTAAGATGCTTGGGGTTGCAGCAGGGTGGCCTTACTCGTCACTCTCATTGTTCCCAAGCTTAAGTCACCACAGACAGGAGGTTTTGTCTTGTCGTAAAGTTTTAAGACTAAATCTTCTCATGTAGTGTCACCTGGAAAATTGCTTCGGTATTGTGTTCACAAGCCTGAGAATCACAGTCCATTTCCACACTTCACACTTAAACCACCAGCCTCCGTTTTCTCCCTTTTTAAGATGGAAATTTACAAAATATTTTGCTCAGATTTTTGCTTCTCTCTCTGTTTCAGATCTCTGTTATTCAAGGTGAACTGTAACAGTGCACTGGAAGAGTCACTTCAATTAACTTGAAAATGGTCTGTCAAATCACTCCGGTCTTAGAAGCTTCTCGGGTATCTAGTGATCGAGTGGCCAATTACATCCAGACTGAGTGCTGGCTGGCAAACAGGAGAGAAGTGGAGAGAAGTGGTACTAATGGAAACTAGGAACCACTTTTAAGTTTAGAAAATGAAATTATGCAGGTATATTTGTACCGAAATGTCATTCCAGAGTACATTTTTGATTCACTTTTACTTTACATGTTTCAGGTAAGTCGCTGGATGCCCGCCGCATAAGCACTTATCCGTGTCCTTGCCCATCTGATGTGGATGCTCTGTTTGAGGGGGTGATGCAGAAGGTGCGTCAGAGAGCCCGTGGAGCCTTTGCGCCGATTGCATGCGTCCAGGCGGTGCGGGCAGCCGCCACCCTGCCTTACTCTCAAGGCATGGAGCGGGAACAAGAGCTGATGGCCACTCTGTTCACCTCAGGCCAGGCCCGTGCTCTGCAGTACTGTTTCTTTGCTCAGAGAGCTGTTGGCAGGTGGAGCATGCCCAGTGGAGCCCGCTGGGACACAAGCAAGCCCAGATCTATACATAAAGTCGCTGTCATTGGTAAGATTTCCCTGAGCTTTCAATAAGCAAAAGCACATTGACTCATCAAGCTATCTGTGTGGCATTTCCATGTTGCCTGTGGAAATAAAGCCCTCGTTTATAGTTTAGCTGAGTGTAAATGGATGAACTTTCTCTTCCCTGCAGGGAGGATTGGATCCATGACAATCTAGATGTGTGAAGCTCAGCAGCTTGTGCATTAAAATTGCAAGCTTTGGAAAAATTTTTGCTCTGCCAGACTAAAACTATTTACTGTCAAGGACTGTATATGGTGCACAACAAATAATTTTCTGTCATGCTTGTGTGGGCTGTCATTTTTCACGATCAGATATGTCTGTCACTGGTGACTCAGAGGTAATTTTGTCTGTAGTCACCATTTGTTTGTGTTCTCTTAAGGTCTTGGCACCATGGGGAGAGGCATAGCAGTGGCCTTGGCTCAGACAGGGATGTCTGTGGTTGCTGTGGAGACCCACGAGAAGCAGTTCATGGAGGCAAAGAAAGCGGTATCAGGCATGATGGAGCGAGGGGCTAAGAGACATGGCACGGCTCCTGCGCTTGATAGGATCACTTATAGCCAAAACATCCAGGCTGTAGCAGACGTCGACCTGGTCATCGAGGCTGTGTTTGAGGACATGACCCTGAAGGAGAAAGTCTTCCAGCAGTTGTCTAGCATTTGTAAACAAGGTACTTTCCTGTGCACCAACACTTCTGCGCTAGACGTGGACCACCTGGCTTCTCAGACCCGTAACCCAGAGCTGGTGGTCGGGATGCACTTCTTTGCCCCAGCCCATGTCATGAAGCTCCTGGAGGTAGTGTATGGACCAAGGTCCTCTCCTCAAGCCGTGGCCACAGCCATGCAGCTGGGAAAGAAAATGGGCAAAGTCAGTGTGGCTGTTGGCAACTGCCGCGGCTTTGTGGGGAACCGCATGCTGAAGCTGTACCTTGAACAAGCTCTCTTCCTGTTGGAGGAGGGAGCTACACCTGAGTTGGTAGATGGAGTGTTGGAGGAGTTTGGTTTTGCCCTGGGTGTGTTCAAAGTGTCCGACCTCTCTGGACTGGATGTGGGTTGGAAAGTCAGGAAAGGGGACGGGCTGGTAGAGCCTGGCTTAGCCTCAGGGCCATCAGCTAGAATCCGGCAAGGCCGCAGGTACAGCCCCCTGGGAGATCTGCTCTGTGAGCAGGGACGGTTTGGACAAAAAACAGGCCAGGGATGGTACCGGTATGACAAACCCGGCAGTCAGGTTGCTAGGTCTGACCCTTGGCTGCACAGCTTTCTGGAGGGGTACCGAACCCGGCATGGCATAGTGGCACGACGCATAGACCAGCAGGAGGTGTTGGAGCGCTGCCTGTATGCCCTGATCAACGAGGGCTTCCGCATTCTGGAGGATGGAATAGCTGCAGGACCCGAGGACATCGACATCATCTACGTGTGTGGCTACAGCTGGCCGAGGCACCGTGGAGGTCCCATGTTCTACGCCAGCATGGTGGGACTGGCGAAGGTTCTGGAGAGGCTGGAGCACTACCACCAGGCTCACCCTGATGTGCCCTACATGCAGCCCTGCAACCTCCTCAGGAGGCTGGTGGCCAGTGGCAGCCCGCCTGTCCACAAGTGGAAAGAAGTAATCAAGAAACTCCGCAGCCAGCTTTAAATTTCAAATATCCACAGCCAGCTTTAAAGCTCAGATACTTCAGCTTTAATCTCTTTAATCGAATAATGATCTTGTGATAAAGAGTCGATAAACTGCATATTGTTGCACTTTATAATAATATTGATATTTTCCTCATATGAATTATGGATGATACTGTCGGAGCCTTTTGTGCTCTCTGTGATTACTTAATCACAATATCGCTGACTGTGAGCCCACGCTGAGTTACCAGTTTATTAGATACGAGCTAATGCTGACACCGCATGAGAGGTATTGATTGAACTTGCAATATATTGATTTTACTATTGTTTCTCATGTATGTAAATGAAATAAGAAACCTCTTTTGATAAACTGTGTGAAGTCTAATTTAAAAACAAATCTACTGCAATAACAGATTTCTATAAAGACAAGCAGATCTTCTGTTAAATCTTGAATACAGCGCATGCAAAAGAGATGATTTTACTAGTTTTCCTGTATCAGGGTTGTTGGGTTATTCTTTTTACTGTATGTATAATCATACCTCATCATCTATCATCTGATTCTTTAATAAATACATGTATTATATACTCATCTATCTGTGTGAAGTTAGTACACTGTATACTGTATTTACTCATTGATTGGTCACTATATTCAGATAAGTGACATTTCATTTGATATGTTTGATGTGTGTATGTGTGCGTGTGTGTGTGTCTTGAGGTTTTTTTTTTTGCTGACCCAGCTGCAGCGGTGACAGCGGAGAGCTGTGACACACACAGCTAAACTGTTTTTGTATAAATCAATGGCTCATTTCCAAATGAAATCTCACGCCTAGCATTGAGCAGATGTTGTGGTTGCCATCTAGCGGCTGAAAGCTCCGGGCTGAGCAGCTGGATCACACAGTGTGATGCTCCATTTTGTCTACAACTACACTATTTCTGAAGCTTTCACTGGTTAATGGCAGATTTTTGCATGACCAAAAGAAAAAAAAATCTTGAGTTAAGAATATATTTGACTGCAATCACCGTGGTTATATAATTAGCAGATATTCAGAAATTGTGGATGATTTTTTTTGGGTGAATTGATGTATTTCAGATCCACACTCTGGTGTTATGGAGCTTTTAAAGGGGTCGATGAAAGCCTGGGTGTGTGTTTGAAGTGCGCAGAGCAGCTGGCTTTGTGTTTGTGGACTCCTCCCGTTGTGTGATGAAGTTCAGATGCGCGCCGTTGTTCCGTACGCGCGTCACCGGCGCACAGAGGAGCTTCCCGACGCGAGGGGAGGATGGAGAGACGTGTGGATCACGACCATGGGAGGTTTTGAATGTGGCATTACACCTCCCTAATTGACGTTCTTCTTACTTTTACAGGATATGTATCCACCCTTTGTTTGAGCAGTAACACAGCTGCTCTGGATTCAGAGATCCGGCATCGTCTTTCGCGTCCGTCTTCAGTTGAAAAGCTTCCAGGGCTACGTAAAACCGTAAATCCTCGGCTCGGTCCCCTCGCGGTTATGTTGTAGTTTACTCGCACGGAAGCTGTGTTTTTTTCATCCAGGAAATGTTGGCATGGCCGCCTCGGGTGCACAGAAGTGTCCGAAGAGTGAGAAGTTGGACGAGGCGCAGGCTCTGGCCAAGAGCTGCGCGGGGAGACCAGACTTCCTGCCTTGTGATGGACTCTCCATCTGCGCTACGCACAGCCACGGGAAGTGCTTCAAGCTGCACTGGTGCTGCCACTTGGGCTGGTGTCACTGTAAGTTTGTTTTACTTGGTTGAATATCTCCAGAAATCTATCTCACTGTCACCATGATGGGGAAAACAGTGCATTACTGTGATTTTAATGTGAATTTACTCCTTTCTTAGCCAGTAAAGTACAATAATATAATGTACAGTGTATGCTGGTTGTCATGGCTGTGAATGCTGAAGCATCACTGTGTATCGACTATAAGAAAAGGCATCAAATGCAGCAGATATGAGCTGGATACGCTGTTATAAAATGTATCATGTGCCACATTATGGGAGGTTATGTAAAGATTTGCTATCAGGGACTTTCCAGACATGTTCAGAGGGAACATCTGCTGCCTCAGTGGTGTTATTTTCAGTTTTTGAATAGATGTTAGTGTCTGGTTTGTATTCATTGCAATTATATCGAGGTCAAACTGAGAGTCACATCAGAGTCAAACCTTCAAACAGATGCCCAGGTATGAATAGTTAATGCTAAACAATGGAGGCTGTAAAATTTAGAGGCAGGGATGCTTCAGGGTCATGGTTTCAGTTTTTACTGCTGTCTTTATGTCTTTACTTCGTTTCTTCTTGGTTTTGTTTTGTTTTTTCTAGAAATGTTCATATCCAGCACAACCTGCCAGTACTGTAGGTCACGATTAAAACAGATTGCATCAGCACAGTCCATCCACATTGTTCGCTGTCAGTCATAATGTCGTTTTAAAGTTAAAATGTGCAAATTATTTTAATTATTATGACGTTTTCCTTTAACTTCCTGTATCTAAATGATAAGTAATTCAACTTTAAATGCATTAAGGAGTGGGAAACACTAGAATATCTAAAATAATCATAATAATAATCATTGTTCATTAATAATACATTTTTTTATGCCCGGGTCTTGCAGTGTACTTTGTATTGAATGTCAAGTAGGCCTATGGCCTATAGCATAATACATGCCAGGTCTTATATATCAAATCAAGATTGTGTCCTTCAAAAGAAAGTCAACACACATCGCACCTCCATCCTAGATATGAGAGCATACACTGTGCAAAAGAATCAAAAGAAGTGGACATAACATATAAAAATATATTTGTATTAAATCCACCATCAACTTCCTTTACTTCCCTCGCTTTGTGACGTCAACACTTGAGTCACTACTTTCATTTCTGCTTCCAATGATAAGTCTTGTGACATTCTTCTGACATTCATTACTAATCACATGAAAAAGACCAAAATCAACAACAACTCGAGCCAAGCAAGAATTTGCTGTTGTTGTGCCAACGCCTGATACAGTAGCTCATTCCTCCGTGTCACAGACCATTTCTTCATCATGATGAACATGGACACTATTTTTAGTCAATCCCACATACTCCAATCCAAGAGCAGTTAATACCCTCTAGTACACCAAATGTGTATTAATCCACAGCTGAAAATAGTCCCCCAACAAATGCACTATTTGTTTCTGTTTGAGTAATGGTTGCTAAAAGCGACAGCGTCCTGCTGTTTTCGGAAATGATTTAGCCTTTTCTTTTTTTTTAAAGTCGAAGCAATGTTTGTGACCCAAATCTGAAGATATATTGGGCTTGGAGCACATTCAAACAGTGTAAGGATGTTATTTAATAGAATTTGTTGACAATAAGAACAACAGTATATACTTATTTATACTGACTGTGCTGGTAATAGAGCTCTGGGCAGCAGCTCCACTCAAACCAGACATTTTCTTTGCACTTTGACAAGTGTCAAGTGGCATTTTCACCACCATTGTTCCTCAGACGCTTTCTCTCCATTTGAGCCTTTCTTGACCTGACACTCTGACACCACCGCAGAATCACAATAGCCGTTCGAGGACCTGACAGGATGTCCATCTCCTTGTCGTGCCCTAATTTATCCCATCTCTGGCTGCCCTGAAAATCCTCAGATCAGTGTAAAATACAATCAGCCATCCACTCTGCACCAGGATGTCAGGGCTTATAGTGTGCAACTGCACAAGTCACATTGTAATCATTGCCATGTAATCACTGGATTTAGATGCCTGCTTCCGTCTAGAATGAGCCAAGCGATTTGAAATATCTGATGTGGCAGAAAAATGTATGAATTCTTTCCAGTGTTTACTACGTCACGTCCAGGGTTTTTGTCTCTCATCAAAGCCTGTTCATTGTCGCATCATTTGTAAACATTTAGACTTGCTCCTCCTTTGAAATATTCATCACTCTGTGCTGCACAATGATTGTGGGGCGCTTTGCCTCCATAATTTAACGCAGGCTTGCTGTGGCTATGCCATTGCTATGGTATATTGCTATGGTATGGAAGAAAGAGCCAGCCACATCACAATGGAGCTTCTCACCTTCACATCTCTCTTTCCACTGTAATTCACAGGTTCCCCTCGCAGGACAGCCGTGCACCACAGTGAGAATAAACCAGCTTAGACTGTTGAGTCAGGCAGATCCAGGGCACCACAGTGAGAAAAAAGTATAGCAGTGTGCTCCTGCATGCGATGCCTCTCTGCTCTGCCTTGCTCGCACCCTTCTTTCCAGCAAAACATAGAAACGCTGGATGCAAAAGAGTGAGATGTTGTAAATTGGTACACCCTTATCTCGTCACATTTTCATTTAGAACGTGCCCATGACTGTTGCCTGGAGTATAAACTTGTTCTGAAGCCGATAATTGGGAATTCACCACATAGAGCGTTGCTAGACTGCCTTTTTTAATTACATCTTTAATAGGTTTTCAGGCAAACAAATACAAAAGGTCAGCGTGTAGTAGGACTTGGCTCAGCATTTAAATTCACAACCACAAATTGTTTTTATTATCTTACCTGTGGAGCAGTATGGGGTGATTACCTGTGACTGCCTTCTTCCATTTCCTGTGCAAACAGAACATCTTCTGGTCATCTTCCTCTCAATTTCTGCTCTCTGGTGACACTAATTATCGTCGCAGGGCTATAGCGAGGAAATAATGTTATTGCTTTGACAACCTTCCAGTAGTTTCCACTTAGATGTAGCTTTGTTAAACCTTTGGCTGAGAAAATGGGGAAAACTGGAATTGGATTTAGATAGAGGCAGTGTTCCCAGCTGGTGACAACATCAGTCCAAGCCTCTCATTAGTGGTAATTAGCTGTGTTTAGTGTCACCGCCAATATGTCATGTCTGATGAGAGCTTTTGCTCACAGCAACACTGGAACCACCTGGTCTGAATATTTCTTCTCTCTCTATCCTCTACTAACTGATTACAATTACCAAGCAGAGCAATGAATTACTCATTAAGAAAGTCTAACTGAGTCTAATGAGATCTGAACAGTCTTGTCTCCGACTCGTGTCAGCTCTAGTCTTGTACGTTAAAACTTGTGCGTCTCGTGTAGACACCAGAACGTGGGACGCTGTCTGTCAGACTTCCTCATCTCATCTGTCACATAATGTAGCTGCAGCTTGCAACTATTTCTAAAGGGAAATATGAAGTCTTATTGGATAAAGGTCTGCCCTGTATTGACTGATTTGGTGACCGATTCAAAATGTACCGCAGTGCTGAATCAGAAAAAGCTTCACCTATTATTAAAGGATCAATACGTTGTCAGCACAGGCTCGAGGGAATGTTTTTTGATTGATTGTTCATGTTTGGGAACTACAGCACTTTATCCACTTTGGTGCTGCCTTGTTTCCAGTATTGAAAGACAAGCAGTCAAACAAAACTTCAACAAGTTTTTTTGCTATCGGTGCAGATTAAAGTCTGCCATCATACAATACTGCATTCCCAGTTTGTGTTTCAGTTCCCTTATGGCTGCTCCGCAAGTAAACACTGACTGGAAATTGTGGACTAAAAAGAAAGCGACTTTATGAGATACCCACTTGATTTGACAACAGTTTTGTTCAACTCGACTGAAATTTTGAGCTGGACCCTAGAACGCGACAAGGTCACTTTTTAAAAATAAAAACTACTCTGTCCCTTGTTCGAATTGATACAAATGCAACCCACATAGCCTAATTGTTGTTTTGTTCATTCCTGGTGCCTCTGTTATCTCACTCCAGTGACAAGGGTACCATGCTATTGTTCTAAAAAATGTCCCACCAGACCAGAAGCATTGTTCTGAAAATACACCCTTTGTTATCAAACCTATGTACATAACTGAAATGACTTACGTACTTATTTTAACCCAAACCATGATCTTTACCTAAACCTAACCAAGTAGTTTTGGTCTAAACCACAACTTGGTCCTTTCCTTTGTGAAATCAGTGAGGAAGTACCAAAAACTGCAGTTCCTCCAATGTCCACTTGAGGCTGGCTACAGAACAATTCAATCTCCATAAGTCCCCATGTTAAAATGACTTCACAGCAGAAATAAATATGTTAACAGCCTGGTACAAAAAACGGTTTTGGTCTCTAATTTCCCTGTTCATGACAAAACTGTACTGAGGCTGAATTTTTATATTATTCATCCATTCATATATTCAGATAGCATAATTGGCCACTTTGATTGATGGCTGAGTGCCATTGCAGATGGCTTGTTTGAGCACCCAGGCTTCTTTCAGCCCACCTCAGGCCCACCCCTGTTCAAAATCTTTGCCAATATTTAGATTAGACAGAGGCAGGACTGCTAAGATGGCAGCAGCCAGAGCCACAACACTTTTAAGAAACCTGTGGTTGATGTCACAGATGCAACGTCCATATTTTATACTGTCAATGGTCCAAATACACTAAGATATTAAAGGCAATCACAAAGGGATTTTGTTTTCTGGATAACTGTCGGACAAATGGTCTTTCTGTCCAATGGGCCATTTTTTGGACCACTGGGAGTTTCAGAATAATGAAAAATTGACAAATTAACAGCCTCCATCCATGATTTGTATGATGTATGATGGTGAACCCAAATGCTACTTCTCAGATGGTGTGATAATCATACCCTCCGAGCAGCTTTCCCCCCAAGTGAACAGCAATTTTCACAGGAAGACATTTTGACATGAAAAGCACAGGTGTGACTATAATGTTGGCTGATTTCCATTTTGCTGCTTCAGTTTCAGGGTACTGGCAGTGTGACAGCGAGTCAGCACTGTCACACTGTCATGACTTACTGGGACACTTCAAAATGTCTGCTGTGAAAAGGGCTGATTGCCTTGTTAACTGATACTGTAGGTCAATCGAGCATCAATAGATCAACGTGACGGTGCATTTTACAAACGCCCCTCAGAGAGAGTACACGGCATAGCCTGTTGCAATCGCACACCATGAAATTTGAATTCGTTATGATAATTACAGATTAAATATTTCTACAGAGAGAGGGTTGTTTTGAATTTTTGAATAAAAATAACCTCCCTAGCACGAGGACTGTGGATTTTCTTTACACTGTAGTTGCATCAAGAAAACTTCACAGTCAGTATTCATACTCTTTAAGTACATTCAGGCATGTGAGTAAGAAGAGATCAAACCCTGTCCTTGAAGCTTAATGTTCACTATGTATGCATAAGAAAAACTGTCTAGAGGATTGCTTTTTTTCACCATGGCGACAGACTAAACATTGGATTGGAAGCTGGCTGTAGATCAAGATCAGCCTTTTTGGCTCTGGAGGCATGAAACAGGAAACAGGAAAGGAGTTTCACATGATGCTGCATAAGACCGTCCCCTCTGCTGAAACCTGAAACTTGTGTTGTTGTGTCCCCGGCTGCAGCCCCTTTGTCAGCCAGATTTAAACACAAAGAGCAGCGGATGTGTGAGCACACTACATCCACAAGCCAAATGGGTGCTGCCGACTGTTGATAAATGATAACAATCTGCTAAAATGATTGTTTTGGTTCGCTTGACTTTGCAAATATTCAGCTTTAAACTGGTGTGTCGCATCTACAGTAGATCTACTCGGGCTGCTTTGGCTCAGACACAGTAAAAGTCAAACTGAGGGGGTTGTTAATGACTCAGTCACTGCAGAGGCTTTTGATATAAGCCATTATTAAAACAACATAATCTGTGTGTGACTGTCGTGCCCATTCATCTTGACTACATTTTGAGTTTGTCGACAATAAACCTTGTTCTCAAAGTATTTTCCTTCCAGCTGCAGTCTGCGAAGCGACAGTGGAGTAGAGCTGAAATTTGAAAGAGTGATGAAGCTCTGCGAGAGAAAGGGAGACACTGTGGGGCTCTATGCGACATTATTCAGAGGCTGTCTTCTGTATTAAGCCAGACTGAGCAGCCGTCGGCTAGCCACAGGCCCAGGAGAGAGCAGAGAAGGTATGCAAGATGGAGACAGGTGGGAGCAGAGGATTTAGAGCTCCTCATATCTCCTCTCATCTATTCCTTCCTCTAAAGAGCAATCTGTCACATCCCAGGAATGAGCTGCCTGTTCTTCCGCTGTCTCATTAACCTCTTGAACTCTCAGTTTCCCTCCATAAATGTACTTAAAAAACATCTTTTGGCTGTATATAATAGTCTCTATCTCCTTGTTCCAACACTGAGTTGAAGCTAATTGATTCATACACTGACTCATCTGAAGAATCCCAAGTTTTCCTGGTATGTGTTGAATATATTTGTGCTATTTTGCTATCCTAGGACACCTTTCTTTATATTTCCACAAAGTTGATTTCTCAACTGTAAAAAAAAAAAAGGTGGTGTCACCTCTGCTGCTTTTAAACTGTAGATATATATATATTTTTTGTAATGAAGACCCTTATTTACTCTTACATCCCCCAGAATGCCCTTCATTCGCCCCCGGTGAACTTTCTGCTTTCAGCTGAATTTAATGTTAACATGATGAAAGGCTTTCGAGGAAAAAAAAAAAAAAGTGAGGAGTCATTCACCTTACTCAAAGTGCAACGTGTTCTGTGGCTGCATATTATTCTGATCTATTGAGGCTGCTGTTGGTGGAAAACACTGTGCCTGTGTATCCTCTGCAGTTGATTTTTCTCTGTATGATTGTAGGTGTAAAGTGGTGGGTCTGCAGAGAAGCTCCTATTTTTTGATTCTGACTCAAAACCCTTACATCCACTGTTGATGCTTCTTATTCTGTCAGTCTTCACCATAGCAGAGCTGGAAATGTCTCGTGATGCCATGTCGTCTTTGTTGGGCCTGTTATCTTAACGGAGAACATATAAAATACATCGCCTGCAGCTGTTTTGTTTAAGAAGATTCGTCTGACGATATTCCACATTTTGCACTCCCATCAAAAGACCATCGATGGCTTGATCCTGCTAACGAGTATTTTCTGTGCAGCCAGAGCCTGATATAGTTTATTCCACTGTGCCATAGACCATCACTGTCAGAAAAAACTAGTAAATACACATGCTTGCACTGTGTGACATCCACGAACATGGCACCGATTCAATCCCACATACACCTTCCTGCTGCTGTAAATACTCATAGCACACTGAATCCCACACGAATGCACCATTTTCTCTTCTTTAAGTAACATATGCTTGAAACTATGCTGCTCAGTTTTAGTCTCATATTCATGACCCATTTTTTAATGACTTACATCTTCAGTAGTAACCAACGGGTCTCTGGCTCAGAGCCACAGGTCAAAAAGTGTTGAGAAATGAACTAATACATTCTTGGTTTTGGTCTTTTTTTGTTGGATTTGTTGGCAATAAGAAAAATATGACATCAGTTTTATGCTTTATGTTGTATGTTGTGCATTCCTACTGTTCAGGAAAGAAACACAACTTGAACTCCACAAGTCACCTTTAAAATGATCATCAAGTATGCACAAGTGAGTCAGTCCTTTAGGGCTGCGACTAACTGTTTGCATTATTGATGGATTTTCTGATTATGTTCTTTAATTTAGTCTGTAACATGTCAGAAAACAGTGAAAAACATTTCTTAGAGCCTTAGGTGACGTCTTGTTTTGTCCAGTAGTCAGTCAAAAGTCTTACAATATTCAGTTTACTTTCATGTATTACACAAAAACTTAATTTCTGATTAATGATTTGGTTATCAATATAATGCTTGATTAATTTTCTGTCAATCAGCTAATTGTTGCCCTTGCAGGTGCCTTGTAATAATCTAACCCACAGTATTTTAGAGCATGCCGTTTTGTTGACTCTGCTTTTGTCTTTCCTGCCAGATTAAGTGAGATTAATCTCATAACATACTGTCCTCTGGGACTGACAGAAACTGATATTTCTGACTTATCGCAAACTAATTCTGCATTCTGCAGGCACCTTGTGAATCGACAGACGGGCTGTGTTCCTTCTGCAACGCTGTTGAAGACAACCAGTGTTGGTGCAGTGTTAGCTCCATATGTCTGTCTTGTTTTTGTTGTCTTCCTATGCATCTGTGCGTGTGTCCCCTGCTATTACTTTTGGTATTTGAAAATCCAGATGGATTAATGCAATTAGATGTAATATGCTAATACCTAAATGTCAACACATTGCCTTCTTTGGCTTGAGCTCCCATTTCGTTGCCGCTGTCTTGTCTGCCTGAATTGGCTCATCTCGGTCTGAACATGGACCATTGAGTTTCTCTCATTAAAGAGAGGACGGCTACTGTTCTCCCTTTTGTCTGGATCGACATTAGCTACCGTGTTTTCTGTTTACAGTGTTCAAACGTCAAGCTTCAGTCACGGCCTCTTTTAATTGCTCCACATGGGTGGATGATGCAGCTTTGTGTCCTTTTATATAAAGAGCCGGTCAGCTGATTTACCTTAAATAGTATTATCTGTATTAGAAACTCTCTTTGTTCATTCAGCAATGCGTCTCCTCCGCTTTGAAGCAGTCTGATATTTTCAATGTAACTAGGGAAAACATTTTGATTGAATGGGGACCCCAGCCAGCGAAACAAAAGACAAGGACACAGAGTGAGAGGAAGTGATGCGTAGGCTTGTCATCTTCTGTAGTTTCACTCTCTCTCCGGGGAGCCAGTTAAACACACATCTGAACCACACTATTCACGCGGCTCAGAGTTGGAGGCAGTGGGCTGCAAACAATGAGTAACATTTGGGAGCAGTCATTTTACACAATCAACCCAGTACACGAGTTGCCAAAATGGGAGGCATAACTCACTACGGAAGGCGTTTGAAAATTTGTTTATGAATATGGCCACTTTAGAGAGCAAATTTATGGCCTTTATCTAAATGAGGATTTATGTGTGACTATCATCCGTTGTGTTAGTAACGCAGATGTAACTCGGCAGCACGTCATGATTTCTGAGCTGCAAATGTTGTTGCAAGGCTCCTGTGCGTTATTTCATTATTTTTTAATTAAGTCTTGCCTCCTTTGTCTCTGGGGGTCAGAAAGTGATTGCTATGCTTGTCTGGATGTCCTGAAATTTAAACTATGTTCCAGTCTGGCAGCAGCTCTGCCTCAGCTGGTGGTGGCGAGGCAGGTATTTTTGCCCTCGGCAGCATGAACTGCTTTGTGATGTGAAAATTGCTGCAGCTTCCAAGAAAGGACAGATGAAAGGTTACCACAGACACATTATATACTTGTGCCTCCCAACCCACTTTTGGCATCGTCCAAAACAGTGTCCTTGATAGAGACTGACACAAAACATGTGTTTATGTACTATTAATATTACCATTATAATTATCTTCTAGCTACAATGACCTGAGAGCTGATGGTAAAATGTGGTTTTATGTGATGGGGGAGAGAGGCGTATGTGTAGATTGATGCCGTGACATGTTACAGTATGAAATATATTTTTATTTCACTGTGTATTTTAAAAGCAAAGAGCATATTTGCATAAATTACAATTTCAGTGTGCATTAAAACATCACTGTCCTGCTAAATGTTTCCACGTTGTGCCATAGTTTGAATTTATTAACTTTTTTATTTATTCAACTTATTAGAAGCTACATTTCTGGCTTTTGTTGGCTGCTTTAGGGCAGCGGAAGATATAAACCCAACACTGACATATTATTACCTTTTTATGGTGAATATATTAAGAGTGTTGTTTATTAAAAACATTAGGCCAGCATTTTCCCACAATATAGTTCCTTATTGGGAGTTTTGTGTCTGGCAGTCTGATAAATATTCACTCTGCTTTTAGCTCTGTTTTTGGTCTTAACCATCTCCTGAGGGAAATATCTGAGTCTTTATAACTGCTGAATGCTTCGCTGTGTTCACCAGCTAGTCTCTAGCTGTGTCTGTCTACTGTTTGGTGCTGAGCAGGTAGTATACTGTGGGTTAATCAGACCTTCTTTTTTTTTTTTTTGCTGAAAACAGCTTCCTGCTGCGTCTGAAAATGACACTCATGAGAGTGGTGAGAGTGAACCAAATAGTGAAGATGCAAGCCCAAAAACTAGCACTAATGAACTGGAAAGGTGCTACAATGTTCTTGAGAGCTGCTACACATAGTCATTTGATTGTTTGTCTATACAAATCTAATCTAAATGTTGGTTATAGCAAAAAAAAATAAAATCAAAAACTTGATTTGTCATTCTCTCCAGCCTGCTATTTTGTCATAAATAATGAAAACAATTTTCTGTGTTTTTTCCTCTCCCTTCAGGCAAGTATGTCTATCAGCCCATGACCAATGTGTGCCAACTGCCTAGCACAGCTGTGCCTCCTGCTGGGACAGAGTACACTAACACCATGGACCTGTCCCTCTCTCTGGCTGAGCGCTTCCTAAAGCTTGCCCCCTGCTTCCAGTCCCCGCCTCACTTGGAGTCGCCCAAGTACTGCGTCATCGCGGATTTGTTCGTAGACGACTACATCGTGAAACGCATTAACGGAAAGATGTGCTACGTGCAGCGCCCACCGCCTCCCTTACCGGAGCCACCTCATCCCCCTACACCTCCAACACCTGCTCTCTCTACGCCTCAGATGCCCCAAAATCCCACTCAGCCCCGGCAACCAGTGAAGCCAACACCGCCAACCCAGCACACACCTGCACCCGCACCTGTGCAGCCAGTGCAGCAGGTGTACACTGAACACAAACATCCCTCCCCCGTGGATAAGATAAAAGGCCCTAAAATGGATCACTGCTCCTCTCCTTCCAGCTCCGAGGACTCTGGCATCAACGCTCTAGGTCTCCACTACCTGGAGTCCTGCGAGGAGGAGAGTGAGGAGGAGGAGGACGACGAGTTGAGCACAGACGGGAACTCCAGCCCCGGCAGCCTCTGGGATCAGGATGATTGTTCTCTGCTCTCCCCCTCCAAGTCTATGATAGAGATCATTGAAAAGATCGAAACAACTGTGTAAGTGACACAACAGCGACATAGACGCCAGCTGTGAGGGAGCACGATCCACAGAGCCGCATCATATTACATAGAATAACACTGGAGGTTTTTATTCTACATGGACCAAGAGGACACAAGCCCCTCTCTAACGCTTCAGCAGGGCTTGGCCGGGTTGTTTGGGATTGAATTTGTTTTCCTGTAGGCTCACACGCAGCCTCTCCTTTGTCCACATCCCCTGCATGGACTGAATTTCTAGAAATTATTATGATACAGGAGAAATAGGAAGCACAGAAATATCAAGCACATGCACAGTGGACCAAATGGACCGATTACCTGGTAATTATACAGTGACGAATCTGAAATACATAATGAAACTATAATAGGTGCACGTCCATCAGAGGAAAGACTTTTTTTTTCTGATACTTCCTTTAGGTATGTATTACTGGAGCTAAATTATATATGAGTAAAGGTGGTATGAGTAGGTTTTGTTAAGATAATGAGCAGTTTAATTGTTAGCCTTCTCCGGCAGGACAATCTGGCAGTCAGACTTAATCCTAATTCAGCTTTTGAGAGTCAGATAAACCTGCCATTTTCTTGTTCTCTGGTCAGTGGCTCCACCCACACACATTAATAATTCTGACACTTCAGCATATTAAGTACAAGGCCAACTACCTCTCATGGGCCTTAAGCACATCAGCCTTTTTACCCGTTAATTACTCAACTCCAAGCTGCAGGGACACACCTGCTTTTATCACATTAATAACACAGTTTGTCTGCACTTTACTGCCACCAACACGAGCGGTAGGCAGGTAGGTAGGTCAGTGTTTGACAATCAAGAATTACACCGAAGCACATTCCTATACTGTACCTGCCAGCGAGAACCAATGATACTCTTTTAGCTTCAAAAAAAAACAAAACAAAAAAAAAAACGTTAACACATTGTTCTGACCAACTTTTCTGGTCAAGCTGCACTGAACTACAGTGCTGCTCAAGGTTAAATGGGACGTTAAAACATTAAAACATGAACACTTGCATTGACCTCTATTAGCAGCCGAGAAATTGAATAGCATGGAAGTTTCCCTGGCAGAGTTACAATGACAAATGTAGGAGTCACGTCGTCACGGCAGAAACTAGTAAAACACCTAGTGAAGAGGGAATATATCTAATATATATATACATATAAACTTATATAATAATAAAACTGCATTGTTATTTGCTTTTTGGCCTTGACGGTGAAATGTCTTGTGATGCCAGCTGAAAAGGGGGAGTGTGGGAAAGTTGTGCAGGATAGGCTAGTCTAATATGTTACAGTTATTTTGTGCTAGGGGGGCAGAAACATGTCACTTAAAGCACCTTTAAAAGGAGATTTAAGGATGGAAAAGGATGCTGAATAGGTGTTGTGATGTTGTAATGGACATGATGTTATAAGAAATACACTCAAATATAAAATTAGTGGGACAGCCCCTTATTAGTCAGTTAGTAAAATGAAGATGGGCTGGGTCTTTTTTTTTTTAATGTTTAAAGAGTTTGGTTTTTTTTCCCTCCTGGCGAGTTATCTGCAAAAATCACTAAAATATTCACAGATATGTATTGCTACAATGCTACACTAGATGTTAAAAACAAAAAAGTCATTTTGCATGACTGCATTCATTTGCAGAAGTCCCTCATGTGTTGGAAACCAATTTAACAAATTTGTGATTCAGAGTGTTCACAGAGCGGACAAATCCTGTATCTGTTATTCAAATAAAATGTTTTTTATTCAGGGACAGCCCTCGACATTACACCGAACACGGTCCCTCTTAATGCCGTTAGAACATGTCCTTTTGTTCTTATTATTGTTATATTATTTTCATATGAATAAATCTTAATGAAACTCACTTTTTTTTTGTCCTCCATCTGTTTGTCTTTTGTAGCTGGTGGTTTGAAGCGTGTGAGAATTTTCCTGCAAAAACAAAGTTTATATCTACTTTGAGGCGCATTCAAACTTCCTCCACCTGACACGCGGATGAATAATGCTCTCCAGAGATTGGGCGGGATTGCAAAGTAAACCAAGAGATACACTAAAACTGAGTCATTGCTTTAGCTGTGGTTGTTTGTCTCCTCTGACATGGAACAATGTTCTTTTGTTTTTGTTTCTCACATTCCCTCCTCTGTAACCTTTGCTTTCTCACATTGTACTGCGTAGAAAAACTAAAAGTGAAATAAAACCAAAACAAGTGGAAGAGTTCGGACTGGGGAACATTAAAATATGACCTGTGCCTCAGTTTTAGTATTGCATACAATTATGATGTAAGAAATACAATACAGGTTAGAAACAAGCCTCTCCACCTCTGACCCCCATGCTTCCTTTTATTGATCCACACCAGCGATAGATTGCAGAGTTCTGCCACATCCCCTGGGTCCCTTTTTTTTCCCTCTACACTTTATCTAGCAGCTGATTTTATGAGAGCCTATGCAAGTGTCTCTCTCACCTTGATTTCAAGCCCTGATTGATTTCTCCATGCTTCTCCTTTCCCTCTGCATTGTGCCTATCGATTATTTGTACCCCGTCAGCGCGGAGAGAAAACCATGGCCCGGCTGAAATGCTAATCAGTTTATATAAATGTACGTTCATTGTTCTGCTCGGTCATGAAGGAGTGTGCAACTGCCTGTCTGGATGACAACACAGAGTGAAAGAAGGGAAGGAGATGAGGAGAGCTGAGTAAAATAGAGGAAGGAAGAGAAGATGGTAGAATGATAGAAGAAGAGGGAAAAGATTAAGACGAGAGAAGAGAAGGAGAGACAACAGAAGAAGAGAAAAAACAAGGAGAAAAGAGAAGGGACAAAGATAGAGGAGAGAAGAAGAGATGAAGAGTCGAGACAAGGCGAGAAGAGAAAAAAAGTGGGAGTCTACGGAGGGAGTGCAGCGACAGGCGGAGGAGAGGAAGATCAATTAAAAGGATGATGATGCAAGCACATGTAAAGTCTTTGGACGGACTGCATGCATGCGCGAGCAGGCACTGGTGGTGGCGTGTAGTTCAACATTTTGAAATGATTTCAGTGTTTTCAAAAGCTACAGACAGATTTTGTGAAGAGATTGCTGTTATTGTTAATCCCTCGCAGCAAAGTCATTCAATTGGCAGGCACCTTGTGCTCACAAACTCACTGACACACACACACACGCAGAGGAAGATACACACCAAATCAAAAAACGCCCTTGCACAAGGACTCCTTCACAAGCACGGTTGGCACAGCGTGAGTCACGAAAGCTTTTGATGTGCGTTCAGCCACATTACCTTCCTAAGGAGCTTTCTTTTTCTAATTTCATA
Source organism: Protonibea diacanthus (assembly GCA_028641955.1). Lineage (NCBI taxonomy): Eukaryota > Metazoa > Chordata > Actinopteri > Sciaenidae > Protonibea > Protonibea diacanthus. The sequence goes on along the minus strand of CM053986.1, from coordinate 17,496,911 downwards.
CAATTGCATTCTCTCTCCAGAGACCAGTTATTAAACCCAAATACTCACAGGAGATTTGACGAGACAAAATGAAAACATGGAGTACCAGCAGTGTCTCACCTGAGTAAGAGGAGAAGAATTAGGAGGAATCAGCTAAACATTTTTGCTCTGTTGGACCATATACGTGATGGCATGTCGGGCAGGCAGCTGTGGCTCAGTAGGTAGAGCTGGCTGTCCACTGGTCAGAAGATAGGTGGCTCCAGTTTGCATGTCCAAGTGTCCTTGGTGAAGATATCGACTTGAATTGTAGCCATCAGCGTGTGAATGTGAATAGATCCCAAACTATTGCAGCCAATGCTTACCAATGTATGAATAAGTGTTACATGTTATACGGTATGGAGTGCAAAGTCCATAAAGTCCGTAAACATCCTCCTAAAACTAAAACTATTGTTTTTATCAATTTCTTGGTGTCAGTATTATTAATACTTGGTGGGTAACAGGTAATGTTTTACTTAAATTTAGCCTCACTGTGCACAAAGAGATGCAGAAAACAACATGAGACAGTGGATCAAGTGCTGCTAAGTGCCTGACATTGAGCTGTTACAGAAGCCTATGTGTATATACTGTACAATGCATATTTTTACTGTAGCTACTGCACAGAGAGCTTCTCTCATCTATCTATCTATCTATCTATCTATCTATCTATCTATCTATCTATCTATCTATCTATCTATCTATCTATCTATCTATCTCTGGCATCATGTATAAATGGCAAAAACATGTTGTAACAGCCATGCACCCAACCACCGTTACATACTATAATAAACTCACCTAGTAGAGTTTTATTGATGCACATGGTACATCAAATATGACACAGTGCCCTCTAAGGTTCCCTTCCAGTGGGCAAATGACAGTGCAGTGTCATATAGGCTGTCCTGCATGCTAGAAAAGTTTGCTTTATGTGCTCTCTTGTTAAATAGTTAATAGAGAAGTGTAGAAGTCTTAAGTCAAATAATAAAACTATTTTAATCTAAACCGGGGACTGGAACAATTTTATCATAAATGCATCAGGACTTCCTGCATGCTGAGCCCCTATTTTTCATGCCTGCCCACCACTGTGTCCATAAGCTTATAAACGTCACATAAACGTCACATGAACGTCATACAGTTTAAATGTGCTTAAATCTGGAACAAGCTGATACAGAATATATACAGTATGTGATACTGTCGAACAGAGTGGAACAAGACATTTTTCTAACTTCAAAGCTACTGAAAGGGAAATTAAAGTGAGAACCAGAAGTTAAGGGGTTAATGTATTTTATAATTTGACAGTGACAGACCATGAAAATCCATATCAGCTTCCTACAGGGAACCAGCACTATATTGCAGGCAGACAGCTTCCTCATATAGCCCGTCTCTAATCTGAGACATTCAGAGGCAGACTCCAACAGCAGCACTTCATTTCCAAAGGGCCATTTATATGTCCAATTTACAGCATAATGTCCCTGTGATTGGCCTGATGCAGGTGCCGTACAGGTAACAGGGGAACCCACCAGCAGGCTGCTGATAAACAATCAGACACATGGCTTTGCCTCGGCCATGCTCGATGCGTGATGGGTTTCTGATAAGCTCTATAAACGCGAGTGTCACCTGGAGTGCAGCTCTGCACTCCCTGCCTGTAAAATATTCATTACTTTTTTTTTTTTCTGTCACTGTCTGCCCCCGTCTTTGAAATGGTTTTAGAGCACTCTTTCCTTTTTAGACACATGAGCGTGACTTTTTTTTTTTTTTTTCCCCGCCAACTCCAGACAACAGCTTCAGGCTTCAGCGTCGGTAAACAGTGCTGTGTTTGAAAGTGTTCCCTTTTTGTTGCTTATAGCTACTAGGTGATTCATCCTTTCACTACCTCTGGTGAAAAGCCTGCGAGTGCTTCTTTTTTTTTTTTTTTTTTGTGACGGTAGAATGACTCACAGCGGTATTCCTTAATGCGATTAGTTGGCTTTGTTGCTGAGAATTTGTCTGCATTAGATGATGATTGTGAAGTTAGAGAAAGTACCGGATGGATGATCACATTTGCACATAAAATTCACAACACCTTCTGCACTTTTAACATTTTTTGACTTTTCCTTTTCTCATTCAAGCACTGATGAAGATTACATTAAATTAAATTCACATTTCTATATAATATTTCTCATGAAACAAAAGCTATTGCCTTCATACTTTTATGTAGCTTTCATAGTTTTGATGGCGTCCATTAGCAGAGCAATAGCGTGATTTTTGTGCACCGAGGGAGAGTTTGGATCCATCTTAATCGCATCAAAGAGTCAGAGGATGTCGGAGGATGCCTGCACTTGCTTTCAACTTGAAAATGTCTGCTTTTAAAATCTTTAAAATCTTTTCTCCAAACACTTTTATCCTCTGTGTGCTTTTGATTTTCAGAACAGTAACTATTGTTGTTCAAAATGGGACGATGCATCTACTGTCTAAGGTTGGAACGCGCATGCTTCTTTTACTTTTATCTGAATGAGCAGCGCATGAAAAGAAGTGATTTATTTTGAAAGGACTGAGTCATAGAAATTGAGCTTAACATCAGCGGGATGTGTTCTTGCCTTACTGAGCATTTTATTAAAATATCAAACATGATGAAAAGTGAGTAATTTGTGTTCTTTTCATCCTCACATTGAACTGAAAAAAACCCACAAAGCACACAAGTCCCCATTTCAAAGGTCAGTACAGCTAAAACCACTCGAAGAATTCATCAAAAGCCGACGGCCTGAGCAGGGAGCTTACAATCACTTGAACTCTGAGGACACACAAACAGCGTGTCAAATCAAGTACCCAAGCCTCACACGCACAAAAACTCTCCATTCATGAAATGATGGAATTACAGAGAAATTACAGATGTGACATTAAGAGGCTGTAGCATCATAAAACACTATTTTCTTTCTGTCTGTGCCTGTTGAAGGCTGATTAGTATCCCTGTCTACATTCACATGATTGATATCGCGCCGGTCCTCTCCCACAACTCTTTGAGCAGATGTGGCTCTCATCTGTGAGAGTATTTTATAATGCTGCCACTCAAAAAATTGCATTGTTTCCCTCAGTTTAATACTTTCTAAAGGGTTGCCCAAAATAGAGGGAGAGAACTAGGCCAGTGCTGGACCCAGATTGCTTCTAGCAGATATGAGTGAAAAAATATGGGACGTAAGCTTTCTTAATCTAAATGCCTGCTGCCTGTCAACCATAAAAAACATTGGTTTCAGGGGAATTATTGCATTATGAGATCTTAGCCATGATGGCGCCCCAGGACGAGCTTTGTGGGTCCATTAATGTGCGCGCATATCTTGAAGGAAAATGTCCTCAGAAACACTTTACCCTTTAACTCAAGAATGAAAAGTAATAATAAAACTTCTAGAAACTTAAAGACTCTTTATATCGCCCATATTCAGTATTCGGAAACGTCACAGTGAGTAACTTTCCATCTAAACGCACGTAATAAAAACTTGTTTCACAGGTGATTGGTGCTAAACTGAGCAGCTGCTGGCTGTAGCCAGAGGAGATTGGTGTGGTTACCAGTTGCGTACACTTCAATCATGACTCTATGAGGCTATTCTTGGGCTTTTTCTTATTTTTCTCTGGACGGCTGAAGTAGCAGTACATCCACACCAACCTTTGAGTTGCATCTAAATAGAGGACATTACACCTACACTACACAGTGAGAGCGTGGGTGAAAATTAAAGGTTTTGTTCTGGCCTTAAATCATGCACAACAGCAAAACAACATGTCAACAATCAACTAAGAATACAGAATATTTTAACTCCAAACGCACATCAATGTCCACAAACAAATAACTGCAGGTTAGCCTGATGCTGACAATGAAAAGCAGAATCTTCCAACAGCGAGACATCTAATTGTGACCAAAACCAGGTGCACAACATCACCAGCTCAGCAGTCGGAAATAAGACAGCCTAATTTGTGTTTGAAAAGAGGCCTGGCAGTGTATGTGTGTGTGTGTGTCCCAAAGACGAAGAAAAGGTGGAGGAGGAGGAGGAGGAGGAGCATCTAACAGACACGTCTGATTAAGCAGTGTGTAAATGGACCTACTGGCTGGACCAGATGAGGACCAGCAGATGGTTTTCCACACGGAGTGATTGTATGTGCGAAGCTGAAGCCCCTCGAAAACCTCGTCAACTAGCAACACAGCATGGCCCCCTTGCCCCGGCCCCGCTCCCATTGCCTTCACTAACACCATTAGCATGTAAATGACAGCTGAGCCCCTTCGCCTGTGGGTGCTGATTGGCTGCACCAGACCTCCATCTTCTCGGTGCATTAATATCATTTTCTTCATTGTTGTGGGATTATGTGGGGGTGGGTTTCGGTTGTAGAGTGGTCAGGTGGGCTTGACGGTATGAATATCAAAGGTTGTTGTGTTGATTCACGCTCACATCTAAAGGATTAAGGGGGAGCAGGGTAGGAGGACCTGCTCCCTCAATGACATTTCTAGGTTGCGAATATTGTTTCTTCAACACAACAGCACACAGGAGAGATACGGTCACATTTATGATCGAGGAAAATGAAAGTGAGAGACAAACAGTTAACAATGTGACTGAGTTTGTACGCAGGTTGCTTTTTTTTTTCTCATTTATTCAGGGTCATGTGGATGCTGCATCTTACATTGTTTGCTCATCTTGAATCGACAGGAAATTCTTCAGTCCATCTGTATCTTAGAAAAGTGAAAAAAACATATGTTCATGTTCACAGGAAAAGCACGCTCTGATGGAGGTCATTCTTTCAGTGAAGTAGAAACATACGCAACAGTACATTTTTGAACAAATGCACGCAACAACACAACAAAGGAAAAGTGATACACAAAACCCCTTTTTGTTCACAATACATCCATGTACAACCAGTACTGTGCAAACAACCTTTTTCATATCTATTTATTGTACACTGTACATGCATTGTACCAGATGTAGCTAAAAGCTTATTTCATTTTCTTCTGTAGTCCACAGTACACAAACTCAGTCAATTAAGTGTTCTTTTGGAGAGGTAACTCAAAGAAACAAGCCTTTGTTTGCATTGTTGGCAGCAGCCAGTTAGATTAGCGTAGCATGGATGTTAGAAACTGGGATTCATGCAATTTAGCGCCTCCAGTTTCAGAGTGCAGTACCACTGTGGTAAACAACAGCTGTGCACATGTATTTGTTCTGATCACATTACTTATGTTCAAAAACTAGAGACCAACAACAGAAGACATAGCAGCCAGGTAATATTACATATTTCCCCGACAGCAAGAAGCCCAGCTCGGCGTCTGTCTTTCAGCCTTTTATTTCACGGAGCTCTCGCTAACGACTAAAAGTCAGTACCAGATTTTCTCTTGATTTTCTCTTCTCTCTTCCTCCTCCAATGCCCCCTTTGGTCTTTTTGCCTCTGTCATTATGTCCATAGAGGCTGCTTAGCCCAGTTACATTGCCCAACTTCAGTTCTTGCACAACATCAGCTCAGCTCCCCGTCAGCATTCGCCCTCAGCCTGGACCTTAAAACTTACTCTTGCCGGTGGTTAAAACTCCTGTGGCACAAACACTAACGCTTTCCTGGTGTTCTGAACTCACAGTCAGCCCAGTTAACAAACTGTGCTAACATTGGCTAACAGTAGCTATAGTTCTTAAAAGTTTACTGTCCATCAGGAAACTCTGTAAATCAGTTAGCGTTGAGGCGCAGCAGTCGGAGCAGAGAGGAAACCAGAAAACATTTTCTCCATAAAATATGATCCAGTGTCAATAAAATCAGTGAACGAGTTGGTGGTGTGCAAAGTAGTGCTGTAAAGTTCTTATGTACTTCTTGCAGGTTATTGTACTCGGAGCACAAAGTTACATAGCGCAGAAACAGACATAGAGGGTGCAGAATGGGAATGACACATGATCAGTGTAGCCTTGAAATAATAATAATAATAATGTGTTTTTTTGTTATATCTTGTTTGTTTAGCAGAGCAGTTACTTTCTGTAACTGCATATCCTCATCTGGGTCGCGGGGCGGCTGGAGCTGATCCCAGCTGGCATTAGACGCGAGGCGGGGTACACCCTGGACAAGTCACCAGTTCATCGAAGGGCTGACACAGAGAAACAACAAACCATTCACACTCAAGTTCCAGAAAGCAATTATATTTCAAAAATATCACACAATTTCCTTTAAACAGTTTAAACAGTAGGCCACGCTTTGAGGGTACATAAATCAACGCGCACTAATATGCTGCAGCTCAGCCCATTTGCTTTCTGATATAATTAGTACAGCGATAGCAAATCTTGACAAATTGTTCCCACTTTTGGTTTACATAAACCTCAAATATACATTGCAGCAAGGCCGATGAGTAGGTTTACACTGTGAACGCATCATTCCAGTCTCCAGTCATACATCTTCACCTGCAAACAACAACAGCATTGTTGTTCTGCATTCAGCTGTTGTTGATTCCTCCACCTTCGACCAGTTTGTCTTTATTTCCCGCTCCATTTCCCGGCTCTGTTTCTCTGTGTTTGCTCCTCATTTTCGTGCAGCACATTGAGCCTTTTGAGCACAATTACAATAGATTCGATTAATTGCTGACTGTTAGGCAGGCATTTTTAGCCAAAGGGTGCAATGCTCCCTTAACCAAAATAACAGGCACGGGGCCGCTGAGGCATATCCAAATACAAATAACAGGCACACAGAAAAACTTAATGAATATCACACCCTGCATACACCCACCCCTATCCAAAAACAAACACACAAACTGTTCAGCTGGAGAGTAGTTAGGTTAATAGTTTTTTTTGTATAAAAGGCAACATTTATATTTAAACATTTTTGATCTCATCTCACATCTTGATGCATTTTCCTTTGATTTTACTCTCATCCTGAGCAGGAGTGCAGTTTATGCACCCCTGACTGTGTCCACCCTGCTGCCCGTGTGTTCAATCATCAGGGTTATATGAGTTAGACGATAAACAAACTTTGTATTCTTTGTTATTTCTATAATTAAGCCTGAATTATTTAGTGACGTTCTGAGCAGGTATTGATGTGAAGTTACTTGGGTAAATTAATGTATATTTCATCTGAGAGAAACTCGACTATTTTTTTTTTTTATCTCAGGTATTTTTATTGAATTTTACACGTATCATATCGCATATCACATACACACACATATGCTCATACAGTGTACATTTTTCAGAGTGATGCAACACAAACATAAACATCCCTCCCCTCCCAATAGCCACCCCTACAAACATACACACGAATGATTCCTGAGGAGTATTGTAAGAAACTGCTGGAATTCAAGTATTGAATTGCAAGATAGATAAATAATAAAAATAAAATAAATAAATAAACAAACAAGATGAAAAGATAAAAAAAAATAAAGGTAAATTGACTGATACAGACTGTGTGACTAACAGACAAACAAAGAAGCAAAATGGAAAGAGGGGCAGATAATTCACTTTGACTAACTTGACTCTATTTTCAATGATGTTCGCAACTCTCAAGGTTTTTCTTCCTTGCATTAACCACTGAATAAAAAGTGTGTGCGAGTGTCAATGAGTTCAGGTAGCTTCTAGAATACAGTACCATAAGTTTTTCTCAGCGAGTGCCTCTGTCCTTCACTGCTCCGAGCTTTCTGTGGCTGCACTAAATTATTTAAGAGACAGCAGTCATCTCTGAGGAAACCCAACAGACTCTCCCCTGTGTCCCACGAGCCCAAGAAGAGGCAGACGGGTAGCTGGGGCACCGCTGTCGGAAATAACATGGCATAGAAATTTGGCAGTAGTGGCTTTAGCACCCGGCTGGTATCTGGTTCAGAGTCTCTTTCTGCCAATGAAGCCTGTGATAACAGTCGAGTAGAGTGAAGGTTTCCAAGCAGATGTGCTGATGCCAGGCAGGAACAAAGGCCTCTTCTTTTGGTTTGGTGCAGGATCACAGTAAAGAGGACGTGTGTGTGTGTGTGTGTGTGTGTCTAAAGAGCATTTCAGAGTGGTGAGCACAGAGAGGCCCAAACAAAAGAAGCTCAGTACTCGTCTCAACCTCTGCTGCCTTTTGGCTCGCTGCCAGCGCTCCCCTCTTCTCCACGCGGAGATGCCTCTCCTCCATGGAAAGTGACAGTCCATCATTCCTCATCCTCAGGCATGACCAATCAACCCGAAGCAGAGTGATGGATGTTCACTGAGTCCTCTCACTTCTGCTCCCAGCACCTCACCAGTTCAATCTTTTGTCATCCACATATCAACCAGCAAAACCATGTGTGGAGAACAATAGTCTTTGTTGTTTTTTTTTTTGCCTGTATTCACCTGAGGAAATACCACAGCACATATATTTGCACCTTAAATTGCTTGACACGCGCCCACACACCCAAACAAGCACATGGCAAAGTTATGCTTTCTGCAGAATGATCAATAGATTCAGAGAATTTCTGCACTTGATCTAGTGCAAAAAGGTCTAGAGAGGGAGCTCTTCATTGTACTTTCTTTAGCCCCCAGCTAAAACCCTCCCGGGTACAAAAACTGCACGGTGCTCTGTATTTATCAGCATGCCTGACTCTGTTTCACGGTTTGTCAAAGTTGAAAAACTTCCACCTTCAGAGGTGTGTCTGTGGTTGCATGCTCAGCCGTGTCGGTGACAGAGGCAGACAAGCACGCGAATCACTTGAATTAATGTGGCGTAATTAGATTTGAATTCAAAATGACGGGTTACAAAGTATTACTCACGATAGCACCTCCGCGTGCGCACACACGCACAAATACACACAAAGTGTTGGAAGCGTGTCCTTTCAAGCTGACAAAACGCCAAGTCAGGAGATGTCTGGTGACCGTCTGGGGCCTGCTGTCATCCTTCTCACTCCAGTTAATCATCACTCATCATCTCCCTCTTGGTTTGGACCAACCGTCTGTATTTCCACTCTGCTCACCGTCTCAGGCTACTTTAATACATGTTGCAAAGGTTGCTGTGGGGCAGTAATGTTAAGGAGTAGATATTGACTCAGAATTGCCTTTGGCTAAAAAAAAAAAAAAAAAAAAAAAAACTTAAATGAAGACTAAACTGCAGAGAGAGAGAAGATGCAGAGAGTATTTTCTCATCCCTCTCAGCTTCCTCACATGGCCCACGACACAGCTGCACTGGGAAGGAAACCTGTCAGACAAGAAAAAACACCTTCCCCCTGTTTTTATGTCTCTTTAATTAGACTCCTTTAATTAAAACCACAGTATTATGTAAATCCCTGAATTAAAGCCTGGAGATTTACTGCAAGTGATGTGTTTTTATGCTCACAAATCTCATCATATCTCCTGGGTGAGTGAGGCTATTGTTCCTTTTAAGATGTCATTTTGTTTGTTGGATGACTTCATGCATTGCCTCCGCTCGTTGTGGAGAGTGGACTCATGGGACCGCGGCTGTTAATGGCTGTCTCATTTTGTCTCCAAAATCATTAAAGGCGAGCTGAGGCGGCAAATGTGCAAATAAAAACAACCAGTGACTGGGAAGCTATACAGAAGTGTTGAATGTGTAAGACCGATCATCACGTGCAGGAGAAACAGAAACTTTTTGTTTGTGGTGTAGAAGCAACTTTATCTCATTTGACAAGTTTTTCAGAGGCTAGAAGGAAATTAGAGGATAAATCATGTCTAAAAACTTCCCTAAGTAGTCCACATTGTCTCCTGTAACATGATGCCCGTCCTTTTTAATCAAAAAGCAGGACACTCAGAGAAGAACATTTCAGCTCTGCAGCAGGACTTCTGTTACCGTCAATAGTTCTGCCTGCACAGTGAAACTTGATGCAAGCGTTTCCCCAGTCTATTCCCACACTCCATTACCCTGTTTAATTTCCCACTGTCTTTAGCTGGATGTCTCTTTGATTTATGCAGCATTCTTCTCCACTATGCATCATTACAGATGTTGTAATAAACCTTGCAGCATCTCTCTGGCATTAACTCGTGACATTATCACTCATGCATTGTAAAAATAGGTGTGAGTTTGTGTTATAGTGCTGACACTTGACATGATACCTTTAAAAAAAAAAAAAGACTCCAGCTGTTTCTTTTGTTCCTTTCCTCTAACACCCACAACTGTTTTAAAGACCCACTAATGACAGAAAAAGAGTCAGATATCTGCTAAATGAGGAGAAATTCTCAGAGTCTCTGGGCTCCAGCACATTTCACTTCAGTCTCGACACCTATACATGTGTGGGTGCATCCATATATACTGCTCTGTACATAATGTACACATCTGCTGTAACACAGATCACAGCCCTTACTGCACCGCATGTCACGTGACAAAACATTTCACCGTGATCGTGTAATTATTAATGTTTCCTGTGATAATAATGTATTTAATTGCAGGGATCTGCTGCCACATTAACAAAGTCTGATGGGGCAAGAAAAACATGTAAACAAGCCACATTATTACACCACATTATTAGATTAAAATAAAACTCTGTATTTGGAAGTAAAGCTGAGCGTGAACAGACCCATTATGTCGGTAATAATCCCTCATTGCACGAGGAAACTATGTCAGTGCGCAGCTACCATTAATGCAGTACGTAGGTCAAGGTTGACCAGTCAGTAAACAGTGATGGATATTTTCAGGCCGTTTGGATAATAATTCTCTTCCTCTCCAACAATCCTTTGATATTGTGATTATGTAATACAAATTTGGAACCGCAAATATGTTTTCTAAGAAACTTATTGCCTCCCACATTCAGTTTTTTAATCAACATAATTAGGAAACAGATCTGCCAAGTTGCAAAATGTTGATATTGATCAAATCTGCAACACATTTAATTTCTTTTCCCTACAATGTTTGCTTGTAACGATATAATATGCATCTATCTACAAAAACTATAGCACATTTTTATCTGCATAATCTACATTAAATCATATTTTTCTGGTTATGTTTGGTGACTCACAGCTCTTGCTTTCGGTTAAAGAAAGATTGGTTAAATATTTTAAAAGCCAAGATGATGTACTTTATTAATATTTAACTGAAACCACAGTCCTTCTCTATCTAACCTAACCATAGTGGATTTCCACTGTCAGAGTCCTTCAAATGTAACCACTGAATATTGTCCAGACAGTACGCTTCTCTCCAAAACATCCATCCATTTTCCATTACCACTTATCCTTATCGGGGTCGCGGGGGGCTGCAGCCGATCCCAGCTGACACCGGGCAAGAGGCGAGGTGTGCATAGTGCCTATGCTGTCACATAAAGGCAAACAGACATTCACAATCACACTGACACCTATGGGTAATTTTAGAGCCACCTCTGGAGTACCTGAAGAAAACCCAGACAGACCTGGTGAGAAACTCCACACAAAGGCAGGTTTGAACCTTCTTATATTTTCTTTGCAACAATTCAAACGCAGCTCATCTCCAAAACACATTTAATAAATTAGGACTATAGAGCACTAGTTCTCAAAATGTTGTATGAGTACCACTGGTGGTATTTGACCTTCCTGTAGAGGAATCTCTGAAATGTTTTTTATTAATGAAATAAAATAATTTAAAACATATCAGACCCTTTACAACATTAAGTAGTAAGCAGAGCTAAAATAAAATGGTTCGAAACCACTGCAGTCATGGCTCTGAACAGGAAATATTAGGAAGAGAGGTGTGGATCAGGAGAACGCCTTTAACACCAATCAAGCTCTGTTTCTTGAACCGATTCTGTTCAGGATTCAACAACAGCCAACAATAAATGATCTTCTTCTTAGGAGTAAAACTGCCTCCTGCATGAACTGTCTGGATTTTAATGTCTGTCTAAATAGTGGTACTTAAAGAGACAAATATTTTCTGAGGTGGTACGCGGTGGAGAAAGTTTGAGAAACACTAGTATAAAGTAGAAATGTGATTTCTGGGAGGCAGAGTTGCTGTATGATATACAGTACTTTATATTCACTGCTGACCATTATTCTTGATAGATGAAGTGTATCTTCTCAAAACTTTATTGATCAGTCGCTTCCAAACACGTCACAGTGAAAATTAAATCACAATTAACCCGATGTGTATAAACAGGAGTAAAAAGAGGAATGTGTCTGAAAACGATATTATTCCAACTTTTTGGGCAATTGTTTTAGCAAATTTGCATATTCTTTGATCTCAAGAACGAACTACAATATCTTCATAACCGATGCAACTGATCCTTCAATAAATATGTGCCCATTTTATATCCAGTATATACACAATGAAACATGAAATCATGATAATGAAAGACAATGACAATACAGTATATAATCAGCAGTAAACAATGAATGGCTGAAGATATATTTCCTCTGACACAATGTTTGAACTTTAAACATGTTACTCAAATATTCTGTCACCGTTCATTCAATATTTTGAATTTCAAATTCTTAAAAAAATTGATATTGATATTTCTAACTGTGCCCAACTTCCTGGTCTGAAGACATCGAGCAGTGTCAGAGTTACAGTTTTCATGCTGTGCACTCTCTAATTCATCTCTTGGAGAGTTGTAAATTGGCGTGTCATTATAGCTTAGGTGTCAGGACAGTAGTTCTTCTCTCTTGCTATAGGGGATCCAGATATAAAGGGCATCATACAAAGGCAAAGGGAGCTGTCCTTGGGGCACAGGAATGACACTTTTTTTTTTTTGCTGAATCTCTGCACCCTGCCTCTTTTAAAGTTGCAGGTGACTAATCTTCACTTGTCAGACAGACAGGCAGGTCCCCCCCCCCCCCCCCCAAAAAAAAAAAAAAAAACTGACACTTTGAAGGTCTCAGCTCATTCCCTCGACTTCTCCTGCAGTGTTCAGATGTTGCTGATTCATCCTGGCTCCTGCAGAGAAAATAACTACAGTGCGATGCTTGTTCTTTAAAATCAGGGCTCTTCCCTTAAGGAACAGAGTTTCTGAGTCACGGCTTAGTCAAAAGTCTTTAAAGGATATCGTTAGCTGCTGTTGTAAATGCCAGGTGAAAATTGACATTGTGAGCATTGTGGGGATTGTGTGAAAGTGTCCTCTAGGGTGTTAACACTAACACTAACCCTGATTAAGCTGCTTCAACTGCAAATGCAACATGACTTTCTGGACAATGGTGCCCATTTCTGCACAGATATAGCCTAGGTCCATTCCTGCATACATGTTGCTGCAAAATACAAAATCAAAGTCTGTTTACCCCACTAACCTCTTCACCTCACATCTTTCCTTCTATATATCACAAGGCTGACACTTTGGGGTGAAAGAGGAAAGGGTGCAGGGAGGAACCCAAGAATGTAGATGAATTGGCATCAGAACTAAAGGCACAGAGGAACAGCAGGTCCCACATGCCCCAACCCCCTCAGCTGGCTTTATTCCTGCATCTTCTTTGCAACAATTCAAAAGCAGCTTGCACAAATTAGACCCATGGGAAGAGGGAACAGACCAATGTGCAGCAAACTACTGTCACTCAGACAGCCTTCTGCAGAAGAGAGCAAGGAAGGGGACACTGGATACACAACATGCTCAAGTAGACGAATTGGCCACGGGGGACCAGATGCTCCTCTACAATGTAGCCTCTACTCACTAATGTATGCTCCTGGCAATGCACTGCAGCATACACTGTTTGTATACCTCCATCTTTGCTCGCAATTTCATTAATCCCAACACTCGGTGGAGTAATGTGGAGCAGAGGATGCATTTATAGTTATAATAGATGCATTGTTTTCTGCTCCTTGCATCGCCTAAAGAAAGTGACACAGTTGCTCAAAGTGTCACACTTTGCAAACACACACACACACCTGGGTGAAGACACTGACGAGAGAGACAAAAAAGACGCAGGAATAAATAGAGAGAGAGAGAGAGAGAGAGAGAGAGAGAGAGAGAGAGAGAGAGAAAGAAACACGTCTCACCATGGGAGAAATTTGGCAGCTTCCTCAAGTTTTTGTAGACTGCAGGTGTTGTGTTCACAATCGTGATCGAGTTAGGGATGCCACACATCAGTGCGGGCAGGCGGGAAGAGCTGGCAGGTGTTGTCTATGGAGAGATGCGCTGGCAAGCGCGAGGTGTCATACGTGGAGTGGATTGGAGAAACAGAACAAACCCTGATTCTGTCAAAGCTTGCCTTGTGATATTCATCATTGTTAGATCTATTGATTTCATGCCCCCCCCCCCAAAAAAAAAAATCTACTGAAAAAGCTGCACAGAGACTGTGTGTGTGTGTGTGTGTAACTGTAGCTGCGTGGTGTAGCACTTTAGCATGTGACTTCTTAAATTGGATTCTCCGCACTTATTTGTTACACGTCGTATTTTATCCAATAGAGGGGATTAAACATGCTTAATGCTTGAGCATTAATGCTCATAGTGGACCTTAAAGCTCCTCTGAGTAAGATTTATTTTACTTACAGAATATGGAAGAAATGGAATACAAAACACATAACTATACCTTTTATATTTACAACGCTACAGATCTTCTTCCACCATGTGGTGTCCGCCATGTTTCTACTGTAGCCCAGAACATACAATCCAAACATTGGCTTTACATCACTTTTCATGATTTTCATGCATTTTGTGGCCACTGTAGCATCTCATTCATGCTTGGAAGGGAGAGGAGAGGAGGTTACTACTACTCAACTACTACTGCTAGATCAGAGGTAGGCAATTCATTTTCCCATGCATACATGTTGAACACCGCAGCAGCTAAATTTAACACCACATTAGAAACATACGTAGTTCCCATCTAAACAACAATGAATGTATTCTTCTACTCTTTGGCAGATGCAGGAAAAGATAGTAGTGGGAGCATGTGTCTTTTCTTTCTTTTCACTGCTATTGTCAAGGATGGCGTACAGTTTGTAATGGCAGCCAATTACAGAGGCTTTTCATTCAGGAGGAAACATCAAACAGTTCAACTGTCAGCTTTTGTTACTGGAGGAAGACAGGCAGACCGGCCTGGGGAGAGACCGATGCACACACAGCGGCGCTTTCTCTGAATGCCCATCTCTATGTGATAAACGGCCTTCAGAGCGATCGGTCAAACTCTGCAGCAATAATGAGCTCTTGGAGGTGAAAGAGGTGAAGACACCGCACTAAATAAGACACAGGAACTCATTTTCAATGTGGCGAACCAGCTCCACTGCATCAGAGCAAAAAGTGAACATGCGCTGCATTAAAGTGGAATAGGAGTGAGTGTTTTGATGATTTTAGAGGTCCTTACTTAACCCTACCTGTTTGTCAGTCTGCTGTGTTGCCCCGTTGCAACCCGAGGGATGTTCCTGAGCACTGTAGCCGGCCTCCTCCTGGGATCTGACAGATATAACAGATGCAGCATCACAGCCATGAAAAAGCCCTCCGCTCAAACACACATACACAATGCATGCATACACACAAACAGAGCACAGACATAAAGGCAGCGAGGGACAAACGGTTGCTGCCTGGGAGGGGGGTATATTTAGAGACTTGCGTAATGTGCTTTTAACACAACACAGAGTGGATGAATTTTTAATGCCAGTGAAGAGAGAGGGTGGGAGAGACGGGGGGGGGGGGGGGAAATGAATAAAGTTAAGTATTTAATCTGTGCTGTTGCTTACGGGGGAGATCTGAGAGCAGCCCATAAGCATCAGGCATGGCACAAAGGATAGCCACCGATGAACCAGCTATGGATGAGTGGATCTGCAAGAGAGGGGATGGAAAGCAGGGGAGAGAGCAAGCGAGAGAGGAATATTCGGAGATATGTAAGGCAAGAGGGTAAAGAGGAGAGGGGTTTGCATGAATGAGCGAGCAGGAATAACTACGAGCCATGTCAAGGCTGTGCTGGGTAACCCGGGGGAAACAAAGAAGTGCACAGTACCACAGTTATCCAGGCAAAGTCCTTACACTCTGATGTGAATGTTTACAATGCAAAGACATGTGCAGACATGTCTAGCACACACTTTGGCCCTGAGGAATATCCCTCAGCATAATTGAATACGAGAGAAATCAGTAGCTGATAAAGCTGCATTTCCTCAGTTATTTTCTCCTTGTACATAAAGCCGTTTTTCCGCGAAACAGCTGTGGAGAATAAAGAGAATTCTGCATCAGATATTTGACAGAGCAGTGCATCAGGAAAAACACCTGCAGATAGCGGTGGTGGTGGTGGTGGTTACGTTTCCCAATATTACAAAAAGGCAAGAGAATAAGATACCACAGATGACATTTTCGCAAATGTTAGATGCGGTAAAGGGCAGCGATAAAGTGGTGTACAAGTGCGGTTCACAGCTCCGCTGGGACAAGATTTCACACAGAGCTTGCAAAATGATTAAAACTATATTTACTGCTTTGTGGATTTTATGTTCATATTTAGTTGTATGCACTCCCAAGAGTGTTTCCGAGTTTTGTTCAAAGCATATAATATTCAGAGCACATAAGCCGAGGGCTTATTTGATTTGACTATTTGATTAAACACTACACGTTCAAAGATTATGACACATGTTCAGTCTTGTTCATTTGTTTTGATGTCCATCATTGTTAAGTAGACAGCAGATTTTCTTTTATTTGGTTTTCTGAAATTGAAATCTGACATTGCTGTTCCATATTTGTCTTATTATTACAAATCCCACAAACAGACCCAAACTAACAATGCATTAGCCTGTATCTCTGAGATCTCTTTCTAACAAGTTTAATTTCCCAAAACATCCAGGCACTGCAGGTTTTAAACAAATATTACCCAAACAGGAATAATGAAAAGTGTATTTGTTGGGGACTATTGTGGGGAGTAGAGAGTACAGCAGCAAGACAGTTTATGTTGGAGTGTATCGAAAGCTGCAGTGTCCATATAGAGGGAATTCACCTCATGAGACAGTGAGACTCACTGATGTGTCTTTAGCCGCTGACATAAAAGCACAGAGGGACAAATGGTTGCTCTCTTGTGTCTTTAATAGTTTTTGAACAATAACTGAGGTCTGTGACTCAGACAGCGACACAGTCACAGACATCTATGAATATGGACACAAAACAACGGATAACATCTTTTGAGATCAATGAAATAACGAAAATATGGATGCAATAAACCCTCTAAGTCAACATAAACCAAAAAGAGTTACACAAAAAGCTACTCTTTATCTGCAAACGCAGGCTTTCGAAAGAACTTGCCAAACTGTTTGAGCTTACAAGCTCCAGCAATGTAGCATGCAATCTCACAGTAGTGTGCCAGCAAAAGCGTAGGCAACAACACTTCATCAGGGTTAGGCTACATGATTGGCATACAGTGCTGACTTCTTGACAAATAGTATTTCATGCCAGGACCAAAATAAACAAAACAAACAAAAGATTTTCCTGCTTCTGGCTTGCAAACAAAAAAAGGAAATAAAGCATCATGAGATCCTTAAAGAACACCTGCCTTTAAAAAAAAAAAAGCTTGCTAAGTCCCATTGGGAGCCTCATTGCCTACTGTGTGACTCACTACACGGTTTTCCTCTCAGCCGCACTGCTTTCTTCACCAAAATAACACTTTAGAGAGAACAAGATGACAGAAAATATACCACCAAGGCTGTTTGGCCTAAAAGTATTATCACAGTCAGTATTACTGGTATTCATGTGAAGTAGCTTCTATAGTCACTGTGCTTAACGCTGACGGCAGATGGATGAAGAGGAACTAACTATCTATCTCTTCGGCATGGCTTTGCTGTATGTGGGGAATCTCTAGGATTGGAAAAAACAATCAGGATGTATATGAGCAGATGCACTGCTAATCCTGCCTGTATGCTCAAATCTCCCAAAGGAGGAAGAACAGTTACATGACCGTGAGCAAGTCTGGTCACTTGTGGTCTTGGTGACGACGAGAAAATAACCTCAATGCAGGCAGCAATGAAAGGGGAGAGGTCACGGGAGGTGGCAAACAATGAATAGCAGTCGTTCAGATGAGCCTGACAGCAATAGTTAACCTCTTATCACCTCTTATTGCACTGTGTCAGTAAAGACGATTTCTCCCTCAATAACAGTGTTCTGCTGCACCTCCACAGCTACAAATCAAAGACATCCTTTAAACAGTTTCCATCCAGTGAAAAATAATGCTCCTAATCAGTTGATCACATCTTACAAAATCACACAGACAGTCCAAAATGATTACTTAGCTTGTTGTCTTAATGAGCATTTCATTCAACGCTCAACAACAAACTGAAATCTGGCGGCCTTGAAGAGAGCTTAGATAACAGTCCCTCGTTGGAAAAAGCTGTCTGACGGCAAAGTAAAGCAGTGGAAATATTCTAAATATAGCGTACACTTAAACCCATATTGATTTCTTAGGTGGGTAAAATACATTTAGACGCTGCCTCCCGTCCTCAGCGGCACGTTCATGAGGGAGATGTCAGTCAATGGGATCTGACACGCCTACACAGTCTTCAGAAATTGTCTGAACAGCAAAAATGAGCTGATTTTTAGGGTATCTAAAAGTTATTTATTTCAACTTTTTTGGATGCTTAATAAGACAGCCAGAGGCTTTAAAATAGAAAAACTGAAATTTAAACATCATTCATGTCAACAACATTCCATGTCAACTCGGCAAACTCGAAGATCATGTGATGTGATCAAAAGTTCCAGAAGCAGCTTCAGTATTGATCTTGTGAGACTTCTCACTCGACTCTTGTTCTCGCTGACAAAAAAGTGAATTCATCTTATGTGTGAAGCAAATTTCACATATTTGCTAGAGGCTTGGAGAGACATTGACATCTTGTAATTCACTTCTTAAAACATATATTTTTAAAAGAGCTTTTTATTAATGCTTCCACATTGGCCTTATCTGTTATTTATTTCTTATCTTTTATCAATTACTTCTGGGTATTTTATTCCTTTTTATTTTTTCTATTACTTTAATTGTCTGATTTGACTTGTCTCATTGCACTTTGTAACTTTCTTTTGAAAACTGCTGTATAAATACATTTTTTCTCTGCATCTTATCTTTATAGATAATGTGTCATTTTTAGATACCAACCAAGTAAAATGTGAGTTATTATACATGAAATACAAATTAGACATGTTTAATTAAAGTGTTTTTCAACAATTTACATGCAAAAACACAAATGTTCATGCTTTTTTATGACCTTACTTGTATTTTTATTGTAATCTAAATCTAATAAAAATACTGAGACAAATACAGATGAAACAATCACATTTCATTAACAAAATAATAATTTAAAGTTAATTAGTGTCTAAGTTCTGATAGGCCTGCACTAATCATCATTTATTTTATCATTCAATCTGTTGTTCATCCTTATGAATTACTCATTCCAGGAAATTACAGAAAATAATTAAACAGACCATTTCCAAATATCTTGTTTTGCTCATCCAGTGTTAGACTGGCATATGGTAATATTTGACATTTTACCCATGGAATATTTGACATAGTGATCCTGGAGGAAACTTGGTTTATTTTATCATCTGTGGGCCCCATTTCTTGATTATGTAGGACCTAGAATATCTAATATATTCTGGATGGTGCTTCCTAGACCAAGGAATAACAGTTAAATGTCAAAGGAGAGGTTTTGTGAACTAGGATAGGATATGCTGTGCTACATATACAATTTTGGAGGGAGGGATAAATGTAAAATCTGGGTGGATGTGAATAAGACATGTCGCATAATTAAGATATGTTCCCAAAAGGTATAAAATATGCTGTGTTGGAAACAATGAAACACTGAAATAGTTTTCAGACCAAAATATTGCTGTAAATTATCAAAATTATAAAGATTAATTATATATTGATGAACTATTATAGTCCAAACTTTAGTGAAAGAGCTTCTTAAATTATTTATTACCTTCACCTTACTTACTGCTACATAGCTATGTTTATTTCTAAAAGTACCATCCTCCTCTTGTTCTTTCTGTTCAGCTGAATCCTAGAGCATCAAACATGTTTGTGTACACACTCAGGGGGCATCTCTTCATGCTGACTTTGCTGATGGCAGAAATAAATTCAGAGGCCTGTCAGTCAGAGAGGTAGGAGTGATCTTTCTCCTTCCACATTTTCACACTGAGGCTATAAACTGATCTCTGTCACAGGAGGAACAAAGCAGGCTTTGCAGACAGTAAGACACATGCAGCTGCAGCATACAGGAGCAGCATTATGGTCACAGTGGAGCTTTCTATTTGGGTATTATACAGTCTTTACTCAAAGCTGAACCACCACATGTGCTGGTGTGATTTCCTGTTGGGTTTCGCATCCTTCTGATGCTTCATAAGACGGAAAGAGCGAGGGAGGATTTGATTTGTGAGAAGAATGTCCCATCTTCCAACAGCCTGCTTCATACAGCGCCTTGCCACATAACATGGTGGGTGCTATATTTTCTGTCACATGATAAAATTGACCTACCGTGGAAGAAAAATCAAAGTCATCTACCAACACCAGCAGCCCTATAACTTTGTCCCTCAGATAAATCGTGACTGATGGATCCCAGAGGTGTGAGAGCTGCCATCCAGGGCTCATCTGGCCCATGACAGGCCTCGGGGTGGAGGGGGGTGTCACCGACAGAGCAGACCTCCTGCTTCCAGCTGTGGTTTCCGTTGGGCCGGGGCCAGCTAATGAGGGCTTTATCAGATCAGCGTCAGTGAACCTGACACAAGCTTAGCCACCAGCTAAGACAACTGATTCTGACCTTTTTTCAACTGCGCTCAAGATGAATGACCGAGAGCTTCACATCATATACTCACAGGGGAAGGAGGTCATGGATATCGTATATTATTTCCAGGAAGTGAATAACTTCAGAGATGATAAGAGAAGGGAATGTGATTTATCTGACAAAATTCAATTCAAAAAATATATATATGTGGGTTATAGTGTTTATTTTAGATGACTTACTGCTGAATATTACACAGTCAAGATCACTACATCAGACTGATCATTAAAATGAACTCCTGCGTTGTCACATTATTATTTTCATATTGCATGTAGGCTTATATTTAATATTTCCGCAGTGATTCACAGGAAGAAGGTGTATTTTAAAGTTCGTGTTGGCTTGAAAAAAATGTTTTATGTGTTGGTTCAGATGTCCACAACTGGGCAAAGTCCATGTAAGCCTACTGAAGATCATGTGATATTTCAGAAAGCTCTAAGAGGGAACAATAACTTAACAATAAATAACTCTGCCGCCTGTGTAAACTGAATGTAGCTGAACAGGATCAGTCACTCTACTCTATTTTAACATCTGTCATAATGTTGGTACTTGGAGAGCCTAATAATTTCAGAGGTGGTACACGGTGTGAAAAGTCTGAGAAACACTGAACTAGAAACTAGATAGCTTAGCTTAGCATCTTGGGTTTGGAAATAGAGAGTGAGATGGAACACAAACTGAAGTGTTTTTCAGATTATTGACAGGACTCAGGACACCCACCCACCTTGAAAACGAGACATTCTGGGATAAACCAGGAGTTACCGTATCTGTAGTCTGTACAAAAAACATTGCATAGTTCCTTTAACATGCTGATGTTCAGCAGGTAGTGTATAATGTTTGTCATCATTGTTTAATGTGTTAGCATGTTAGCATCAGAACTGAAGAAGCTTCTTGGATGAGAGGCGAAACGTCTTCACGGATCTACAACCAAGTCTAGTTGCCCCAGACTGAAGCCGTTACTTAACACAAAGCAGAGGCTGTGATGAGAATTAAAAATTTATGACCTCTTTCTTTACTTAAAACAGGGTGTAAAATGATTAAAGAAGTGCTGCTATTTAAAAAAAAAAAAAGTCTGAATCAGTGACAGAGCTACTTAGGCACTGCCCTGAATATGCCTTTGGCGATGGGTAATGAGTGTGTTTGTGTATGGTTTGCTCCATCACTCCGCTGAATGGAAAACCACGCACCAGCATCAAAGAAAACAGCAGCTAGCTATCACACTGTCATACACTCATCATCACATAATTCTTTAAAGCTGAAAAGAGTGTTGTTGCTGCCTTTAGAACTCTGTGAACTTCAAGAGGGCGCAAACCAAGTGTAAAAACTAGCTGTGATTGTTCCGTATGCACTGCTGAACATTTGCTTGACAGGACAAAGTTACCACAGATGAGCAGTGAGCAACAGCAGAGAGCCATCTGTTTTACCTCTAGTCCTGAGATGAAACAGCTCAGTGTGATTTAGATTGTGAGGAATGAGAAATAGTAGCTTCTTTTATTTATTTTTTTTTTAGCTGCTTCAGAGCAAAAAAAAAAGAAGAAGAAGCTTTGCAGAGAAAAGTAAACATCCAGCCAGAAAGCCATCACTTCCCCACATCGGAGAAACAGAGAGCAAATTAGCTTTGTTTACTGTTTTGCACTAATACATCAACATAATTATCACCACTATGATGGAGGAGAGGTGTCTATAAGCTGAAACCAATTTTAACTTTCAATTGTCATCTCCAAAACAGAGCTGTTCTATCATTTTGAAAGCCTTATGTGAGCCATTAGTATGCACAATGAGGTGCACTTCATCTTCGCACACAGGGAGCAAATTAACTTCAAGCACTGGCTCTGTAGTGGTATTGTGTAATGGTGGACGATGAGGGTAGATGTTGTCTTTCTGCAACTGGTTGAGAATAGGGCTGTAAGCATCACATGACATTTTAAATATATATATATGTACACACAGTTGTTTGTCGAGGCAGAGCGATAACGTACTATCTTTGCAGTAACCTTCATCTATTTCCAAAATGGCATCTTGGGCAGTGACATTCACAGATCTATATACTGGAAACATGTTTGAGAGGAACCTCCGAAGATGACAGCTTAATGTCCTCGGTGACAGCTAATTTGGCTGTGTGGGAATGAGAGGGAGCTGCCAGAGTGTTTATTTCCCTCAGAAAAATCAACATATCTGATCTTGGGTGGGAGGGAAAGTCATTTTCCAGAGTGAATTTTCTTCCTCGCCAGCTCTTGAAGGCTGCATGAGATCCCTGCCTCCTATTTTCACAGGATGCCTCTCTAAATTGAGATTAGTCACAGAGGTCATGCTGCTACTAAATGCATGTATTCAGCATCTTCTTGCAAGCAACTTAATGAACCTCGGATGAATATGTATGCACGAAGAAAGAGACAGAAATGAACAGAAACATGCAGAGCGGGGACTGCGTAGGTTCAATAGTCACACATAATCATATAGGTTTAATCATAGTGAAATGTATTTCTATAAGCTCCTACAATTCGCTCAATAAAAATACTGTAAAATAAGAGGGGGGTCCTCATTTCGGATCATAGTGGCTCTTCCTGAGCCTCTCAGTGGTGTATCCGGTACCTTCTTCTCAGTCACAGCAGGGGGAAAAGGCCATTATCTGGATGGTTGGGAGCTTCAGCGATTCTGCTCCTTATTCTGGCAGCATCTTGTGTAAATGTAGCAGGGTAGCACGACTATCTAACTATTGTATGTTTGGTTGAATGAACCACTCTTTGAACTTTGGCTTTGTGGTCCTGTTTGGTGCTGTTTGGCTAGACATTCGTATGTGTACATGGAGTACAGCAGGTGACTCAAAACACAGCCCAGAGGTACTCCGGTGTCAAGGATGAGGGTAGATAGGGTGTGTCCACACACCCTCACAACCGTCCATCAGGAAGGCAAGGGTCCACATGCACAGTGTAATGTTTAATCACAGGTCCTTGAGCTCTGTGGCCAGCCTGGATTGAACTATGGTGTTAAATGGTGAGCTATAGTTAATGAACATCAATCTCACGTAGCTTTGTTTGTCCAGGTGGGATAGGGTGGTGTGGAGGATGTGTGCGATAGTGTCTCGTGTAGATCAGTTGGGTTAGGACGCAAACTGTAAATGCTACATGTGCCAGAAGTCACATGTTTCTTTTGTAGTCTACTTCTACTGCTTCTTACATTGTGGGCTGCTGCTTTACAGTTGACCATGTTGCCTAATTTGAAGGCTGCAGTGTCCCCAGATGGGGAAATTATTTAACTGTTTTGTTGGTAGGCCTACATCTTGTATATATGTATGTTGTATGTACGTTTACATATTTTGACCTCAGCACGATGCTTGCGCGAACATGGTTTTCCTCTTGTGACGCAGTCAACATGCTGATGGAAGTCAAACATAAGGTTAGCCTGATTGACGTCTCTAGTAACACTGAGTGTAACATCAGGATTATTGGTTTGTGAGCAGTTCAAGTCTTTCCAAAGATCCGATAGCTTCTGTTCTTGCCTGAGGTGGGATATAGACCGCTGTGATGATGACTTATGTAAATGTCTCGGTAGAAAGTGCAGGCTGCTTTCGATCAACAAGCATTTTAATATTCCCACTGTCAGGCCAATAGTTATTCATCATAAAACACACGCCTTGTTGTTTTGTCAGGTTAACATGGAGAAAAAGAGTCATCTGGTTGAATGGCCAGGATGAAGACAAGTTTTTAAGAAACAAAAGATATACCTGATATCACTTTGGAAACTGAGGCAGGTACAGAGGTCATTTAGTTTATTTTTCAATGCCTGTACATCGGTGAGCAAGATGGATGGCAGAGAAGCGGTGTGGCCGGGTTCATAGCTACTTTTACAGCAGTGTTTTTCCTCCAATGTTGAAATGGATGCAGAGATGGACGCAGAGATGGTCCTGTTTGACCATGAGGCCAGGATCATAGTTGGTGTCCAACCCATCTATCTTTTCCTCCACTTTTAATTTGATGTTTTCGCCAAGGTTTATGCTGGAAAACCTCCGACAGGAGGAGTGTACAAAGTGGCGAGTTGACCATTTCCCTGTGCTGATGAGTAAGTTATCATTGCACAGTATTGTTATAAACATAAAGAACATACAAGAACAGAGCATACATTTAGTGGAGCTAATGGAGAGGTGGCTGGATACCAACAAGATTACAGCTATTAGCCTCAACAATGTGATCTGTTAATTTTGTTGGCAGTAATTGTTGCCTTCATTTGTATGCAGAGCACAGCAGCAGAATTGATATTTCTCTACAGCCCTTTTTACAGCAAAGTTGTTTAAGAAAATGTGAAATTGATCTGGAGTCTACGTGTTTTCACACACGATGTGTTAAAGTTTCTCAGCTTTAGTTTCAAGTAACAACAGCCTAAAACTAAAAACTGTCCATCATAAAATAATTACCTCTCTATTTTTGTTAATTGCCAATGGATTTGACAAGACTTTCATTCAGTCTAATTATTCAGTCTGAATAAATTGTGCTAAGATTGATTTCCTTTGTTAGAGACAATGTGAGCGCTTGCTCATCCAATAAAAATAGTACTTTCATAAGAGAATATTTTTCAATGCTGGTTAATGTAACAATGTAATAAGTGTTGCATTTATCTCTGACAAGCTTCTGGTTATCATTGGATGATTCAAAAGTTGTATTTCATATCACCTTTATGCTTACACACACACACACACACACACACATACATATATATATATATATATATATATATATATATATATATATATATATATATATATACACATATATAACAGTGTGAGAGGTTTTAAATGAGTAAAGATATTTTTATCGTCTTCATTAAGTGCAGCATTAGTCAAAGAATAAATTTAAAGAAATGGAAAGCTTATTATAAGTGTAAACATGTGAGGGTGTTTAAATATGAGAAATACAGTACAATGCTTTCTGAAGCTGATTTGCACAAAATTAAGACCCACTTTGATGATTTTCTAACTTAAATTATAAATTTGATTTCCTGCTCAGGGGGTTTTACTTAGAATTACTCAGAATTACAGTAACTTTAGAGATGAGGCTCGCAGTGCTGAGTAATTACAGCAATTTATTTTAGCCATTTTTTACAAATCAGCTGCAGACGTTTTCTTTTTTTTTTTAACATTAACATAGAGGTACACAAAAAACATTCAACAGATGGACCAGTGACCAATATTTTGAGCACATAAATTCACACTCTCAGTTATGGCTGAATGGTACGGTATGGCTCATAACCGTCACAGGGTTGAGTGTGGAGCATTGGACACTTCTTGCCCTTATAGGTCACCATTTCGGTTACGTAGTGAAGGGAGGCATTGTGAAATTGGCGGCCGAGGAAGCTGTTGAAGCTGAAGCATTTGAGTTGAATTCCTCATTATACAATGAGTAAGTGCACAACAGCCTTATGCCTTAAGACAACACTACCTTGTCGAAATTAGAATAAACACGCCTTAAAGTACATAGTGTATACATGTACTACATATAAGTACCTGAACTGATACAGCACAGGTCTTTAGACCGGAGTAACACACGACAACAAGCTGGAGGAACCTTTCAGCTCCTGGGGGTAGAAGTTCCAGGGTACTTTGGGTGGAAACGTGACTAATGTAATATCATCTTGGCAGCCTTCAACGTGAGCATGTCCCTGCACCCAGAGGTAATAAAAAGGTGAACAGCAACATTATTGTATTTGTTTGTATCACACTGTGTCCCCTGACAGTTTGAGTGGCTGTCACATTTATCAGCACCTCACACAAAGCCAAGTGTTATCGCTGGCTCTGGTGGGAGTAACTGGCCATATGAAACAGAGTGAAAGCCTCAGGGACAATATGAAAGAAGGAACGGCAGAGCCGAGAAAACATATTTCTCTGAGCATGGAAACAAGTTTGATACTTCATTTGAATTCACTGTGTAGTACAGTTTTTTTTTAACCTTTTATAAACAAAACATCTGCAGATGTGATTGATCAATTGTTTTAGCAGAAGTCGTGGATTTGATATGAATTGGAGCTGCACTAATCAATCTTTTTTATGTACACCATGGGTCAAATGACTACATGTAATGTGAAATGGGTCGCTTATAGTGATTAACCCACAGGTAATTATCATTGACTCTGTAGTTCCCCTCTGCTCTGCGAAGGGTTTTAACATTTTTCATCTCACACTTACAGCTTAATTGTTTTGGTTTTCATTGGTGTGTTTTCCACTGACACTTACAGCTTACTTCACCTACAACCTACCTGCCAAGCATCAAACAACAGACCTACACAAAGGCAGCAACTAGCTGGTGAGCATCGCAGCTTAAGAGCCAGTAAATAGAGCTAAAAGGAGAGTGAATACTTGACTTACATTCAACATGAGGCCAGATTCACAAATCCAAATGAATGATAATGTTGATCCATGCTCTCTATGTGCAAATAGGCAACTGTTTGCAAACACATTCACCGTATTGACTTTATGACAAGATGATATGCTGATGTAGCGTTGACAGCTTGTACGCTTGGCCCAAGTAGCATGAAAAATCAATTTAATATGGGTTTACAGAAAAAGTAGACAGAATGTTTTCAAAATTCATTACACTTGAAAGGAAATTATTTCCTCCCGTCTCTCCCAGCACCTCCAATTTCATAATCATTGCCCAAAACTGATGAAAGTCAAAGATAATCACCTCTGCGGCAGCTTTGACTGTCACAGTTGTCAGGCTACCGGTTCAAAGCTGCTCACCTCCAGACTGGAATAGACTAAGGACATTGTGAAGGTGATGAGGTGAGGAGAGCCTCTGATTCACCGTGCAGCCTTTCCCTCTGTTTCCATGAGCAGATGGTGAGTTGGATCAGTGCCTTTAGATTAGCTGCTGTCTTCTCATCTGTGGCCTGTCTCTGCCCATCAACAGCTGCCTCTCGGGCAGTAAACGTATTGATTACAGGTGGCGCTGATCTGATCTGAACAGTCAAGCCGAGGCATCTGGGACTCAGTGGTAGAAAGAAGGAGCACGAGGAAAGGCGCAGTGCTATTCTACCAAACAATATCGAGTTTTATCACAAATGTCAAGTGATTCTTTAACAGGACCGAGGATGTTAACGGAAACAAAACCATCAGCTCCTACCTCTGCCCTTTAATGCAGAAAAGGTGTGATGGTGATGTTGATGCTGCAAGCCTCGCTAAATACGGAATACTAATTGCCTGGAAACAAGGTAACAAGTTTAGTTAATGTCAGGGTACATGACAAATGCACACACCCACCCACACACACACACACACACACACACACAAACACACACCAATTAGTCACAGTGTACTTCCTGATGGATAAATGATACTGACGTGACTGAATCTGCAGGTGTTCTGTTTCCAGCCGTCCTAAGCTGTGTGGGAGATTTTCTCGTGTAACCCTCATCAAAACCCTGATTACACTGGGTGGCCTCATTACCTAGCCTCTCAGAGCGTCTACTAGGATTTACATTATCTTCTAGGATTCTGGTGAATAATTAACAGATGACTAGTCCACGGTGTTTTTCTTTCTTTACTTTGCTCTGGATCATAAATACATCCAGAAAATGCATGTGACTGCCAGAAGGAGGATATCTAATCAGCTGTTAAAGCACTGAAAATACTTAACAAACAGAACTTATTGTATTGTATTGTCACAACTTTTTGTTTGTCAGATGTCAAATTAATCAAAACAAGGCCATAAAATCTATTAGGTCTATTGCCTCTTAAGTTACAAGCATTTATTCAGTAAAATATGTTGTTGTTCTGATATTATTGTAGTGTGAGGGTTGTGTGGTGGTTGGATCACTCTTTATGAGAAGAAAACAGACACATAACTTTCTTTAAGCCGCACTTTACTGAATTCCACACTTCACGACGACTTCACTTCCTTGTTCGAACTCATCACATGACTGAGCTAACCAATCACAAACTAAGACTTGTAACTAACTGTTGTAATAATAAATAAATGTGTAACATCATAAATATGTAAATAATTAACTGTGTAACCATTGTAAAATGTCTTTTTAGTAAGAACTTCTGAGTCTTAAACTCTCAAATATATGAATTAACTTCACTTCTAAACCTTACATCATTTACTGTACACAAAGGTGATGTTTGTGTTGAATGGTGGTTCTAATTGTACACATAGTTTTGAGTGAATATGGGCTAAGAAAAAGGTTGTGGAGAGGTATGGTGCTAATAATATGTGGAGAAGTCAGCTGAGGTTTGAATCGATACACATTTTTTGTTATGAACCATGTGAAGTAGAGCATCAAGTTGAGAGAGATGTGCAGATGATATGGTTAGTATCTGTGCCATTACTGATTCAATAAAGTAACAGCAGATATGTTACTGGGCTGGTCTCAAAGGGATAGTTCAACATTTTAGGAAATTATCTTGTTTTCTTTTTTGCAGAGTTTCACAAGAAAATCAATACCACTCTCATGTCTGTACTAAAAAATAAAGAAGCCACATAGCTTAGCATAAAGACTGAGCCTGAAAGAGCGAGCTCCTGCACCTCTAAAACTCACAAGTTGTGGTTTTATGGGGGATTATGAGTCGGAATATTTCCTGGCACAAAACTTCAGGATACCTGTGCGTTCTGCCAAGAGGTAGTCTGGCACATAACCCATTTAAACAACAAATACTTGTTTACATTTTGTTTTTCATATAGCTTGAACACACAAGATAGAATGTGTTAATTAGAGAGCTTTTGTCTACTTAAAACATAGTGCTTCCCCAAGCTGCTTCCCCTTTTTCCCAGTCTTTATTCTCAGCTAAGATGACCTGCTGCTTGCTTCATACCGAACTAATATGAGAGTGGCATCAATCTTCTCATCTAACTCTCAGCAAGAAAGCTACCTATTTAAGAAATTGACTATTTAAGACCACCAGAGTGTTACTGTAATAGTTGAAATCACTATAGACTTTCTGAGTCACATCACCTGCACTCCTCATCTTGAAAGACATGGGCATGCGTTGATATATCAATGATAAAAACCAGGGCAGAGCACATGGATAACAGTGGCCTTGCCCCTAGTCAACATGTTTTGAGCAGTATCTTTGTCAGCATCATGCAAGGCTCACTGCCTGTCAACATGAAAACATGCTGCACCCCGGAGCTAAAGAGAACAAAGCATCTATAGAGAATGCAAAGCAAAGCTGCCCCTACCAAGAACGACTTTTAGCTCTCAAAATGTCACTGAGGTAGAATTTATTGAGACCTCTCAGTCTAAAATAAGCTTTTTTTTTACCCAGGCCCATCGAGGAGTGCTTAAGAACATCTGAAGGTTTTTTTTCCAAGGCTGTAATAATAAGGTTAGGGCCTGGTGGAGCACTTTTTTAATTACTTAGTCATGGCCAGAGTCCTGCGAGAAACGTTTTACCTCGCTTCCAAACTTCCGCAATAAGGTCAGAAACTTAAAGAAATTAACAGACGTAAAACACCAAAATCAAAAAGTCCCTTCAGGTACTTATCTTAATTAGCAAAGTTTTACCTGATGTGTTCCACTTTGAAACAGTTGGGGAGAATGAAGAGCAGAGGTAAGAGGTGCCTAAACGGCTAAATAATAATAAGATTATGTAATTCTCCACAGCAACTAAAACTCATTGAAACAGCGTGTTACAGCATCCTCATGAGCCAGATATTGTTGCTAAATGTCATGGTAACAACCTTGCCAAGCAGGGTGCAGTCTGTCTCTAACACAGCCTCCTTCCTGACTTTCATCATTAAACTGCACACATGGGCAAGAGCCTTTGAAAAGCCTGCCACTATAGAGCACTCTTGAAAGGAAGGCTCTTTTCATTTAGTGGTCTACTGAAGATGATTTGCATTCAGGGGTTTTAATTGTGCTGTGTGATGTTCAACAGGCTAAGCTGCTCCAGTGAGCTTGCTCCTCTCATCTGCATTAGTGATTGATGGCAGCTGATTTTCCCTTGAACTTTCAGGGCTGTAGAGTTCAGAGTGCCGGGGGTGATTGTGATGGTGGAAGGGTGGAGGAAGGGCGGGAGGGAAGGGAGGGAGGGGAGGGGAGGGCAGGCAGGCAGGAAGCAGGGTGGGCTCAAGGAGGACAAGCTCTTTAGTCAGTCCATATTCATAGATAATCAGACAATCAGCCAGAGATGCCATTTGAAAAGGCTTAATTGTAGTTCTCCGTGATAGTAAATCCAGTAATCTTCACAATAGGGCTTCTAGCTATCACTCCACAGGCATAAAACACAGCAGTGCAATGGTTTCAGACCATCTTGCATGATTTGATATGTTCTTTTATATGTTAATGTATTCTTTTATAGCAAGATTTGAAGGAACACATGTAGAGATTCCTCTTATATGAGGGGGGGAGATTGTTCAGAGTGAAAGGAAATATTACAGAGCTAGAAATTGTGATCTTAGAATGGTACAGTATTTATGGTAAATGGACTGGAATTACATATCCGACCATTGTTTTTTGCCTGCTATGCAAGAAGCTGGCCTGTAAATCAGCAAATTCATGCTGTTGGACTCTAATAATATTAGCCGACTGCTATATTGTGTGATGATTGATGTTTAGCTGTGTTGGCAAAGTTGTCGACCTTGAATACCGAAGGGTAGCACGTCTCAATTTTCAAGTCAAGGAGGACAAAACAGTCACATTCCAGTTATTTATTTGGCTCACATTAATAAGTGAAATGTGAGTATTTTGTCATCCTTGACTTGAAAATTGAGAAGCGCTAGCCTTGCATATTTTCTTTCTCGAATGTGTTCACTAGATTTTTGGGTTGAGCACTCCGCTGTGAATCCCATTTTTCAAACACACCTTCCCCTTTCCATACAAAATCTTGCCTTAATGTATTTATTTTCCTTTCGGGTGGCTTGTGTTACACCTGTTTAACTGTACCTGGTGTATGCATTCAGTTTGACATAGATGGATATGATTTTTTTTTTTCTGTGTCTCCTTACCTGGCTGTGGTGTTTCATCTCTGTTAATAGGTGTAGAATGAAATAATACAGAACAGCGGGCTGGCAGTGACTCAATCCATTTTGTACTTATTTTGTAGTAAGATTAGCATCACATAGCAGGCAGCTTGTTTACCTAAGCATAAATGGCTTCAGAGAATCCGGCTTTATGAATCATTCCAGATATAATCTGCAGTTGGAGACAGCCTCCAGCCGTTTGTCACCAGTTTCCTTAAAGGCCAATCAGAGCGCAATGAGCAACCTTAAAGCAAGCATTCAGCTGTTTTTTATTCACCAGGCCAATTTCTCCATTTTGGGATGTCACCATTTAAACGATCATGCATTGTGAGTGTAATGCTACAGAATGGAGGATTCCTTTCAGCGCTGAAGCAAAGAAGATTAGCTCAGCCTACAGGTGCTCAGTGTTCTGCTAACACTGTGTGGTGATAAAAGTACACCCAGCTGAGTAAAAGTGAATGTGACAATCAATTTCAATTTACTTTGCAGACAAGGCTAATTCCATTAACCTTCATTTTCTGTATATATACACCATAAATTGCAGCTGACATCTACTGCTGAAAGCGTGAATAGATCCTCTCTGTTCTGAGGGAAACACAAAGCCAGCTGCGACACAATTCCAGTATCTATATCAAGAAATAATAGCATCACAGAGATTTGTTTTGCTGCATGTTTTCTTTCAGGGAACACTGTTACAGGTGCAGGTGGGGTTTAGTTAGAGCAATATTACTGATGCCTGAAATTAAAACTTTCCCTTTGTTGATTAGAAAATGCATCTGAGCGGCGTTGAGGGGAAACAGCTAACTGTGAGAGCTCGTCTTGGCAGTCCATCTTCCAGTGTGAGTCAGGCACTTCATCTTTACTGCATTCAATCTTTGAATAATGCATGCTAGCTATAGCCGCATGCATCAGCAGCAGATGCGCAGGCCTCTATGGCATTTCTTCTCTCCACAGTCGGGCTGTAGCAGCTCCATATGCACCCATCAACACTGAAAAAAAAAAAATCTGCCAACAGCAGCAATAGTGCTACAGTGTCCCAAAAAAGTTGAGCCTTGAATAGCCCACTTGCATAAAGTTAACAGTGCCTCCCAAACAGTTCTGTTTTCGGAAGATTTTGTCAGCAGGGGATGGCACGGCAGGACAGAGATTTCTCCTGCTGCTGTGCACTATACAGCACGTCCACTGTTACGGCGTGAGCAGTCAACGGAGATGTAGAGATGCAGATATGTGAGATGAAAGACTGAGGCAGAGCTGCTACACGAGCGCCTCGACTCTCTCTGCATTCGGATGCCAAAGATCACAGCTCCATGCTCCACTTTCACAGCTCATTTTGTGCCATCTGCAGCACTCGGAGGACACACAGCTCACATGAGAAGCTTTACCATGAGGTTACACGACCTCGGAGAAATCCCCCTAGGCTCTCATTGCGTGTCTCCAATTGTATGCTGTCAGTCATTTTCAACAGGATCATGGGGCAGCCGGTTTCACAATGTGAGATGCAGAACCTCTTGCAGCCTCCACAGATGTTTTGTTTGTTTCCCAACTCACAATTGTTGCAGCTTTGTCTGAGATTTTAGGATTATGTACTTTGAGGTTTAGACAGCGGCATTTTTCATCTTCTGTTCTTTTGCACTTGTCACGGCCAAATAGGTCTGGCAGTCGTAAATCAACTGCTGCCATGTAAAACCTGTGTGCCAAAAATCAAAGAACTTGGCAGACACATTACAGTGTCTGGAGTGCTCTCTGTATAAATGTTCACAGCTATTTTTCAAACATTATGGCTGCATCAAGACACCTTTCAAACAACAGACAGAGCAACTGAAAGTAATAAAAGTAGCGTCTCTGTGACGGTACTTTGTATTGGCCTCTAGCTTTCACAGAAAAACCCACAAAATAGATTGGAGGGACTGCAGTGTTTGCTTGTTTTGTTTCATGACTCACAGCGGCCTCAGACAGATTGCTTTTGTCAAGGACATAGGAACGACGCAATTCTAAGAGCCCTACAAAGCAATAAAAAAAAGAGCTGAAGAGTATAACATTACAAATAAAATCTTAACTTCAGAATGAAACATATTATTACCACCACATTGAGCTCTATTCTCACAAGAGTTGCAGGCAAAGGAGGATGAAATCAGTAGAAAACCGACGGGGGAATTACATCTGAGAGAACTGCAAGCTTCAGTTGGAGCGCTCTATTATCTATAATCATTTGGGAGGCTATCTGATACGAGACCTTTAAACCACAACCCAACCCTCGGTAGACTGTCTACACACTAATAAACTAGCTTTTCAATTAGCACCTATCTGACGTTACAATGATAACACAAAACCAATTACACGCTGTGCTGCAGATAACTCGTAATCCACTTAATAGGTCTGATTTGACTTTTTTCTTCTTGCCTTCCACTACTGTTGCCCGGGGGCTTTTTGTTCTCTGACCAGGACAAGGCATCACTTTGAATTATCAGTATTGAAAGCACATCTGAGATAGCATGCCGGCCGATCTCCCGGTGGTCCTGATAGTGTTTTTATGTCTGTGCAGGGGGTGTTGATGACAGCTTTGGAGGTGAGATCAGCGAAGCTGAAGGTTTCATTTGGCTTCAGGTGCTAACACAGTTAGCATGGATTCACAGTTCAGCATCACAGCTTCAGTACATCTCTGTTCGCCTTGTGTTTTGTCATTGTTAATTAGTATTTCCTTTAACTGCAGGTCAACACGAATTATATTTAGACTCTCTCTAAATACAATGGAATAGCATTTAAATCTTGTGTTTAGTGCTGAAACTACCTATTATCTCAAATGTCAGATTGTATTTTTGGTCTATCAAACCTCACAAAACAGTAAAAAATGCCCAACACATTTTTCTGAAACCCGAGCTGATGTTTTGAAATGTTTTATTTTGTCTTACCAGCAGTCTAAATCCCAATATTTGTATTTATTATTATGGGTGCGCATGTTTAAATATGTGAATAACGAGGTTAGAACCATCAAATGAACTGAAATGAAAATAGCTGCCATGAAAGTAGCTGCTGATTAGTTTTCTTGCACTCTACTTCTGCTGCTGTTTTATCTCCGTTTCACTATAAAGAAGTTTACTCATTACTCATTTCACAATATCAGAGATTGTGATGTACAAAGAGAGACTGTTGGTAAAATATAACAAGCAAAAATGGCCCCTGCAAAACCCTGATAAATGTAAAGGCTTGTCATTTCTGCTTTTCAGCCTGAGCAGCATGGTACACTGAGGAGAAAGTGTGCTGCAGATTTGGAAAATGAGGCTTCCTGGAAGCAGCAGAGCTGAATAAGTAGACTGAGTGACTGCAGCTATTAACCTGGAGCTGTTTCAGCTTCGATAGATAACAGAGAGCCGCCTTTAATGATGCCACAGAGTCACAGCTACAATCACATCAATAGAGAGGAGAGAGTGCAAAAAAAAAAAAAAAATTAACTGCCTTGTTTAAATAAAGACCAACGTTCAAACTATGGTGTGGAGCAGTCAGCTACAACTTTTCGGCTTGTGCAAACAAACAAATAAAAGATAAATAATTAAATAAATCTGTGGAAAAAGCAATCATGTATTTCCACATTTTAATCAAGATAGGTATATATAGCCCTGAGTGATTTGTTTTATTGTGCACCTGATATACAGCAACCCATCATGTATCATACAATGCCCAAATCAGTCATAATTTGCCTCAAAATTATTCTTCAATGGAATATTTTCTCACGTCTCACTGCATGTTCTCCCTGTTTAGGAAAGCAAACAAAAGCCATTTTTGCTTCAGGCTGATTTATATGAATGGTTGGGGGGAAAAAAGAGATGGTAGATGCATTTATCAAATATGGCAATTTGCTTAATGGACTCTGACAAAGCCATTGGCGGTCTTTATTTAGATGCAGATGACTTCCTCCATACTGGCTTCCTCTGTCACTGGTAGAGCCGCCTGTCAGGGAAACGAGAAGAAAGCTCCCTCCTGCTTTTACAGACTGACAGTCAATCACTACCACTGCCTGTCTGTATTTGAGACTAACTGACTGCCTGTCTAAACTCCCCCTCAACCCCCCTTTGGCTCACACTATTTCCCCTTCACTCTGTATAAATTCCCCATTAATGCAGCAAAAAGCGAACAAACCATCTCTCAGTTGGGCTGCTCCATGTGCATGAAGGCACAGAGCCATGCATAGTCATGGTTGTCATGGTGTAAAAGAAAAATGGGAAGTTGGCTGAGAGAACAGGTCTAAAACTATGTCTATGTTTCATTACATCCAGCAGCATATCACTCAAAAGCATAGCTGTCGCTCCTAAACACAGCCTGGTGAAATAGTGAAATGAAATAGTGTTTCTAATTCTTTCAGTTTGACAGCACTCGACATTATACACCATGACTTTTAACAAATATGCCAGCAAAAAATTAAGCTATTCTGTATTCAATTGCTGTATTGCTTATGGGATAAGTTTTAGGCCTGGAATAGCTGATAAGAATGCAACCAGCATACTGAAAGCACAGGGCTTTCTCGCTGTTAAAAACTCTTAGAGCAGTGTGTGTGTGTGTCTGTCTGTCTGTCTGTGTGTGTGTGTGTGTGTGTGTGTGTGTGTGTGTGTGTGTGTGTGTGTTGAGTGGAGTGAGATGGGGAGGGGTGGTTCAACGTTGAGGCAACAGTGCCCTCTTGGAAAAAAAAAGCATCTGCTGTTGAATGTTGGATATAATCTGTCTAGCATAATTCTGTTGTTTAATTCATCAATTATCTTGTATATATAATTTGTGCAAAACAATATTAGTGTTTGCAAATTCAATTTTCCTAGTGCCACAAGGTTATATATAGTATATATACTGTATATGTATATATGCAGTATACATCTGTCTCTACACTCACAAATACAATCTGATACTTTCTTCTTCAGTTGCTGATGCTGCGTTAAAACAGTATTGAGTATTAATAAGCTATTATACATTTAGATGCCTACTCTTTGATCATTCATCATCAATCTAAAGCTAAAACAATTAATTAACTGATCTGACAATCTTCAAATAATCAATGATGAATGAATCCGTCTTCCTTTGCTAGCTTTTGGCTTGTGGACTCCTTTTGTGTGTAAACAAAAGACATTTGAAGATGTGAAAAATAAAAAGGTGAATCGACAGTGAAAACATCATCAGATGCAGCCCCACAACAATCCCTTTATTCTAGTATTTTGTCAGTTTTATAGTAGAGTAGAAAAAAGACAGACGATGACAAGAAAACAAATTAAGATATTTTGTTTGTTTTGAACAATTCCTTAAAGGTGCTTCGCTGCTAACCAACTGGGATTTCTACAACGTTTGTATCTGAACAATTAGACTAAAATCCTTTGGGCGTTATGCTTTGACAATGGTAGGAGGAAGCATCGTCCAGAAATAAACGCAACAATGGAGTTCTTTAATGAGGCTTAAATACAATGTCTGTGCTTAAGATGTGCTAATGGAGATTAATCTTCAATACCGTCATAACCACAAGTCCTCTGTCTCTCTCATCACTGAGGAGAGATTAACGGCAATCCATCAGGGAAGTTGATAAGTGGCTTCCTCAAGTCCATATGGGATCTGAAGGCCTGCTGAGGGACTGGGCAAGGACCTGCACTGAACCATGGAAACCTCTGATATTAGTATGGTAACCAACTTCAAGACCTTCAAAGTCTATCAAACAAATGGCCCGTGGCAAAGACTCTAACATCCTGCAGAATGAGTTCCTCTGCATTCAGTCGATGGTTGGTGGTGAAGTACTATTGGATTTGCTTGTCTTTTATTTGAAGGATTTTGTTTGATGTTTATGAAACACAGTGTTTTGAGACCAAAATATTAAATTTGTTGCTTCGAGACATAATTTAGGCGGACAAGTACACAGAAGTATGTCAGTAAGTGTATTGGGAACTAAAACGACTCAGACGATATTTTCCTCTCAGTTTTGTTGATGCATCCAGATTTTAAGGAGTGTGGTGTAACATATATATATATATACATATATATATATATATAAAAGTCAAGTGAAGGCACGATTACTCACCACCTATCAAGATAATGAAGTGCTGACATCCATTCCTTGGCCTTTCTGTACAGCTTCGCATCTTTGAATGAGATAGTGACATCTTGTTTAACTAGCTTCCAACAATCTTCCCCTGTTGTATTCCCCTGGGAGAGAACAATCACATTTCATTTTGCAGGAGCATATCTCTTCGGCGTACAGTCAACCATACGCAGTCAGCTGCAGTCATTACTGATGACATTTCATGACACAGACCAATATTTGAATTGGGCACATCGGAAGAAAAGCATCAAGTCAATGTTTCTCATTGACTTAATAGAACCAAAGCAGTCACTTCCTCGCATCTCTCTCATGAGAAATAACACAAAGGCACCTGCATATTATGCACTGTATGAATCTTATTTCTGTGGGCAAGCACTGTGTCAAGACCTTGTCACAGCCGCCATGATGGAAGGGAGGTGATTGTTGTTCCCATCTGTCTGCATAACAAGCTCAGAGCAAGACACAGGGTTACTAATAGAAGCATGCCATACAGTACATACAAGCAAAGTGGGGAAAGAAACAAACAAACTGTACGACTGTTGTCGACAGCATAAAAGATCCTGCCATTTCTTTGTGAGTGTCTCGTTTTATAATTCTGTTACTCACTCACTGTCATGGCGCGCTGTGATTTGTCCTTTTACAAAATTACTCTAATTGTTCGACTTGTTTTTCTGGGCCCACTTTGTGAGGGAGGAGGCTGTGGAGCTGAACCGCTTGAAGTGCAGCAGTTCATTGAAATTCATGAGGGAAGAGCATGCTAAAGTGGTCTGATCTCTTTAGAGGACCTATTTCACTATTAAATAAAATGTTACAGTTGCAGGGGAAACCTCTTTGAGGTGTCAAGATAGCACGGAGTAAGAAAGTATGAGAATTTCAACACCAGATGGAGGTTGCAGGCTTCTGCTATAGCGTGTCGTCGGAGCCTAAATAACTTGCGGTAAACCTCTGATTTCATACAGCATTTGTAGCGACACAAACTAGCATACATCACACACAGATAGCGCTTTCTTTAATAAGTCAAGAGGTACAAGATTGTAATTGGCAACTGACACTCTCTATGGTCTTTTAGTTCTCACAAACAGATGTGGACAAGCAAGACTAGACAGACTTCACCAAGACTGGACACAGATTAATGCGTCATTCAAGACTTAAATAGTTGGGTACCACTTTAGCTTACAGCCTTCAATTATAGGGAGATTTTGTTATACATAAAAGGGAAGAATAAAACACTACAAAACAACAAAAAAGTACAAGTGAGAAGGCAACACCCTGCTTTTGTCCTGGAGCTGCAAAACCTCACTTTGCATAATTTATTAACTCACTTGCATAGTGTGCCTGCAAGGTGAACGTCTGTTTTTAAAGGGGTGTGCAGGTGATTTATTATCACACTTCTATAAAGTTTAGGCATTTGTCAGAGAAAAGAAATGATGCAGAAAAAATAAAAAGAAATAACCTGACCTTTAGTCCCTAGTTTGCGAATCTCCAAAAACACTGGAGCTTACAGCAACTCAGTAAGTATCTTTCCTCCTGCCTGGTTATGTCCCACATCTTTTGTTTGTCCAAAAACAAGTTTAAAGGTCCAGTATGTCAGATTTAAGAGTTTCTATTAAGAGAATATGGCAGAAATAAAATACAATATGCATAACATAGTTTTTATTAGTGTATAGTCACCTGAAAATAAGAATCGTTATGTTTTTGTTACCTTAGCACTTTCACCTCACGGCAAGAAGATTCCTGGTTCGAACCTCAGCCGGGGCCTTTCTGCGTAGAGTTTGCATCTTCTTCCTGTGTCTGCGTGGGATCTCTCCGGGTACTCTTCACACTCCAAAGAAATGCAGGTTAATAGGTCAGTTGTTGACTCTAAATTGCCCGTAGGTGTGTGTAGGTGTGAAAGTGAGTGTGAATGGTTGTCTGTCTCTATGTGCCCTGTGATGAACTGGCGACTTGTCCAGGGTGTACCCCGCCTCTCACCCAAAATCAGCTGGGATAGGCACCAGCACCACCGTGACCCCTAATGAGCATAAGTGGTTGCAGATAATTGATGCATGTTTTATTTACCTTAAAGGAGACTTATCTTTATAGATCCCGCAGGCGTTCTTCCACAGAGTCTATGATGTTGAACCACCATGTTTCTATAGTAACACACTGGTTCTAGATAGGGCCATTCACATTTTCCTTTACACTAAGAAAGAGAGGTTGAAGCTGAGGGGGTTGCATCAGCAACCACACCTCTAGATGCCACTAAATCCTACCCACTGGTCCTTTAAATTGACATATTGGACAAACTAAAACGAGCTAATGTTTAGCATTTTTGCTTGAAAAATAAAGATTTGATTATCAAAATATTTGACAATTTGGTGCAATCTAGTATCTTCAAAGTAGTATTTAATTAGTGAGTGCCCCTTTAATTATATTATTATTATTTGGGCCAAATATAACCTGCCATTTGTAGCCTTCATTGTGCACTACTTGATAAGTACTTGGAGGTGACAGGTACAAACACGCCACATACAGAATGGGAAGTTATTTTCCCCAGGGCCATGATCTTTGCTGCTTCACAAAATGTTTTTTTTCACACGATGTATTTGCAGGGTAAAGGTCATCTTAATCCACCACATGCTGCAGTAAGCAGCTATTGACTACACACATGTTTGTGAAAGTTAGCTGTACACAGTGGTGGTTCACTTATGGAAATCTATTTTCTCAATCAGTCTCTTATTATGAGCCACAGGATCCCTGAGCACAAATTTCTGCAAAAGCTTGAACGACTTCAGATATTTCAGAAGGTGAGGCCACATATTCACAATCATGATTAAACACCATTTGAATGAAAATCTGATGGCAGTTGTGGGTCATCTAAAAATGAAAAACCTTAAACTTTAATTGTCCCTTTATTATTCATGGATATTTAATGCCATACAAAAATATTTGAAAGTAAGTGGCAGCTATATTTACTTCTCAAATCTGACATGCAAATGATCAGTTTACAAAATATGTTGCATTGTTACAGATTAAACTACCCAATAGAATGCATATTGAATACTTGATACTTTGAGTATATCTGAGTAGTATGTACGTGGGGTATTTCCACTTATTCTGAAATCCCCTTAAAAACTTACTTTCAGGTATTTCTGTATAGCATTAGATATCCAAGAGTAATTAAAGGGATCAAAAGTTAATTAAAAACAAAACACAGGCTTTATTTAGACACATCACAACTGTCATCAGATTTGAATTCAAATGGTGCTAAATCCTGATTGGAGATATGTGGATCCCCCTTATAAAATAACTAAAATCATCAAATGTAAAATGTAAAATAATGCACTTTAGTACCCCTGATATCAGACTGAGCAGCTGTCTGCACCCTCTGTTTTAACAATAACACTGCACAGACTTGAGAGCATAATCTTTGTGTAATATATTGCTTAGAAGCCCCTAGGATTTACTCAAGTATAGCTCACGGTGGAAAATAAATGGATGCATTATAATAACAGAGAACAGTAACAGTATTAGACAAAGATCCAGCCGGCAGTTGAAGTAGAGGGTGGGCTATAAGAACTGTAGACTAGCACGTCCCCACTAAGGTGATCTAACAGCCTAGCAACAATAATACACATACGACCTGCTGGGACATTGATTAATAGTGACAACACAAGCTAATTAATTTAATATCTTATTGTCGTGAAGTGCCCTCATCAGATGATACACCCCCTGCGACGGTAGACACCGGAAGGCGGAAGGCGCCGTTGCCCAGCAACCCAGGAGCCAAACAAGCGCGAGCAGCTTCAGTTTGGTGCTAACGTGTTAGCTTATTAGCATTTCAGCTCGCTAATTAAACTTTTAAAAACAAATTACACTTGACCTTATCCATGTCTGATAGTCATTTAATATACATACCCGTTTAATTTCGACGTAGTAATAAATAAAAAAATGGCAGGCAAGAAGAAAGAAGCGAGTCTTCAGGTTGGACACCAGTGTTTTGAGTTTTCATTTAGCCTCCTCCATGTTTTCAAAGCTGCCTTTATAAATTATATTAATTAACTCGTCTTTTTCGTGTCCAAGGCGTCTGTCACCAACCAAGAGCAGTGGGAGGAGATGCTTTCAACCAAAGGTTTAACAGGTAACATCTTCAGAGAGGTGAAAGAGTTGTTGGTTGTTATGTTTAAGCTGTTTTGGCAACTTTACACAACTTTAAGCATCCGGTCAATACTGTTGTACATTAACACAAACAAACTGTGTGTGATTTAGCTCTGTTATTGTCATGTGATTTATTGTATGCTGCTGCCCCACTGTGTTCATTTGGATAACTGCAGATTGAATGTTTGCACCAATCTCTCTCTCTCTCTCTCTCTCTCTC
This sequence comes from Protonibea diacanthus, assembly GCA_028641955.1. Taxonomy (NCBI): domain Eukaryota; kingdom Metazoa; phylum Chordata; class Actinopteri; family Sciaenidae; genus Protonibea; species Protonibea diacanthus. The sequence continues at coordinate 17,454,979 of CM053986.1, read as the reverse complement.
TCTCTCTCTCTCTCTCTCTCTCTCACTCACACACACACACACACACACACACTGTCTCTCTCTAGTTGTAGATGTGTACCAGCAGTGGTGTGGTCCCTGTCGAGCTGTGGTTAGCCTCCTACGAAAAATAAAGAACGAACTGGGTGATGACCTATTACATTTTGCCACAGTAAGCCCCCAGTGAATTAAAAAAATGTGAATAATTTAAATTGAATCCAACAATTTTGAGAGAGCAGCCCCGGACTTGTTTGTATATATGTGTGTGTGTGTGTGTGTGTGTGTGTTGCAGGCCGAGGCAGACAGTATTGATGCTCTGGAGAAGTACCGAGGGAAATGTGAGCCCACCTTTCTTTTCTATGGGGTGAGTGTGTGTGTGTGTACATAACTGTGTGTGTGTACAGCAAATATTTGTGTTCATGATTCAGCATATATGAGGCATCATCATCTCTCTGGGTTTTTGCATCCTCACTGGTTTGTTTATATGGGATTGCTGCAGTCAAAGCTCCACTGTGTGACTCTGCTTTTTTATTAAATTAATTAAAATTAGTTAATAAAACTGAACACTGAAAGGGTCTTTATGTGGTGCCGATAGAGTGTGCACCCCATGGGTGAAAGCTCAGTCCTTGCCGCATTGGCCCAGGATTCGAATCCAACCTGCAGCCTTTTACTGCATGTCATACCCTCCCTCTCTCTAACCACTTTCCTGTCTCTCTTTAGCTGCTACTATCCAATAAAGGTTCAAAACCTTTAAAAAAAATTTTAAAAAGTGATGTTGAAATGTTGAATGGACAGGGCGGGGAGCTGGTGGCTGTGCTGCGGGGGGCCAACGCTCCTCTTCTTCAGAAGATGATTGTAGAGGAGCTGGCCAAGGAGAAGTCTGTCCTGGAGCAAAGTGGTGAACGCAAAGTGGTAACACACGCACATTCAAATACACAGTTAGACAGTAATAGAGCTGAAACGATACACCTTTTTCACAGCAGCCATTCTGACATGAAATAGTAGGGTCAACGCAGGTGTTTCCAATAATGCTTATTAAGCTTTGTGTCATTTATTGCTGCAGAGCCTTTCCAGTGAACCGACATGCACCACAGCAGCACCCTGACTCTGTTTGACCTGAATGGAACCGAACCTTAATTAGTATCATTGCTAACACCTGTGTTTGCCTACTATTTCATGTCAACATGGCTGCTGTGAAAAGGTCTCTTCATTCATTTTGACTTGCCACAGTAGGAAGAGCACAAGTGTTTGCTAATAACATTAACAAAGGCTATGATGTATTCAAATGTCCCAGTAAAACAGACAATAAGCCAGCATGCACAATACCAGGACCCTGAATCAGTCAACTCATCAATTATTCAGTGGATAGAAAATTAGTCAGCAAGTAAAATATAAAAAACAAAGTATACTGTATATACAAAAAAAAAGGTTTCATCTTAGTAGGTAGAGTGTGTGCCCCATGTACAAAGGCTCAGTCCTTACCACAGCGGCCCAAGGTTTGACTCTGGCCTGTGGCCCTTTGCTGCATGTCATCCCCTCTCTTCTTCTTTAAGAAGTCTATAATGTGTAAAGGGATGCCCTATTTAAGTGCTTTTTCAATTAAAAAATAAACTTTTCAGCTACTCCACTGTGAGCATTTACTTCCTTTCTTTGTCGTATTTGATAGTATACTGATATAATTGGATTTGAAACTGCTGGTTAGAGAAAACAAGCAATTTGCTAACACCATGAATGTCTTTGGTGGCCATTTTTCACAATTTTCTGGCAATTTATAGACCAAATAATTATACGTTCATTAAGACAGTGATGTTTTGGGACTGAGTGTTTTCATTTGGTTTTGTTGTGTTTCAGGTTAAAGATGACGGTCTGGTGAATGATGAGAAGAAAGATGAGGAGGAGACATCTCAGAAGGCAGAAAATGAAGAAAGCATAATTGGTACTGTGGAAACAATATAATTACAGTCATGGTCATTGCTTTATTGTCATTGCCATTGCTGCTGGTAATGTTGTTACTGTAATTACGATTGTTGTTACCATTTTGTCTCTATTTCTGATCATGACTCGAGCTGCTCTTTTCTCCTGTAGTTCCTGCTAGTAAATACTACACAGTTGCTATCATCAAACCAGATGCTGTTGCTCACGGCAAGGCAAATGAGATCATTATGAAGGTACACAGAGACTAGCACTGTTCACCTTCTGAGTAGAAAAGATTGTCTCAAGCCTTCCTACTGACATTAGCTCATTATCTCAACAATACTCCCCTGGCTAGATTCAAGACGCTGGGTTTGAGATCCTGGCTCACGAGGAACGCACGCTGACAGAGACCGAGGCTAGAGATTTTTACCAGCACAAAGCAGCAGAGGTATGATGAGAATATAATAGAATAATATTATAATAGCACACATATATCACATACATTATGTCTCATACCAGAGACTGGCATACAAGTCAAACTGCTGATCAGTTCAGAGTGTATTTG